>CM054058.1:547946294-548252066 GCA_028641055.1 Alopecurus myosuroides
CAGCTGGGTGCGCCGAGTTATGGAAATTCTCCACTCCTCCACTGATATCCAGCCAAAAGATGCATTGCAAGCTATGGCGAGAACGTGCAAATACTTACCCTTGGTGCAAAAGCTGACACGCATGAAATCTAGTCGGCACGCTTCGGAGGTTACAATGGGAGAATTGATGGACGCTTGCAATAAGCACGCTGCCACAGACACAACAGAGGAGGATGTTGATGACAAAAAAGCGAAAGCCAACGCCAACAATAATGGAAGACCCGGTAGCGGGGCTGCACCAGGTAATAACGGAGGAAATAATGGAAATAACCAGCACAAGCGCCCATACGAAGGAAATTCCGAGTTTGTTGCTAATACAGAGGCCGGGTTTGCGAGACCCAGGGTAGAGGGAAATTTCAACGGAGGAAACTTCAATGGAGGAAATTACCAAGGACCACCAAGGCCGGCTAACCATATAGAGGCCTTCAGGATGCCCTGTCCGCGTCATAGCAGGAATGGCAGGCTGGCTAATCATTCATTGAAGCAGTGCGTGGACTTACAGAGATGGAAGAACGAGGAAATACATAAGGCCCTACGAGGTGCAGGCCGGGGAGGAGGACCGGGTCCGGGCGGAAACCCGGGCAACGGGCCACCACCCGCTGGCAACGCAGGAGGTGGCAATCCGGGTAATAACCAAGGAGGTGCTGGCGGTTTCCAATCCAACCCGAAACAGTTAGGAAAGTACCACGTTCACACTACCGGGACTTCTAACAAAGATAGAAAGATACCTAAAAGGGCCGTAAACTCGGTTTCTTCAGGTGTTCCGAGATACTTGAGATGGTCAGATCAAGAGGTAACATGGAGCAGAAGGGATCACCCGGAAACAATAGAACATCCGGGTGTGTTAGCATTGGTGGTTGCACCACAGGTCAATGGTTACGAGCTGAAAAAGGTTTTGATGGATGGTGGAAGTAGCATCAATATTCTATATTGGGAAACCTTTCTACGCATGGGGCTCAAGGAGTCTCAGCTGCAGAAAAGTTCTACAGTTTTCCACTGGATTGTGCCGGGTCACTCGGCGTGCCCTGAAGGGAAGATAGCACTTGAAGTTGCTTTCGGGGAATCCAAGGATAACTTCCGAGTGGAGTGGCTCACGTTCGAGGTAGTGAAATTGCGCAGCCCTTATCACGCGCTGTTCGGAAGGCCGACTTACGCTAAATTCATGGCCAGGCTGTGTTACGTGTATTTGCAGCTAAAGATTCCGGGTCCTAAGGAGACCATCACTATACATGGGAACCGGGCGGTGGCAACAGAGTGTGATGAAGGAGATGCAGCAATGGCAAAACAGGCTTGCAGGAAGGAAGGGCTCAAGTATTACCGGTCTCAAGTAGACCCGGAAGATAGAACTGCTTTGAAAAGGCCGAATACAGAGGACGACAGAGCAAAGTTCAAAGCGGCCCAGGATACCAAGATGGTGGCTTTTGTCGAGGGTGATCCCTCCAAAAAATTTGCCATAGGTTCCAACTTAAACAACAAGGAGGAAGAAGCACTTATAGAGTTTATTCGTGAGAATCAGGACGTTTTCGCTTGGACGCCCAGCGACATGCCGGGTATCCCGACCGAGTTAGCTTAGCACAGTTCGCATGTTGATCCCAGGTCCCGGCCTGTGAAACAGGGTCTGAGAAAAATGAATGAGGAAAGGAGAAAGGCTATAGGAGCGGAGATAGCTTGGCTACTTGCAGCCGGCTTTATTATGGAGGTTTTTCACCCGGAATGGTTGGCAAATCCGGTTCTAGTGCTGAAAAAGAACAATGAGTGGAGGATGTGCATCGACTATACGAGTCACAACAAGAATTGCCCAAAGGATCCATTTTCCCTTCCGAGAATAGACCAGATCATTGATGCAGTGGCAGGTTGTGACTTATTATGTTTCCTGGATGCTTATTCCGGGTATCACCAAATAAAGCTCAAAAAGGAGGATTGGGAGAAAACGTCGTCCATAACCCCCTTTGGTGCTTTTTTTATAAGACCATGACCTTTGGGTTGAAAAATGCCGGCGCAACGTATCAGCGGTGCATCCATAAGTGTTTTGAGGATCAAATTGGACGCAACGTTCATGCCTATGTGGATGATGTGGTGATTAAGACAAGGAAAGCTGAAACTTTCATAGATGACCTAAAGGAGACCTTCAAGAACCTGAGGAGATACCAGATGAAGCTTAACCCGGCTAAATGCGTGTTCAGAGTGCCCGCGGGAAAGTTACTCGGCTTTATTGTTTCTGAGAGAGGAATTGAGGCAAACCCGGAAAAAATCAAGGCCATCCAGAGCCTGAAAAAGCCAGAAGGCCTGAAGCATGTTCAGAAGCTCACAGGAACGTGTGGCAGCATTAAGCCGGTTTATAACTAGGCTTGGAGAAAAAGCAATACCTCTATACCGACTCTTGAGGAAAACCGACAAATTCGTATGGGACTAGGAGGCGGACGAGGCATTTGAAGCTCTGAAAAAGCAGTTATCCGAGGCACCGATTCTGGCAGCGCCGGGTCCCAAAGAGCCCATGTTATTATACATCGCGGCCGGGCCTCGGTCGGTTAGCACAGTGGTTGTGGTTGAGCGCAAGGAGGATGGAAAGGATCATCCGGTACAAAGGCCGGTTTACTACGTGAGTGAGGTCTTATCGGAAGCAAAGCAGCGTTACCCGCATTGGCAAAAGCTAGTTTTTGGGGTCTTCATGGCCAGCCGGAAATTGAAGCCCTACTTTCAGGAACACCCCATAACGGTGGTTAGCTCTATACCCATGGCAGATATTATCAGAAATTCAGATGCGACAGGCAGAATAGCCAAGTGGGCCATCGAGATGGGAGATTATCACATCAACTACGAGCCTCGGTCTGCAATCAAGTCCCAGGCTTTAGCTGATTTTATCAATGATTGGACTCACACAAGCATGCCCATAATGATGCCAAGTTCCAAGTCTTGGGTGATGCACTTTGATGGTTCTAAGCAAGACGAGGGATCAGGAGCTGGGGTGGTACTTACATCACCAAAAGGAGATAAGTTGAGTTATGTGTTGCAAATTCACTTTGATTGCTCCAACAATGTGGCCGAGTATGAGGCCCTATTACACGGACTGCGAGTAGCAAAGGAGATGAATATCAGGCGAATAAGGTGCTATGGAGACTCGGATCTCGTGGTACAGCAAGTCTCTGGAACCTGGGATAGAAAGGATGCAACAATGGCAGCATATCGCAGAGGTAGACAGGGTGGCCGGGTATTTTTGCGGGTATGAGGTAGAACACATTGACAGGCGAAAGAACGAGGTAGCAGATGTGCTCGCAAGACTCGGTTCGCGCCGCGAGCCGGTTCCGCCTAATGTCTTTCTGGACGAGTTATGGCGGCCCTCTATCAAAACCGAATCTGAAGAAGAGGTGGCTAATCAAGACCTGGATTTGGAGCTTGTGGTCGCTGTACGTGCTATTCCCGAGTGGACGGAGCCGTTTCTGGCCTACCTGTCACGGGGCGAGTTACCACCACAGGAAGTTTTAGCCAGGCAAATCCTGAGACGAGCAAAGGGTTATTCTATCATCAATGGCGAGTTGTATAAGAGAAGTGCTGCAGGAGTCTTTTTGCGCTGTGTAACACCAGAGGAGGGCCGACAGCTTTTGAGGGAGATCCATGAAGGTGATTGTGGGCATCATGCCTCCACAAGATCCCTCGTGGCTAAAGCATATCGACATGGTTTCTTCTGGCTCACGGCTTTGGCGGACGCGGAGCGCTTGGTGGGAAGGTGTGATGGATGTCAAAGGTATGCTCGCCAAATCCATGTGCCGGCTATGGAGTTGCGAACAATCCCACTGACCTGGCCGTTTGCAGTTTGGGGTATGGATATGGTGGGCCCCTTTCACATGTCGCCTTGCAAAAAGACTCATCTTTTGGTGGCTATTGATAAGTTTACTAAGTGGGTTGAAGTTATGCCAGTCACCAATTGTGAAGCAGTCACAGCAGTCAAGTTCCTGAAAAGGATCATCTATCGGTTTGGATACCCTCATAGTATAATAACAGACAATGGAACCAACATGTCCTTAGGAGAGATGGAGAAGTTTTGTGGAAACAATGGCATCCGCCTTGACATAGCCTCGGTAGCCCATCCACAAGCTAATGGACAGGTGGAGAGGGCAAATCAGGAGTTGCTACGAGTCCCGTGCCTCAGAGCTGCTAGAGCGTGGGTTGAGGAGTTACCATCAGTGGTTTGGGGAATTAACACTACACCTAACAGATCTACCCAGATGACTCCGTTTTTTATGGTTTATGGCGCAGAGGCAGTCCTTCCGAGTGATATTATTCATGACTCGCCCCGAGTGGCGGCTTATGTTGAGGTGGAGAACGAAAAGACCAGGCAGGATGCCGTGGACATGTTAGAAGAGCACAGGGAGCAAGCTTTGGAGAGATCAGCTATATATCAACAGGATTTGAGGCGATACAACAGTCGGCGAGTCAAAACCCGGGTCTTCCAGGAAGGAGACCTGGTACTATGCCTAGTACAGTCAAAGGAAGGAAAGCACAAGTTATCTCCACCATGGGAAGGCCCGTTCGTCATAAGCCGGAATTTGCACAGTGGATTATACTACTTAATAGATGCAAGGGAAGAGTCGGATACTGTCAATGACACCACCCACACCACTTCATCTATGCAAGAGCGGGAAATACCATGGAACGTGGCTCGGCTACATCCCTACTACACTTAGCATAGGCTAGGTTTACAAGTTGAATTGCACGATGTAACAGGCAGCAGGTTTCAGACGCACTCTTTTCCTGTCCAGGGTACCTAAGGGGACTGAGGGTTTTTAATGAGGCGGCTTGCTGACCTAACCTTTCTCATATCAATAAAGATATGGTTAAACTATGATACTGTTTCTTTTTTATTTCTTTCTGTTAGTTTATTCTTAATTTTTCTGTTTTACTTTATTCCATATCAGGTAAGTATTTATTGTTTAGTTATAACGCACTAGGTTTAAAATTCCATAGATTGCATATATAGGTCTTGGGGGCTGATTGCTTGAATAGCACAGCTATAATCTCAAGACCCGGCCACGATGCCATTAAGTTATGAGGACCGATTACTTGCAGTAAGTACGGTTACAATCTTATAACTGGACAATAGAGCCAAACTTTCTTGGTTTCTCTTGTTTAATCTTGATGTGACTCGCAATAATGTGGCGTGTCTTGCTAACGTATAATCGCAATCAGTCATGATGCCCACTGGGACTTGCCTGACTCTGTTTTTATACAGTTATAGCAGCACTAAATATCCACGCGAAAGCCGGCTTACAACAAAGAGGATCAAAAGGGTCATCAAAACCACAAGTTATGCAGAGTAAAAGGCTATAGCCGGAAACTCACAATGTATTAAGCATAGCTTCAAAATTTATATGGGTAGCTATATATTTTTGGGCCTTGGCAACAACAGGCAGTTTTTTCTTAAAAACTACAAATCCTGAGACTCGGAAATTCGGGCCTTGTGGACTTGAGAATTTGAGAAAAGCAACAAACTGTTTAGCTATCAAGCTTAAAACCCAAAAATCCGATCCTTGGGGACTTGGGGACTTAAGAAGCAAAAGTTCACTCAGTCAAAAATCCTGAGACCCGGAAAACGAGTCTCATAGATGTGGAAAAAGAGGAAAGACCAGAAAAGCGGAAAAAAGCTTAAGACTGGAAAAAGCATATCAAGGTGGATGGCCAAAAGGGCCACCAAAGCCACTAAAGTTTAAGCGTGTTACAAACTGAGGAAATAGTATCAAAAGTGCACAGGCGCACTATTAAACAAATAATTATATCAGGCATATTACAAACAAGCCTATTGGCCGAATAATTGTTTGTGAGTGAAAAATTATAAAACTTCACTCGGCATCTATAGCCGAGTCTTCAGCAGCAGTCTTGGTAGCCGGGTCTTCAGTGTTTTCTTCTGTAGCCTTCCCTGCCTCCGTATCCGGATAAACCACTGTATCAGCGCGAATTGGAGGAGGGATGACTGGAGTGGATGACGCTGGCACAGAGTCGGCCTCGTCCTTCCTCTTGGCAACTTCCTCCTTCCACCGGGCTAGCATATCAAAGGGAGCCGGAAAAACCGAAGGTACCGGATTATCTTCAGCATTGTACGGAGGGGTAAGCTTGCTCAAGTCAAGTTTATCGGCTATCAAGCTTGCCGAGTGACGTATCTGAGTATGGATACCCTTGTAGTCCTTTGCCGAGAAACGAGAGCCGTCTATGTCGGGGAACCCATTCACCAGCGTTGCCGGGTCAAGCTTAGGAAAGTAGGCTTTGGCTAACGCAAGGCCACGGGTCACCCCAACCCGACACGCCGAGCGCTTCCAGTGGTCGATCCAAGCAGGGACCGTTGAGCACGCATCGAGCATTTGTGATACACCGCCATAACCACCAGGCCACCTTATGGCTTCAAGGGTCCACTTGGTTCCCGCAGAAAATTGCCGGATAACCGCCTTCAAGGTCTTCAATTTCTCTATATCATCTTCATCATCAACTTTGTCACCCGGACCTGCAAAATAAAGAGAAAAGAAAAGTGGTAAGGTCCGGGTCATAGACATTATCAAATGAGAAATCCGAGTCATAGTCGGGAAGTTAAGTTCCTTTACCAATTATGGAGCTGTATGTATCGGCAACAGACGTCGATAATTTCTTCAGTAAATTCTCAACATGGTGGAGCTTTTTCTTGTATTTCTTGCAGTCCTGGGAAAGCTCCTTCACCTCGACCTCCAGCTCCTCTCGAAGTTTGGTCTCAACTCGGAGGAGTTCGTTGGTTTTTGCCAACACCTCCTCCGACCGGGTCACATAAGCCTGAAAAATAGACAAGGAGATATTAGTCGGTCGCAGCGTAAAAACCGAGTATGGAAGGTTATATAAGTACCGAGTAAACTATGTATAGATCACCCGGAACTTGGGGACTAGGTGAGTATGCAAATAATATCGGTAGAGTTACCTGATGCTCAGCTGCTAGGGATTCGAGAATATCTCTTTCATTGGTCTTTAGAGAAAAAAGTTCATCTAGCATCCCTTCAAAGTCAAGGCCACTCAGGTTTGGCCTGGAGGAGCTAGGGTTCTGGTTACCCGGTGGCGGGGTCCTCTCATGCTTCATCGGGTCGACTCTGGTTGCCTGGGTGTTGGGAGCAGGGGCACCCCTCTGTGTTCCCAGAAACTCGACATCAGTGTCAGCCGACTGATGCGTTGGTAGGGGAAACTCGGCTTCTTGGTCAACGGGGTCTTCCAGCTTTTCTTCTTCTTCACCGCCAGCTTTGGGCTCCACGACGTTCTCCGGGTCTTCCGTGGCCGGGTTATCAATGTGCATATCCTCCGGGTCACTAAGTGTGACCTTGGCTCTTAGAAAGAAAAGGAAAAAGTTGGTGCGTAATAGACGGAAGACAAGGAAAATCAAGGTATATTGGTTAATAAGGGTAGCGAGTTACCCGGTATTCACGACGAAGTCAGCTGGGAGATCGTTGGTGGACCCGGATGATGCTAATAAAGAATCAGAAAGTGAGACCCAGAGTTGTCCGGCTAAGGGATGATTTGGAGATGGACATTTTTGAGGTGTATGGGATTTATAAGTTGGGGGAGTACCGGCTCGGCGAGCGGGTGACATAGGGATACCCGGGTGAAGGGGATCGTCAGTCGTTTGGCCGGAGTTGATTCCTTCATAGATGATGAACTGTTTAGATGCTTGTTAAGTTCGCACATATTGGCGTAGGAGTATGGCTTGGAGGTCATGGAAGAATAGGGCACCTTGAAAACAACTCTTCTGGTCTTCCTTTTGGCTCCAACCTCAGCCTCCGGCTCAGCCTCGCTTTCTTCCGACTGAGTGTCGTCCTCGTCCTCTAGCTCTGGTGAACAAAGAGCATTGTCGGAAGAGGGAAAATTTTGGTATAACAAGTTAACAAAGTAAGAATAAAAAGAAGACCCGGATTTACCTTCATCGCTGTCAGCCGGCTCCTCGTCTTCCTCCGAGTTTTCGGAAGGGGGAGGGGTGACTATCTTCCAGAATTTGTCAGTTTCCTGAGTAAGAAGCGCAGAGACAAAAGTTAGCATGTGTGCATAAGAAATATCAGTCGGATAAAGGGGTGTTAGTCGGTTCTTACTGGAGGAGCCGGGTTAGAGCGAGTAAAGGGACTAAGCCCGGATATGCTCTTGATGACGTCAAGCTTTTCCCCCAAGAAGTTCTTCATGGTTTTATTTATGTCCGCGGCCGGATAGTTTTTCTCCGAGTATCGGAGAGAGTCGGTGACGTGCCCGGAGTAGTCGCACATGAGATTGGGCCGGATGCTGTTTGGCTGGATCCGGCAGCTGACCCAGGTTTTTACCAGGTTAAGCCCAATGAGACCTTGGGCCGAAAGCACAGCAAGCTTGTGTAGAAAAGGCTGGATAGTTTGCCTATCGGGCTCGGGTGCGAAAGAGTTTAGATTTTCAGATAGAGAAAGAATATCGTTAGAGAAACCCGGCAAACGCTTTTCGCGGGGTAAAGATGTGTCTCGGCAATAGAAAAATGTTATCTGCCAGTGCTTCACATGAGAGTGAAGACTGAGAGTCGGCATCAGAGAGTTTTTACGTCTCTGAATCGAGAACCCCCCACAAACCAGGAGGGCCCCGTCCGTGCTCTCCCGGCAGGGTTTGCATTGGAATAGTTCTAAGAATAAAGCCATGTTTGGAGGAATGCATAAATAAGCCTCACAGAGGACTATGAAGTGACAGATATTTAGCATGGAGTTTGGGCCGATATCGAATACCCGGAGCTTGTAATGATCTAGGAGATACCGGAAGAAAGGGTGACCTGGGGGGCGGAAACCCCGGATCACGTGCTCGACGAAGACAACTACTTCATCCGGGCCTGGTGTAGACCGGGTCTCCTCACCCGGCGTCCTCCACTGGATATCCGGCTCGGCAGGCAGGACACCCGACTCGGCCAGCTCGTCAAGCTTGGCCTTAGTGAGAGTCGATTTCGCCCAATTGGCGGAAATCGACTGACCTGGCTTTTGCTTCTTGGCCGGGTTTTTCCCTTCAGCTTAGCGCTAGCCTTGGGAGCCATGGAGTGTAGATCTAAATGAAGGTAAAGTGCAAGTAAGTGAAGGCCAAAAAATTTGAAGATCGCAACTATTCAATGCACCAGGAAAAGGAAAAGTAAGCCGGCTAAGCGTTGGTGAAGGATATGGAAATGGAACTAGCTAAGAGCAAGTTGTGGAAAAATACGAGATTGGAAGTTGCAAAGGTGTGCCTAGCTAATGGAATAATGGCGGATGATTATGAAATGAGATTTGTCGTGGGATAATCACGGCAGATGTTACCGGGGGTAACTGATCTAGGGGCAAGTCGACACAGGTATTTGGGAGAGGGTTTAGCTCGAAGGAAGACATGGCGAAAAGCAATCTAAGAGCCGGAAAACAACTCGCCGGATCTCGATATGATTATACTGGATACTCGATAATAGGTGTTACAGTTATGACTTGAATCTCCCTTAGGCGAAGCCCAGGGGTTGGTTTATATAGTACTCATATCCCCCTTGACTTGCCTTACAAAGCGCTTCTCGAGTCCTATTCGAACTCTTCATACGAACCCTAACTTTCTTTACCGTAACCCACAATCCGGGTTACGATCCTTACAAGTCCTGGGCCTTCTAGAAGCTTCTTTGTCCTTAGCCGGATTTGATCCATCCGTCGTTTGGGCCGGATCTCACCCGAGAGTCGGCATACCGGGTTACTATCCCCTCATCAGTAGTCCCCAGAATAGCCTGGGCTTCCAAGATTTACTCTTCGAAGCGCCGGCTATTCCCTACAGAAATATAAGACACAAACATATGAAAATCAGGGCGCAGCGCGCTGATGAATAGCCGTGACTGGTACCAAGGAAGCCAAGTAAAAGCCCGGCTCTCCCTCAAGGGTTTCCTTTAATCTTCCAGACTCGAGCTTTAGTAAGGAACTCCATGACTTCGCACCTTCTTCGATAATTATTGCTAATACCAGGAAAGAGATTCCCCCCTTCTCTTTTCTCGGGACCATATCTAAGTGCACATAAAGCACGTCTTCAAATTTCAAAATGTCCAACTATTACTCCGCAACCCCCGGGTTTCGCCCGTTAGGATAAGCTTTTCCACCCGGTTTATTATAAATAAGCCCCAGCAGGCAAACTCAACCCTTAACGGCTCACTTTCCCCCCATTTCTCTTCTCCCCAAGTTCAAGCTCGCAGAGCGCCACCACGGGAACCCCACGCATCTCGCCGGAGCCCATCCGCCTTCGTTTGCGCTCCGCCGCCGCGCGAGCCGCACCAGCTCCCGAATCCACCGTCAAGCCTCCGATTCGCCGGCCAACGACCACGAAAGGACACGAATCTTGCGCCATCTGTCTCCGCAAGGCCTTACTCCAATCTCCTTCAGTAAGTCCCTTACATCCTCCAACTTACCCCCGCAATTTCTTAGTTCTTCCTCTAATTAGATCTGAATCAAGCGGTCCGCAATTTCTCGGGCTGCGCCGGATTAACTCACTGATACTTACCATAAACATTCCTATGGATAGGATTCATAGCTTATATTACTCCCCTAACTCCAGTAATCGTTAATCTGGTCACAATTTTAGAAATAGGATTCCCAATCTAAGCTCGGGCCGTCTGAAATTTCCGCCCTTGTTCTCCTTCCTCAGAAAATCTTACTTCTCCGACTCATTCGCAGATGGTAAGCATATAAGCATCCCCCTAACTCCTCCAAACATTTGCTTTTACAGAAAGCTCCATGTATTTTGTAAGGTCACTTGATACCCGGATAAAATCATTCTTGACCCAGCGAGGCAATAGCCGGGTTATGTTCAAATTGCGGGTAATTGCTTGCCTGCTAACTTCCAAGTTTTTGTTCCTTACGTCCTTTCCTTTGATGTTTTACCAGGTCAATCCCATGGCACCCAAGAGGCAGGGGAAACAGCCGAATAAGGCTAAATCCACAAGCTCCATATCGGCCAATTGGGGGAAGTCCTCCGTCACCAAGGCCAAGCTGGAGGAGTTGGTCGAGCTTGGAACCCTACCTCCACAGGAGTCTATCCACTGGCGAGTGCCAGGCAATGAAACCCGGCCTTCTCCAGCGACGAATGAGGTAATATGCTTCGTTGAACATGTGACCCGGGGCTTTAGGCCTCCGGGTCACCCCTTCTTCCGTGACGTCCTAGACCATTACAACCTCCGTATCTTCGATATAGGTCCAAACTCCATTTTGAACATCTCCCATTTTATTGTTCTTTCCGAATCTTACTTGTGCACACCGCCAAGTCTAGCCCTCTTCGTCGAACTTTTTCAGTGCAAGCCGTGTCGCGAAAGCGGCGACGGCGCACTTCTCACTTGCGGCGGGGTCTCTATCCAGCGCCGCAAGAACTCCCTGATGCCTCCTATTTCTCTCAATTCCCACGTAAAACACTGGCAGCTTTCGTACTTCTACTGCCAGGATACCTCTCCACCCGGCGAAAAGAAGTTGCCGGGTTACTCGGAGGGTCAACTTGACATCTCCGAGAAATTCAACGCCTTCGCGTCTGAACCGGACAGGGAGGCGATCTTGCCTTTATTAGCTAGGATCTCCATCTTGTCCGCCCGAGGCCTCATCGGGCTAAACCTGGTGAAGACCTGGGTTAGCTTCCGCATTCAGCCAAACTCCATTCGTGAGAAGCTGATGTGCGAATACTCGGGTCAAACCACGGACCCAATCCGATTCTCCACCCGCACCCTTGCTCCGGGTGACATTAACAAAACAATTAAGGGTTTCCTGACAGAGAAGCTCGAAGTAATCCGGAGCATAGCCGGACTAGAACCTTTTACCCTCGAGAATCCAACCCCTGGAGTAAGTTTTCTGCCTTTTGATTTGACTTCTAACACTTACTTTTATTCGCTTCTCTTGACTCGATATTAATCACTATCCTGGCATCTTCTCCTCAGGCCGATGATGACTTTTGGACGATCGACTCCACTCCTAATTCCGAAGACGGGGAGGAGGAAGACGATATCGTTGACTCGAATGAAGGTACCTACTTGATTCCTTTGCACACGTTAAATCCTGCCTTTTCTTCTTCTTTATGCTGTAACTCGGACATTTCTCAGAGCGAGAGGACCAAAGCGAAGAAGAAGAAAACGGACAGCAGGGGCGGGTCCACCAGCGAGGAGGAAGAGCCGGAGCCAGCCACCAGAACCGGAACAAAGAGGAAATCCCAGAGGATAGCCCTCCAGGTTTTTACTTCATCCCCTTACACTTTGGTTTTTTGCTCCCATAACGTCACTCCGGGGCTAACCCCATCTTCACCCCTTTTGATCATAACTGAAGGAGCCACCCATGACTAGGCGCCGAGTAACCCGGAATCATCCGGGCAACGAGACCCCTAACCCGGTTGCTTCGCCGCCCCCGGTTCAACACCCTGGTATTTGTTGTAAACAAAACTTCTTTCCAATCATTCCTTTGTAACGTAATCCCAGACCTCTCTTGCCATTTCTCAGTCTCTTCCGGGTCTAGTGACGGCTTCCCCTCGGACTTCCCAGTAAACACCGGGTAAACGCCTTTTCCGGATATTATACCGAACTTTCATCCCCTTTCTTTCCATAACCAAAGATTAATTACGCCTTTGCACCTTCTTCAGAGCCACGGTTATTAGTAGCGACCAGGAGGACACCGAAGCTAAAGTCCGGGTCGAGGGCGAGTCGGCTGATGATGCCTTCACTACGGCTGGCGACGAGCAAATGTCGCCACCGGAGCCAGCTAGGCATGACGCCGAGTATCCAATCGCTTCGCACACGAGCGAGAAGGAGAAGGGGGCAGCTTCAAGCGCGGGAGGGGGACCAGACTCCGACATTCGGATGACCCGGGTGCCACCTCCTGTTACAAGAAATGCTCCTTTTCCCACTTTCCAGGTACCCGAGCCATCTAACTCGGATAACGCTGACTTTAACCAGCTGATGAGCGCTCTTCTTGCCATGAAAGCTTCAGAAGGGACTGTCTTAGAACGTATGGCTGCAGCACATCAGGTAATTTTCACTTGATACTCCTTATTATACATCCAGTCCCCAAGTCCCGAGTATAATTTTTTTTTTTTTTAATTATCCTCGGTACTTCGCATAGTACTTGCCGGCAATCATTTCCTCAGATAAAATACTCTCGCGATATCCGGCTTACAGCTTCACCCGGCCTTTGCAGGCAGAGATTACTCAGTCAGATGAAGCGTTACTTAAGGCTGAGCAGCTCTTGCTGGCTGAAGTTAAGCATAGGGAGGCCCTTGAAGCGGAGATAAAGACTTTGAAAAAAGATGTCTCCTCATACAAGAAGAAGTACCATGCTGCCCAGTCCTCGCTGAATAACCTGTCGGCTCAGCTTACGGACACTTACCGTATCTTGCTAAGTAAGTTTGCTATTTGCGATTAATTTGCGTACCTCTATCTTGCCGCTGTAATAACCAACATGACTGATATGCTTTCACATGTTTGGATTGCAGGTGCTAACCTTGCTGCTCCGGAGGAGAATGCCATTACTCAAGTAAAAACTCTGAAAACTGCTCCGGACGTTTTTTGCCGGCACGAAACTTTTGCTGGATGCTATCAAGTGGCCTTCTGAGGTATACCCGGGCGAGGAGACCCTTATACAGGCCTTTTCCACAGCACCTGGATGGATTGAAATACTGAAGCGTTCGTCCTGCCGAATTGGGGTGACCCGGGCTTTAACGCTGGCGAAGGCTTATTTTCCAAAGCTTGACCCGGCAAAGATAGTATCCGGGTTCCCAGAATTTAAAGCTGACGGGTCCAAATTCAAGCCCCAGGATTTCAAAGCTATACAATCTGCGGTACGTCCTTCAGCCACAGCTTTGGCCGACAAGATGGATCTAAACACAATTATGAGCTCGTATGATTCTGAGGGCAAGGTTATCCTGGTGGAGGCGCCTCCCCCTATTGATATGTTGGACAAATGGTCGACTGCTCTGGCTAGGAGGAAGGAAGAGGCTGCAAAGAGGGAAGCAGAACTGGGCGTAAAGCCGTCTACCTCTACCCCAGCCGTGCCTCCGCCTGTTCGTCCAGAAGTGAAGAGCCCGGGTAAAGCTGCTGGTAAGGCCAAGGAGCAAGTCCAAGATTCAGACCCGGAGGACCACTCTCAGGACGCCGAGTAGGACGCTACCCAACGCTTTGTTTTCTCGAGACTGATATGATTTTTGGTGGTGCGCTTGTGCACCATTGACGCTGATACTATGACTGTATGCTTATTAATCTTATGATAACTCTTTGCCTCCCCTGGCTTTTGATAATCTCGATCCTTGTGTTACTTATAAGCTTATTCTCGATACTTCGAACTCTTGTTTTCAGTTTCCTTTTGAGACTCGGCTAACCGAGTATCGTAGGTTTTGATAGAGGAACCTTTCTTTAAGTCCCCAATACTCGGAAATTAAGGTTTTCAGGCTTGGGTAGTTAAAACAGTTTGTTTCTGTTTCGAAGTCCCCAGTCCCCATGACCCAAAGTACGAGCTATAGGGGCGTGGCCTTTCTCAGATGACATACTGCTGTTTACCAAGCTGAATACCAATATCTGTTTACATAAATACTGAAGTCATGCTTAATATTTGTTGAGTTTCCGGCTTTTTTAGCCTTATACTCTGCATGGACTTGTGGTTTAGATGACCCTTTTGATTATCTTGTACTATAAGCCGGCTTTCGCGTGGATACCATGTCGTTGCGTCTATACGAAAAACAAGATCAAGCAAGCCACACTGGGCTGCATAATTTGATTGTGATCGTACGCGAACAGATCATGCCACTTTAGTGCGAGTCACATCGAGCTTAAGTAAGAATAACCAAGAAATTTGGCTCCTTTGTCCAGTTATAGGATTGCAGCTGTACCCGTTTTTTCGAGTAATCAGCCCCCAACTTATAGGCATCATGGCCGGGTCTCCGGGTCTTGTGATTACTTATTGAAGCAGATCACCCCCCGGAGACCTATATTCAATGTATTTCGATGATACTGATGTATTGATAGTAACAATGTTACTTACTTGTAACTGAAGCAAAGACCATGATAAGACTCGAAACCATCTTCTTTTATTGATAAAAATTTCTTTTTTGATTCAGCAGGCCGCCTCATTACACTGCTTTAGTTATTCTCGAGAATCGGCCTCGCGTTGATACGGCCGATGCACATTCTCCACTTGCTATGCCCTTTCGTAATGAGTACCGGATTTGCTAGCCAGTCCGGGTATATCTTCCTTGGAACGTGATCAGCTGCGGACGGTGGTACGCCTTCTTCTTCCCTGCTGAGAGTTTTGAAAGTATTGCTCCTGATGAAGCCTACCATCTTAGGGTTTTGTTCTGCCCTAACTTTTGCTTTGTCCCCCTCAGGGGTTGGCTTTTTTGACGTTGTCCTCTCTTCTAGGTCTACCTGAGAACGGTAATGTTTGAGCTCTTCCTTCCTGCAGGCTTGCTCGGCCATTGCCGCGTCTCCCTCATCGCACTCAGCTGCTATATCCCGGTTTCCGTGTATTGTAATGGTCTTCTTGGGACCCGGGATTTTCAGTTGTAGGTACACATAACACGGTCTTGCCATGAACTTGGCATAAGCCGGCCTTCCAAACAATGCATGATAAGGACTGCGCAACTTTACTACCTCAAAGGTAAGCCACTCGACTCGATAATTATCCTTTGACTCTCCAAAAGCTACTTCCAGTGCCACCTTTCCTTCAGGGCATGCTGAGTGACCCGGCACTATCCCGTGAAAAACTGTTGTACTCTTTTGCAGCTGCGATTCCTTTAAGCCCATTCGCAGAAAAGTTTCCCAGTACAGGATATTGATACTACTTCCTCCATCCATCAGGACTTTTTTCAGCTCGTAGCCGTTGACCTGTGGTGCCACTACCAAAGCTAAGACTCCCGGGTGATCAACTCTATCCGGGTGATCCTTCCTGCTCCATGTTACCTCTTGTTCTGACCACCTCAAATACCTTGGAACAGCGGAAGAGACCGAATTAACTGCTTGTTTCAGTATCTTCTTATCCTTGTTAGAGCCTCCTGTAGTGTGCACATGATATTGACCCAGCTGTTTGGGGTTAGCTTGAAAACCTCCTGCTCCATTTTGATTGTTACCTTGATTTCCAGCTGGCGGATTGCCGGCTGGGGGCGGCCCATTACCCAAGTTTCCACCTAGACCCGGACCTCCTCCCCGGCCCGCACCTCGCATAGCTCTGTTCACTTCTTCGTTCTTCCACCTTTGTAAGTCGGCACATTGCTCTAGTGAATGATTGGCCGGCTTGCCATTCCTGCTATGCTTCGGGCACGCCATCCTAAATATGTCCCAACTGTTGCTTGGTCTTGGAGGTCCTTGGTAGTGTCCCCCATTGTGATTCCCAGTATTAAAATTCCCTTCGGATCTAGGTCTTGAAGACCCGGCCTCCGTGTTGGCTACAAACTCGGAATTCCCGTCGAACGGGCTTGTTTTGGCTACTTCCATTATTGTTTGGCGCCGACCCATTGCCGGTTTTCCCGCTGCTACTTGCGTTTGCTTTTGCTTTCTTGTCGTCAACTTCCTCCTCTGTGGTATCCGTTGCAGCGTGTTTGTTGCACGCATCCATTAACTCTCCCATTGTAACCTCCGCTGCATTCCTACTAGATTTCATGCGAGTTAGCTTTTGTACCAAAGGAACGTACTTACATGTTTTTGCCATAGCTTGTAGCGCGTCCTTAGGCTGGATATCCGTAGACGAGTGGAGTATCTCCATAACCCGGCGTACCCAGCTGCGTGCCGATTCTCCTTTCTTCTGAACGCATCTTTCTAAATCATCAATAGTAAATAACTTTCTGCATGTCCCATGAAAGTGCTTGATGAATGCGGTCTTTAGCTCCTCCCACGATTTGATCGATTTTTCCGGTAGGTTGGTGAACCATAACTTTGCTGCTCCCTCTGACATCATTAAGTACATGAATTTGGCTTGGAGATTCTCGGATGCGTTGCGAATTGACATTGCCATCTCAGCTGCTCAGCCACGTTTCTGGATCCATTGTTGGCTCATAATTTACTACTTTCCCCGGTTCTTTGAACTTCTCCGGGTAAGGTTCTGCTCTGATATCGTCCGAAAGGCACTTTGGCCCCGCAAGGGTGGTTGGGGCCGGTCTTGCCCGGGAAACGCGTGACCCGGCTGGGGGTACCGCGGGATGCGGCACCACTGGTAACTCGTGCGCTGCAGACCCGGCCCCGGCTCTTCTGGCTCTGGAACTGTTCACCACCGCCTGCGCTGCTGATACTACTGGTGCTGTCTGGATACGCGGTGGAGGCGGCATTTGCTGCTGCTCTTCCCTTCGTTGCGCCGTATTCGTTTGAACATGGCCCTGTTGCTGGCTGGAGTACGGCGTCCCATGCATCCCGCTCCTATGATCCGGATAATTAGCTTGCTGTGCTACCGCGGTGTGTAGTAGATCGATTGCTCGTCGGGTTCCTTCCGCATGAGGCGAGTCTCCCACAGGGATCTGGTTTAATGCGAGCGTTGCTGCGTACACGTTGTCCATGGGATTGTTGTAATGACCTGCTGGTGCGGAATCGCGATGGTGGTGGCGGCATGGTATTGCCGGCTGTCGCCCCTGTCTGTGGCAAAGGTAACCCGGCTGGCGCGCTTACCGGATGTGCTCCCGTTGAAGGTCGCGGTATGGCCCCTTGGTTCGTCGGCGGAATCGGCTGATCTTGAGGCGTGAACACCAGGGCGGTCGGGTTAATAACCCCTCCTGTTGCCGGCAGCATAGTTCGGTGCCTTTGGTGCATCCTTGTCGTTTCCTCCCGGAGCCGAGTTTCTCGGTCATCCAATTCGTGCTGCCGCGCGCCATCCCCTGCCTTTCTGCTTCCACTTGCCTTCTTTGCTGCTCCAATGCACGACGAGCTACGTCCAGGTCTCTTACACGTTCTGCCGCGTTTTCCGGGGTAATAACTGTGGCCAAGACTGTGGGGTCCAAAATCAAGTTATTATCAAACAGAGCCGGGTGACGCGGGTTTGAGGGTCCGGCCCCCGGTGTCCGGTTTGCTTGGAACCCGAACATATTTGCGTGTCGCTCCTCGTCCGCTGGGCGACTGGTGACAGACGCCGACTCTCCATCGACTTGGGCCAAGACCGGGTCAACTGGTCCTTGCTGCTGAGCCGCTGCCTGAACCGCCCCAGCTGGTGCCGCGGCCGCGTTTTCTTGATTGAGATTGGTCGCGGGAGCCGCATAAACTGCAACCCGGCGCATGATGCCCGGTGTAGATTCGTACTGTTCTTCCTCGCTGGTTTCCCTTTCATATCGATCCTCCGACAAATCCCGTATAGACTCGGTACCATCCTCCCTCTCTATCTGACCCGTTGTTCCAATCGATTCTTCTTTTCCCGATCGGACATACGCGTCTTCCCCTGACATAGAATCAGATCCAACATTATCACAATTCAAACTGGAAGTACATATCATACCGATGAAGACGTTGATGCTGCCGACTGTCACGATGGATCCGGTTTCGAGGTGGTCCGACTCTGGCCCCAGCCAGAATCGTCTACCATCTTCTCTCCTTTGCCGTTGACGTAGATTTCTCCGACGATGAGGTTCATGCTCTTCCGAGCTTCTCCCGTGATGTAAACACCTTTGGACGCAGGCCCCACGGTGGGCGCCAACTGTCGTGGGATAATCACGGCAGATGTTACCGGGGGTAACTGATCTAGGGGCAAGTCGACACAGGTATTTGGGAGAGGGTTTAGCTCGAAGGAAGACATGGCGAAAAGCAATCTAAGAGCCGGAAAACAACTCGCCGGATCTCGATATGATTATACTGGATACTCGATAATAGGTGTTACAGTTATGACTTGAATCTCCCTTAGGCGAAGCCCAGGGGTTGGTTTATATAGTACTCATATCCCCCTTGACTTGCCTTACAAAGCGCTTCTCGAGTCCTATTCGAACTCTTCATACGAACCCTAACTTTCTTTACCGTAACCCACAATCCGGGTTACGATCCTTACAAGTCCTGGGCCTTCTAGAAGCTTCTTTGTCCTTAGCCGGATTTGATCCATCCGTCGTTTGGGCCGGATCTCACCCGAGAGTCGGCATACCGGGTTACTATCCCCTCATCAAGATTCGATCTAAAAAACTAGCGCGAGATTGAGGCAAGGAGGAATCTAGATCTCGCGGACGGAGGGACTTACCGGAATGGCTTGCTGGTGGAGATGCGCGGCGGCGGAGATCCGGGACGACGACGAGCGCGGCGATGGCAATTCGCTGGCAGCGGCGGCGTGTTTCGAGGGATCCGGTGGCGCGGATGGAGCCGCGGTTGCGGGCGCTGATGGCGGCGACCCCACGGTAGTTAGCGCAGCTCTGGCGCGTGCGGGCCTGGTTTTGAGCTCGTGGGCGTGGAGGCGGAGTGAGAAGAGGAAGAAGAAGGGGAAATGGTGCTCGGATCTAGGGTTGACCCCTGGGGTCAATTTATAGGCGCGGGGGGAAAAGGCCTGGGTTTGGGCGGTAAGTGAGGAATTTTCGGAAGAAAGTGATCCGGCCCGGATATTTGGGGATAGGTATCAAAGTATCCGTTGCGAGATATCCGGATAGAGATTGAGATAGATTGTGGGCGTGTTATTCGGATTAACTGATAGCGATACGGAGGCCGGGTCTTGTTACGTTTTCCTTGGAGTGTTGACCCGGGAGATGATACCCTGACTTAAAAAAGAAAACAGGGTTATTATATGGACCGCCCAAAGAGCAGGCCTAGATATGATTAAAGCACCCTAACCCGGTATATTATGAATTTATAATGTTTGTTGTTTTTTAGGGAATAGCATGCGCTTCATGGTTGGTCCCGAGAAGCCCAATCTATTCTGGGGACTACTGATGGGGGATGGTAACCCGGTAGGCTTATGCCCAGGTGAAACCCGGCCCGAAGGGAATCACACAAGACCCGGCCCAAGATGGAGGAGTTTCTAGAAGGCCCAAGGGGGAACGTAGGTCTTGTAATCTGTACCTTGAGGGTTGCGATTAGGAAACTTAGGGTTGTGTGCGGTTTCCGGGTAGGATTCCGGGTATGCCTTGTATAGGAAGCCAGAGAGCCGGGTAATATATAAACCGGCTCCTGGGACAGAGAGAAGGGTTCTTACCCGATATTCGAGTATTCTTGTGACACGAGAGCTGATAATGGTAACCCTAGATCGGAGACTCGGCGACAATGCGGCCCGAGCTACCAGAGCACCTGATAACATGATTTCCCCTGAGCTAAACCCTCTCCCAAACACCAGAGTCGATTTGCCCCAAAATAAGTTACCATAGGTAACGTCTGCCGTGATTATCCCACGACAGAACCCGAGGCCGATAGGCAGTCTATCCAGCCCCTTCTCCACAAACTCGCCGTGCTATCAGCCCAAGGACTTATTGGGCTTAACTTGATAAAAACCTGGGTCAGCTGCCGGATCCAGCCAAACAGCATTCGGCCCAAGCTCATGTGCAATTACTCCGGCCACGTCACCGACTCTCTCCGATACTCGGAGAAATCTTACCCGGCCGCAGACGTAAATAAGTCCATGAAGAATTTCTTGGCTGAGAGAGTTGATGTCATCAAGAGCATCGCCGGGCTCGCCCCTTTTACATGCTCTAAGCCGGCTCCTCCAGTAAGAACCGGCTATCACCCTTCATTCCGACTGATACTTTTTATGTTCAGATACTAACTTTTTATCTCTGCGTTTCTAACTCAGGAAACTGACGCATTCTGGAAGATTGTCACCCCTCCCCCTTCTGAAAACTCGGAGGAGGAGGAAGAGCCGACTGATAGCGATGAAGGTAATTCCGGGTCTCTTCTCAATAATTACTTCGTTAGCTTATTAGACCAAACTTCTCCTCCTTCCGAAAATGCTCCTCACTCACCAGCGCTAGAGGACAAGGACGACACTCAATCAGAAGAGAGTGAAGCAGAGCCGGAGGCTGAGGTTGGGGCGAAGAGGAAGACCAGGAGAGTTGTTTTCAAGGTTTCATACTCTTCCATGACCTCCAAGCCATACTCCTATGCCAATATGTGCGAACTTAACAGGCATCTAACCACTTCACCATCTCTGAAGGAATCAACTCCAGCCAAACGACGGGCAACCTGGACTTCTCCGGGTGACGATCCTCTTAACCCGGGTATCCCCATGTCGCCCACTCGCCGAGCCGATACTCCTCCAACTTATAAAACCCATATACCTCGAAAGTTTCCATCTCCAAATCATCCCTTAGCCGGACAACTCCGGGTCTCACTCTCCGATTCTTTATCAGCATCTTCCGGGTCCAGCAACGATCTCCCAGCCGACTTCGTCGTGAATACCGGGTAACTCGCTACCCTTATTAACCAATATACCTTCATTTTCCTTGTCTTCTGTCTATTACTTACTAACTTTTTCCTTTTCTTTCTCAGAGCCAAGGTTACACTTAGTGACCCGGAGGACATGCACGTTGATAACCCGGCCATGGAATACCCGGAGAGTGCTACCAAGCCCGCATCTGGCGGTGAAGAGGAAGAGTTGAATGACCCCATTGTCCCAAAGACCGGGTTCCCCCTGCCAACACATCAATCGGCTGACGCTCATGTCGAGTTTCTGGGAACACAGAGGGATGCCCCTGCTCCTAACACCCAGGCGGCCAGAGTCGACCCGCTGAAGCAGGAAAGGACCCCGCCACCGGGTAACCAGAACCCTAGCTCCTCCAGGCCGAATCTAAGTGGCCTTCACTTTGAAGGGATGCTAGATGAACTTTTTTCTCTGAAATCCAATGAAAAAGATATTCTCGAGTCCCTAGCAGCCGAGCATCAGGTAACTTTACCGATATTATTTATGTACTCGCCTAGTCCCCAAGTTCCGAGTGAAGTGTATATAGTTTGCTCGGTACTTCCGTAGTTGTATAACCTTCCATACTCGGCTTTTATCCTGCAACCGACTGAATTTTGCTTGTCTTTTTTTGCAGGCGTATGTGACTCGGACGGAGGAGATGTTGGCAAAAACCAACGAACTCCTCCAAGTTGAGACCAAGCTTCGAGAAGAGCTGGAGGTCGAGGTGAAGGACCTTTCCAAGGATTGCTAGAAATAAAAGAAAAGGCTCCATAACGGTGAGGGTTTACTGAAGAAATTATCAACCTCTGTTGCCGATACATACAGCTCCATAATTGGTAAAGGAAATTAACTTCCTGACTATGACTCGGGTTTCTCATTTGGTAGGGTCTATGACCCGAACCTTACCACTGTACTTTTCTCTTTATTCTGCAGGTCCGGGTGACAAAGTTGATGATGAAGATGATATAGAGAAATTGAAGACCCTGAAGGCGGTTATCCGGCAATTTTCTAAGGGGACCAAGTGGACCCTTGAAGCCGTGAGGTGGCCTGGTGGTTATGGCGGTGTATCCCAAATGCTCGATGCGTGCTCAACGGTCCCTGCTTGGATCGACCACTGGAAGCGCTCGGCGTGCCGGGTTGGGGTGACCCGTGGCCTTGCGTTGGCCAAAGCCTACTTTCCTAGGCTTGAGCCGGCAACGCTTGTGAATGGGTTCCCCGAATTCAACACAGAGCTCTCGATTCTCGGCAAAGGACTACAAAGCTATCCATGCTTAGATACGTCACTCGGCAAGCTTGATAGCCGATAAACTTGACGTGAACAAGGTTACCCCTCCGTACAACGCTGAAGATAAGCCGGTACCTTCTGATTTTCCTTCTCCCTTTGATATGCTAGCCCGGTGGAAGGAGGAAGTTGCCAAGAGGAAGGCCGAGGCCGGCTCTGTGCCAGCATCATCCACTCCAGTTATCCCTCCTCCAACTCGTGCTGATACCGTGGTTGACCCGGATACGGAGGCAGGGAAGGCTACAGAAGAAAACACTGAAGATCCGGCTACCAAGACTGCTGCTGAAGACTCGGCTATGAATGCCGAGTAAAGTTTGTCCACAAATACTCATTCGGCCGATAGGCATTTTGTAATATGCCTAATACAATTATTTGTTTAATAGTGTGCATGTGCACTTTTGATACTATTCCCTTGGTTTGTAACACACTTAAACTTTTATGGCTTTGATGGCCCTTTTGGCCATCCACCTTGATATGCCCTTTTCAGCCTTGAACTTGGATACTTTCGCTTTTCTGCACTTTCTTCTTTTCCAGAACCGTGAGAGTCGGTTTCCGGGTCTTTTTGATTTTTGATCGGGTGAACTTTTGCTTCTTAATTCCCCAAGTCCCCAAGACTCGGATTTTTGGGTTTTAAGCTCAATAGCTAAACAATTTTCTATTTTTCTCAAATTCCCAAGTCCCCAAGACCCAAATTTCTGAGTTTAGGGATTTGTAGTTTTAAGAAAAAAGCTCCCTGTTTTTGCCAAGGCCCAAAACATATAGCTACACATATAAATTTTGAAGCTATGCTTAATACGTTGTGAGTTTCCGGCTATAGCCTTTTACTCTACATAACTTGTGGTTTGGATGACCCTTTTGATCCTCTTTGCTGTAAGCCGGCTTTCGCGTGGATACTCAATGTTGCTTATAACTCTATAAAAACAGGGCCAGGCAAGTCCCCATGGGCATCATGACTGATTGGTTTTATAGGCTAGCAATCACGCCACTTTGTTGCGAGTCACATCGAGCTTAAGCAAGAAAGATCAAGGAAGTTTTGGCTCTATTGTCCGGTTATAAGATTGTAACCGTACTTATTGCAAGTAATCGGTCCTTATAACCTAATGGCATCGTGGCCGAGTCTTGAGATTATAACTGTGCTATTCAAGCAATCAGCCCCCAAAACCAATATATGCAATCTATGCAAATTTTAAACCTAGTGCTCAGGCTCAATCATAGTCCAATCATCATGATTTTGGCTTATTTTAGCCATTAATTCCTCAGCTTCTTCTGGAGTTCTTTGCCTGAAAACACAACCAGCACAACTATCCAGGTATGTCCTAGATTCAATAGTTAGTCCATTATAAAATATATCAAGAAGTTTATTATCTTCTAGCTTATGCCCAGGTGCAGCTCTAACTAAAGAACCAAACCTTTACCAAGATACACGCAATTTCTCTTCTTCAAATTGCTTAAAATTAAATATATTTTGTAAAGCAGCATGTTGAGCACTAGCAGGAAAATATTTCTAAAAGAAAGCATTAACCAGACCAATAGGACTATCAATAGATCCGGGAGACAAATTGTTAAACCAAGTTTTAGCTTCATCCTTTAATGAGAAAGGGAATATTTTAGCAACAAAGTAGCTACGTTTCTTAAGATCATCAGAGAATAAACTACTCAAAGAGGAGAGCTCATTCATATGTTTCACAACACTTTCATTTTCAGTTCCACAAAAAGGTTCTTTCTCAACAATAGATATATAAAATAAATCAAGAGAGAAATCATAATCCTTATCCCTAATATGAATTGTAGAAGTGGCAAACTTAGCATCAGGAGATAATTTATATCTAATAGCACGACTTTCCATAAGACATATAGCAGCATCTTTGTCCTTCAAAGCATGTATTTCATCAATAAGATCATCACTCAGTTCAATATAAGCATCATCTAAATCATCACTAAGAGTTTCTCTAAACTCAGGTGAAAAAGCAGGAGTAACAGGATTTTTATCAGGAGTTTTAGTGTTTGCAATATTTTTAGCTTTGGCAATAGTAGCATCTAAGAAAGGACCGAGAGAACCACAATCATCAAGCATAGTAGAAGCATCATCAAAAGTATCAGAAGCATTTTCAGATTCAGCAGAAGTAGCATGTGTAGCATGTGGTGGTGTAAGCAGCCTACTCATAATAGACGGTGAATCAAAAGTAGCAGAGGTGTTCAGAGTTGCACCTCTTCTTGTAGTGGATGGTAATACAGGAAACTTTCCATCACGATACTTACCCATGATGAATGATTGGTAGTAGATAATAATACTCTCTGGTGAGCTCGCAAATAAAGCTATGCTCTCCGGCAATGGCGCCAGAAAATAGTCTTGATGACCCACAAGTATAGGGGATCGCAATAGTCTTCGAGGGAAGTAAAATCCAAATTTATTGAGTTGACACAAGGGGAGCCAAAGAATATATGTGAGCCTTAACAAGTGAGTTTTCAATTCACCTGCACCTGAAAGTACTTTTGTTTGCAGTGGTTTATCAATAGTAACAGTTTATAGTAGCAGCAGCAGTGAAATAATAACAACAGTAGTATGAAAAAAGCAACAATAGTGATTGAAGTAAACAGCATGATTTAAATACTGTAGGCATGGGGATGGATGAACGGGCGTTGCATGGATAGGAAAGTTCTAATAATGATCATGTCAGGAGTATTGCAGATAAATATGATAAAGCATCCAAGCACTAAGTAACCATAGGCATGTGTTCCGTAAATAGTCGTACATGCTCGCAATGAGAACTTGCACAACATCTTTTGTCCTACCAGCCCGTGGCAGCGGGGCCTTAAAGGAACTACTGGTAATTAAGGTGTTCCTTTTAATAGAACACAGGAGCAAAGAATTAACACTCCGTGAACACATGTGACCCTCACATCGCAGCCATCCCCTCCGGTTGTCCCAATTTCTGTCACTTCAGGGCCTCGGGTTCCAGACAACAATATGTGTAAACAACTTGCAGGTATGATTAAGAAACATAATTATCATCGTGTTTCAATAACATGTTCAGATATGAGATCATGGCACTCGGTCCCAAAGTGGAAAGCATTAAGCATAACAAGTTGCAACAATGTCAATAGCACTAATAGAGGACACTAGGCACTATACCCTAACAATCACGGCATTATTACATGAATGATCTCATCCAATCCCTACCATCCCCTTCATCCTACAGCGCGGAATTACTCACACATGGATGGGGAAACATGGATGGTCGATGAAGAGGCGTTGGTGATGACGATGGCGATGATCTCCTCCACTTCCCCGTCCCGTCAGGGTACCAGAACAGGAACTTCTGATCCCCGAATCGAGGTTTGGGACGGCGGCGGTGCTCTGTTGTGTTTTTGGAAAATATGGCGTACCCCCTCGCGTTTTAGGGTTGGAGGCTACTTGTAGTCGAAAGGGGAGCCCGAGGGGATTCCTAGGGGGCCCACACCATGTGCTGGCGCGGCCAGGAGGGACCCGCTCCAGGGGGTGTGGCCACCCTCTGGCCCCTCTCCTGGCCCCCTTCTGGCTTCCCGGGTCTTCCGGGGTGAAAACATCAATGGGCTCTTTTCTGGGCATTTTCCCAAAAGTTGATTTTTCTGCATAAAAACGAGACACCCAAATAATTCTGCTGAAAACAGCGTTAGTTGTATCCAAAACACACAAGTTTAGAGGAAAACAATAAGAAAAGTGTTCGGAAAAGGAGTTACGTTTTTGACGTATAAGCCTCCAAGATAGCTCGGATGGTGTCAACCTCGATGTTCTACCCGGAGGAAGAAATTCTGACAACTCCGGAGAACCAGAGCGACATTGACGAGGATGATGACGAGGACTATGAAGATGCCGTCTAATTCCTGCGTAGCCAGTCGAGATAATAGAAAGCATTAATATTCTTCAAATGTAATATCAATTGTAATGCTATCTATCTTTTGTATAAACAAGTATTTGTCCTTTTGTAGTAAAGTTTAAGTCTTTGCAAGTTTTTCTGGGTTTTAATTCATTTTCCATCTAAGTTCTCTTGTTTGTATGTCGTAACTTTCCTTAGTGTTGAAGTGACTCAATAGTACGTAATCTTCATGTCAAGTGACTGGGTTCAGACCTATCGGTCAAAACTCGGAATCATGGATTGTACTTAGGCACTTTTACTTACTAATTCCAGTGACCCAACACACAAACAATCAGATAATACTTAGAAAAATAAGGAATTTTGAAAAAGCATGAAACTCACGCACGCAGGCACAATCTGGATTTCTTAAGCCTCCTTGGGCTATAAAAGCATTCGGTTTTATAAGTCCGAGCACGCAGGCAAAATTCGGGTTAACATTGAACCAACTTGGAAGATCATTGCGAAATAGATAAGACGGACTTATGCTTTGAACAATAATAACAAGACAAACAAAAATGCATGAATTCCGACAACTTTATTTCATGATCTCAAAGATGTTTACATAGAATTTGAAATAAGTGTAGAAGTGACGTAACTGCTGGATGCCCCAGGGCCTCTTTGTCTCTCCTAGTTCTACATATATCTTTCTCTTTCTCTTGCGATTCGGATTTTCGGGATCATCTTCCGTATCTCGAATATCTACAGATAATACAACCGATTTTTCATAGCTTTACTTACGACAAATGGTCCTTCCGAGATTGGGGCTAACTTGTGTTTTCTGTCCTGTACCAATCTTAGCACTAAATCAGCTTCTTTAAAAGATCGGTGTTTTATTTTCTGACTATGATATCGTTGTAATCCTTGCTGATAAATGGCGGATCTTTGTAACACTAGTTCTCGTTCTTCTTCTAAGAGATCGACGGCATCCTGTCATGCAGTTTCGGCATCCGAGTCATCGTACGCCTGCACTCTTTGGCTTTCATGGATCATGTTTATGGGAAGCACTGCTTCTGCACCATAAACAAAAAAAAATGGCGTTTTCCCAGTTGATCTATTTGGTGTCATTCGAATACTCCAAAGCACAGAAGGTAATTCTTCTACCCATGCTCCAGCTGCTCTATAAAGAGAAGATTCGAGTCTTGGGCGGATTCCTTGCATTATCGAACTGTTCATTCGTTCGACCTGGCCATTGGATTGTGCGCGTGCCAAAAATGCAATATCTAGGCGAATTCCCGTTTGTCGGCAATATTTTTCCAACTCTCCAATTGAGAAATTTGTCCTGTTATCCGTGATTATGCTATGTGGAACGCCGTATCGCATGACTACGTCAATGAAGAAATTTATGGCAGTCACACCGTCAAGTTTTTTGATGGGTTTTGCTTCCACCCACTTGGTATAGTTATCCACTACAACGAGTAGATGTGTAAGTCCGCCTCTTGGAGTTTTGAATGGTCCCATCATATCTAGCCCCCAGCCTGCAAATGGCCATGTTATGGGGATAGTTTTGAGTGCTTGAGCTGGCATATTCGTCTTCTTGGCGTAATACTGACATCCGGCACATGCATTCACTATGTGCTATGCGTCTGTCTTGGCTGTGAGCCAGATAAACCCTGCACGGAATGCTTTTTAACTATGCTTTTTGACTGAGCATGATGTCCGCAATCTCCTGCATGGATTTCCTGCAGAAACTCTCGTCCTTCCTCTGGCGAAATACATCGCAGAAAAATTCCGATAGTACTTCGCTTATACAGGCAACCATTGATTACCGTGTATCTTTTGCATCGGCGTTGTATCTACCTTTGCAAGACTTCATCTGCTACATCCGGGAACTTCTTATCCACTAAGAAGTTTAAGGATGGAATTGTCCAATCTGGGTTATCGAGCAAAACTTATACTGACTCGGAAACTAGAGGGTAGTCGGTATATCCGCCTTTTATTGATGGTTAATGCAAATGTTGGACGAACACACTAGGTGGTAGGGTTTTCACTCTTTCCGATCCCATGCGGGCTAAGGCATCCGTGTTCCAATTTTCTTCCCTTTTGATGTGAAGTACTTCAAATCCAAGGAAGCAAATAGCAAACTCGTCGACTGTTCTTCGATATTCGGCCATGATGGGGCTTTTAGCATCCCATGTTTGGTTCAGATGGTGCTGCACCAAATCTGAGTCACCATAGCAAAGTATACGCTTGACGCCTATCTCTTTTGCAATATGCAAGCCATGAAGCAAAGCTTCATATTCAGGCACATTGTTGTTGGTATTGAAGTGTATTTGTAATACATATTCCATTATGTCGCTTTTTGGAGATTTAAGCACTATACCAGCTCCAGCGCCTTTTTCATTTTGGATCCATAGAAATGCATGATCCAATATTCCGACTTCGGCATTGGTGTGTTTTCCATTGCTTCTGTCCAATCAGCCACAAAATCTACCAGCACCTGGGATTTAATTGTCGTCCTGGGTTGGTACTTACTGTCGAACGCAGCAAGCTCAATGCTCCATTTGGCTGCTCTGCCTGTTGCGTCTGCATTGTTTATAATATCCCCTAGTGGTGCTTTTCTTACCACTGCTATGGAATGTCCTTGGAAATAATGACGGATTTTTCGAGATGCAAAAAACACGCCATATGCCAGCTTTTGATAATGTGGATACCTTTGCTTTGATTCGGAGAATACCTCACTGACGTAATACACCAGATGTTGATCTGGAATACTTTGTTTGTCTTTCCGTCTTTCCACAATTATTACTACGCTAATAACCCTGTTAATTAATGTAAGATACAATAACATGGGTTCTTCATCTTTTGGTGATGCCAAAATCAGAGTTTTCATCAAGGTTTCCTTTAACTGGGTTAATGCTTTGTCCGCCTCTTCTGTCCATTCAAAATTGTCGGATTTCTTCAACAATTTATATAATGGCAGAGCTTTGTCACCAAGCCGGCTTATAAACCTGCTAACGGCGGCCGCGGAACCGGTCAGTCCTTGGACATCTTTTAGGCATGTGGGCCTTGTGATGTTCAAGATTTCCTTGATATTTTCCGGGTTTACCTCTATTCCTCTGTGAGAAACGATAAAACCCAAAAGCTTTCCTGAGAGACCCCTGAATACGCACTTTAATGGATTCAACTTCATTTTATAAGTGCGCAAGTTATCGAAAGTTTCTCGTAGATTTTCAAGGAGTGCATCCTTTTCCTTGGAAACCATGGCAATATCATCCACGTAAACGTGGACGGTTTTGCCAATCTGACTATGCAAGCATCTTTGCATGCAACACTGATATGTTGAACTGGCGTTCTTCAAGCCAAAAGGCATGGTTATGTAATAGTAAGTTCCATATGGGGTTATAAAAGAAGTTTTTATTTGGTCTTCCTCCATACGTATTTGATGGTACTCGGAATAAGCATCCAAAAAGCATAAAAGCTCAGAGCCAGCTGTGGCATCTATTATTTGATCGATTCGCGGTAACGTGAATCTACCTTTTGGACACAATTTGTTCAAGCCGGTGTAATCTATACATATCCTGAGAACAATACTATCCTTCTTCGGGACTAATACTGGTTTCGCAGACTAATCAGTATGTATGACTTCTTGGATAAAATCAGCTGCTAAAACCCGGATAACTTCCTTTCCTATAGCCTTCCGTCTTCTTCCATCGAAACGACAGAGACCTTGTTTCACGGGTTTTGATCCTGGGATTACTTTGAGTTGGTGCTCAGCAAGTTCTCTGGGAACACCTGGCATATCACCAGGACACCAGGCGAAAATGCCCAACTTCTCACGTATCAACTTGAAGAGTGCGCTTTCCTATTTATTAGTCATTCATGTTCCCACTACGAAAATTTTTGTCGGATCTTTGGGATCTAGGATAACATGTCTTGTGTTCTCCGAGGCTTTGAAACTATCTGCTGGCTTCCGGCTTTCTTTCCTGCCGGCATTTCTGTCGGTGATACTTCTTTACCTAGCTCCTTCAATTCTTCCTTCCGAATCACCTGTTCGGCACAAAGGGAGTTTCCTTTTTCTGGCTCGTTCGCCAATTTGAAGTCTCCAGAAATGGTGATTATTCCTCCTTTTGGCTCTGGCATCTTCAGCTTGTTATAAACATAACATGATCTTGCCATGAATTTGGCGAAAGCCGGACGTCCGAGTATTGCGTGATAAACACTCTTGAACGGAACCACCTCGAATGAGATCCTTTCCTGGCGGAAGTGTTACCTTTTTCCAAAGGTTACGTCTAGGGAAATTTCTCCTAGGGATTGTGCTTGTTTTGCCAGGAACAATACCATGAAAACGTATGTTACTGTGATTGAGATGGGTCTCGGAGATGTGTAGCTGCTTCAATGTACTTAAGTACATGATATTGATACTAGATCCTCCATCCACCATCACTCTTTTGAGCCTAGTGTTTCGAACAATAGGGCTTACGACCAAAGCATGCGTGCCGGGTTCTGGGATGTTTCCGGGATGATCAGACTGATCCCAGGTGATTGGTGTATTTGAATACTTCAAATACTTTGGGGTTGGAGGTACAACCGCGTTGATTTCTCGAAGTGTTCGTTTCGCCTATTTTGCTGAGGGAGTTGCCACGAAAGTTAGGTTACATTCTCCTTCAACTCTCGGGAATTTTGGTTCGCCTTTCCGCTGTTGTTCCTGGATTTTACCATCAGTGTCCGATTCACTTTCTTCTTTTTCAGCTTCCGGCTTTTGCTTGTTGAACTTCCGTTTGGAATTCTTTCCTTTGATCCTGGATCCTGCAGTGCCTTTCATATGCTTGTTGAGGCGGCACTGCGCATTGGTATGGGTGGGCTTCCCAAATTGCGAATGGTGGACACAGTTTTCCGACTTAATCTTTTTCCATTCTTCTTTAGAATGGGAGGTAGGCTCTGTGTTTTTTCTTTTCCATCTGCTGCCATTATCCTTTCCAAAGGTTAAGTTTACTTCCTTGGGTTTTGCCTGTGCTCCTGGAGAAGCCTTCTTTTCAGAACGAGACGCCTTTTTGTCCTGGACCAAAGCATCAATATTTCTACCTCTCGCTCTGATATCATCTTCGGCTGATGCATGCTCATTGGCGGTGGTAAGCATAGATCCGAGATCTTTGTGCTCTTTCGAACCAACCATGAACGGTACGAGGCCGGGTTTCAAGCCGTTGATGAAAACATGCATTGCTTGTACATCACTTACTCGAGAACAACTATTCTTCATTGCAGTCCATCTTGATATAAATTCGACATAGGACTCATCCTCATATTGCACGCAACGGTTCAGCTGGTTGATACTCTTAGAACGTTTGTACGTGCCCCGGAAGTGCTGAGCGAATACTCTCGCCATATCTTCCCAGCTATCCATTGTTCTTGACAGTAGCCCATTGATCCAATCTCTGGCTCCATCCAATAACATGAGGGGAAGAAACGTTACAGCCTCTAAATCCGTCTCTTTATTGATCTGGACGGCAGTATAGTATCTGAAAGCCATATATCCGGGTTAGTGATTCTCGTGTACTTTTGATAAGTTGGACCAACTTTGGCGAAGCAAGAGTGTAGATTGATCATTCGGATCCTGTCGGTAAAACACTTAGGTCCAAAGTCTAGAAATCATCTCTTTCCGCCTTATCGACGTGTGCGGAATACCTTCTGGCTGAATGGAAAGAAGGGGTCTGCTCCTCTCTGGTCCATTTTTGCGCGAGTGCACTCTTCCGAAATTATCCCTATTTCTTCCGTTGTCGTGTCCTTTGGAATTAGCTGGAGTTCTACTCCTTGGACTTTCTTTTTTCTTAGGAGGAGTACGGGATCTCTCACGCCTGTGAGGATTGTCATATCTTCCAGATTTATCAACTGGGCATCTCGAAGACGGCATTACTTTTCCGTCTTTCCGGTTTTGTTCCTGCCGTTCCTTTTTATTCCCGGGGTTATTTCCTCCTTTCGGCAGATGGGATCCTGTTCTGGACGCTGCATCCTTGTTATCCGGGATTTTCTTGTCCTTCTTAGGATTTCCCTTCTTTTCCTTAGAATTTTCTAAATCTCCAGGTTCACCAGGTTCAGGTGCTCCAGCGGCGCATGTGGCAGTTTTGCATAGGGCTGAGTCGTCATGTAACTTCCCTGATCGTGCCTGTCCTCGCTATTGCTGCTGTAATGCTTTTCCTAGGAAAGCATACACTCCCTGAAGTTTTTCGTCATTGGAGTACATATCGTCATTAAGGATGGCGAACGCGGCTTCCGCGTTTTCGTTTACGGTTTTGTATATGCGTTCGCCCTTGGCGTTAGTATCGTTAACCTGCCTTTGCCAAGAAGGGTTTTCAAACCTCTTTCTTGATGGCAGTTCATCCGGTTTTGCAATTCTGGGTAACCGCGTAGGTTTAATTCAAGATCTATTCATTCTCTCGTATTCCTCTATTTCTTCATGCTGCAATTTAATGTCAGCCAGAATTTTGATGAGGTTTTCCCGAACACGGAATAGATGTTGCTGCTCACGCTGTAGAGTATGTCTCCTGGCTTCTAGCACTTCTAGGGGCTCGTCTCGTGCCACCGGGGTTTGAATCAAATCAATTTCATCCCGTTCCGACATTTGGGGAATGGGGATTTCATTCTTTTTCTTCTCCACAAGATTGACTCTGCTACCTTCTCCTACTTCCAGGTTTTGGTTGGCAATGTCTGCCAATTTTTCCATCTTCTTCTTCTGGAGTTTATATTGAAGTTTCTTGGCAGTCTTCGTTTTCTTTTTGGAAGAAGCAGGTTTCTTGCCAAGTTCTTCCTCCATCAGTTCTCTGACATCAGGCTAAGTTGGACTAGCTTCACCATCCTCTTTTTTCTCATCTGGCGGAGGTGTTTTGGGGTCTTCATCATCTTCGGCAGCCGAGTTTTCAATCGGTTTTTCCATAAGTACTTCATGGAAGCTCCCTTGCATAGATTTTACCTTTCTTTCGAAAGTGTCTTCATCTTCGGACTCTATGTCTTCAGATCCGGGTTCTGATTCTAATCTTGCTTCAATAGCAGCTAAAACAGAGTCGGATTCCGAATTATTCATCTGGTTGACGGATGTCGGATCTTCCACTTTTTCTGTGGGATGTTGATTTTCCACTTCTTCAACGGGATTACTTTCTTCCTTGTTGTCCGCGATCTCGGACTACACCATGCCAATGAAGTGAGACCTGATTGCAGGCATCTCCGAAGAGGCGGCAAATCCGGCACTGTTTTGGCGCTTTGAGCAGAATCCGGTATCATAGTTTTCTTCAATTGGGTATAGGGGTGGGTGGGATAAATTTACATCCACCACAGAATCCCATTACTTCTGCAGTTAATCCGATAAAAATATTTGTAGATCCAATCGGGAAAACGCAGGCACTTACTAGGTGATTCCGTGCCGGCATGTACGATCCGTTGTCGAGGAAGCGTCCGACGGTGCTATCGAATTTCAGGCTTCCGGCAGTTATTGTATTGTCGATTCCGACGAGTATTCCCGCTCGGAACGTAACTCCCGACGTCGCTGGCCGCACGGTGGGCGCCAACTGTCGAGACATCATAGTAGAGTTCATAGACGGGGATGCCATGAGCCTACTGGTAGAATCGCGCGGGGAGGGGGGACGTGGAAGTATTGTAACGAGAATACCGAGTTTACCCAGGTTCGGTACGACGCAACTAGGAGGCGTTCCTACTCCTGCAATCTCACTAAATCAGGGTTGAAGCCTGAACTATACAAAGTACAATGTGAGTATGATTTCGCTAACTCAGCGAGGATCAACTTCTCGGCGAGTTGGCTTCTAGCTAAGATCCGATCGTGTGCTTGACCCCGTCCGGCTTTATATAGGTAGTCGGACTAGGGCTTACAGAAAATAAACCTAGAAGACTACGAAAAGTATCTAACTTGAAAAGTAAGGAATCCGTCTTCTTCTCTAAGCCACACGACGTTGGGCCGTGGTCCGGATTCTTCTAGAATCCGGCTTCCTGCGCGTTAGCTTACTGGGCTGCCCAATGGATCTCAATCCATTACATGCGGGACACCCTGGTAATCCAGCCTTTGGGCCAATCCCAGACATACCCCTAGTTGGCATATATCCGACAGCGTAAGTCCGATATAGTGGATTGATGCACCAGTTAACTCAATTAGAAGCTCGAATTGGTGAAAAGGGGCTTACAATGTATTTATATTTCAATACTCCTCCAAACTTGGTCATAAGATGGATATGTTGAATTATCCACCAGCTAAATCAATCAAAAGTCCAAACTGGTGTGAAGAGGAAGACAATATATTTATATGACTGAATTCCAGTTTTTACCTTCTAGTTATGCATTTGTGACACTAATTACCCTATCTAGTGAAAGATCGTCTAAATTACCCATTTAAAAAAATGAACCCTCTTTTCTAATGCATTTTCGTTAGATAAGTTGTGAGGTGTTGATTGAGAATATAAAAAAAAACAGGACAACAAGGAGCAACTAGTAAAGTGAAAATTAGGCATTATCGTCGATAATACGCTCCGATCTTTACATATTTTGAAACACCACATCGTTCTAGAATACCGATTTATTCTAACGAATCACGCAGAATGCAAAATTGTGGTAAAATCGTGTTAAGTTTTTAATATCTGGTGTATTTCTAAGGTTGCTTCACTATATGGGTTAATAAGTGTCATAAATGTGCAAATACGGGGTAAAAAGTGAAATTCACTCTATTTATATTTCAACACTTCCCCTAATCGTCTAGGCTATTTTAGTAATTAGTGTGAGTTTGGTGTAGCTCGCCGATTTAAAAAAAGATTGTGTGAGTATGTTCTTAAACTTGACGCATCTTGTGTCTGATACCATGTTGAATTAATGTACCAGTCATCTCAATCAAAAGTATGAACTGCTGGAAATGTGCTACACAATATATTTCGACAAGATATATTTTAACAGGAGTTGCAGTACTGAAGATCGCAATTTCCACTATTATGTCAACTCTCGAGTTCCATCAGCTAGATTTCCAGGCCAAAGGGACAAAATCCACTTCCTCGCCACCTTGAAGTTGTACGATGATGCAAGTGAAGATATTCAAGCAAAAGAAATAAAAAAAAACTTAGTACGTTAGTGTTCAGAATTATTCTGCTCTTTATCCATTTACCATCATAGATGGGATTCAGGGGCACTTTGATATGAGCATTTTTTCAATATGCCCCAAAAATTTCAAATTAGAGGCACTTTGCCAAAAATGCCCCAATACATATGATCTTTTGGAACTGTTTGGCACAATACCTCTAAATGTCATAGGTATTGGGGCACTTTGATAGAATACCCCAAATATCCAGAGCTATTGGGGCACTGAGCTATTGGGTGACTTTGCCAATGTACCCCCAAAACTTATATGAGCGCTTTGCAAAAGTGTCCCATAAACTTTTAGGGACACTTTGCCTAAGTGCCCACAACACTTTTAGAGAACTTTGCCAAAGTGTCCCTAAACATGGATGGTATAAATAAAACGACCACATTTCATAAGTGAGCATTGCCGAAAAACTACAGTCCAAATAACCGTAACCAAAATAATTAAGACATTGCAGGGACTTGGCATTATTTTTTGTACACCCACATAAAAAAAACTAACATATTGCATAGCCAAACATAGAAATTAAGACATCCAAAAGGTTCACAATTTTCACCTAGCATATCCAAAAGAACTAACACATTGCCTAGCCAATCATATAATTTTTTTTTCTAGAATTGGTTAATAATCTCAACCAAGTCTACAGAAATTGCATCGGCCCTTGTTGAACCTTCACTATCATTGTCCCGATCAACACCGCCAAGACACCATAGTCACCTGCATCCTACGTAAAACTAGCCCTTATTAGTCAACACATATTTTTAGGATCTATACCGATTATTTTTTTAGGTTATTTAGGATCTCTACAGATGGATCGGGAATTTGTAAGACATGTCCCGACCTACCGTGCCGCCCGAGTAATTTCGTGAACGGCCTGATTTTACTACTCCATCCGATCCATAAAAAATGTCGCTCACTTTTTTTGAATTTTAACCAACTTATATAAAATAAAGCAAACAAGCTCGCCTCGTTAAAAACCTTCCAGTCCCCTCGGGTACCCTGGTAAGGAAAAGAATACGAGCTTGCCGCTGACCGTTTTACATCAGAGTTACATCATCTAAGAGATACTGCCTAATGAAGCTAGGGGGTTCATCGACCCAATTACAATTCATCTGTTTAGAAAAACCTTCCCGAGCTAACACATGGGCTACCTTGTTACAATCCCTCTTACAGTGGTTGAATTCAACATTACCAATAGAAATAATCATGTCAAAACAGTCGGAGTAGATTGCGGTAGCTTCATTCCATAATTGCTCCTCACCCGAGCAACAGGAGATAACCTCGGTTGAGTCTGATTCCGCCTCAATCGAGCAAAAACCAAGATGATTGGCCAAATTCAAACCAAGTTTCATAGCCATAGCTTCCACCATAGGAACAGAAGCAGCATTGGGGATATAAGAGTAAGAGCCAGCCATAAACTTGCCTTTTCGATCTCTAATCACCGCACCAATTCCTCCAGTACGGGTAATATCATCAAAAGCAGCATCAACGTTAAGCTTGAGAAAATTCGCTTTTGGTCTAGTCCAAGTAGTTTTGCCAGGGATATTACTAGTGGTTGTTTTGACAGATCCGTTAGCAACTATGGCTCTGATTGAATTTGCACAAGACCTACTTGTTGGGGTTTTCTCACCATGGGTAGTACATCTCCGCAGCCACCAAATATACCAAGCCGAAGTGGCTACTGTTTCCGCAATGGAGATCTTCGGGAATTCTGAACTTACAGCGGTGCCCATATTCAGTAGTTTGCCGAAAATGGCTGGAAATGATACAGTACCCGTAGTCACTGCTTCAACCGTGTCAGTAAGTTGCAATAACCTCCAGATGCCAGCAGCTCTCGGGCAGCGGAATACCATATGGAGATTATCTTCAGGTAACAAAGTACAGATAGGACAAGTAACAGACTAGCCAATATGACGCGCAGAAAGTGTTGCTTTGACTGGGACAATACCCTGCAGTAGGCGCCAACAAAAAATTTTAATTTTCGCTGGGATCTTTAGCTTCCACAGATTTTTCCAAGTGAGGCAGTCAATAGTATTTCCTTGAGTAATTGATCTGCAAGCAATCCCCGAATATTGATGTCTCCACTCAAAGTGATAAGCAGATTTGACCGAGAAAATTCCATTTTTGTTTCCATTCCATGCAATGAAATCATCAAAACTATTAGTATGAAGGGGTATTTCCAGAATTCTCCTAGCATCCTCAATATTGAAAATGCTTGTAATTAGGTCCAAATCCCATTGACCAGTAGAAGGATGAATTAGTTCACTAACACGAGAAAGAAGACAATTACCCCTTAGAGTAACCACTCTTCTTGTACCACTAGTAGGTAGCCAAGGATCCTTCCAAATATCAATAGATTCACCACTGCCCACTCGCCAAATATAGCCTCTCTTAAAAGTCTGGATGCCTGCAACCAAACTTTGCCAAGTAAAGGAGGATCCTGCTTTGGGTCCAGCGTTCAATATGTCCCCCGAGTGATAATATTTGGCTTTTAAGATTTTTGCACATAAAGAATCCGGGTTGGTAATTAATCTCCAAACTTGTTTTGCTAGCATTGCCAAGTTAAAGGAATGGAGATCCCGAAAACCCATACCCCCTTCACTTTTCGGGAAACAAAGTTTCCACCAAGCCATCCAATGCATTTTTTTACCTTGATCATCATCACCCCACCAAAATTGAGCAATAACATCTGAAATCTTCTTGCAAACTTTTTTGGGACAAGAAAGACAGACATAGCATAGATAGGAATTGATTGGGCCACTGCCTTTAGAAGGATTTCTTTACCTCCAATAGATAGAAATTTCTCCTTCCATCCCTTGATCCTTTGCATAACCCTCTCCACAAAATGCATAAAACAATCACTTCTGTCAGCACCAACCAGAGCTGGGAGACCCAAATATTTATCAGATAGAGCTTCATTATCAATATTGAGAATAGAACACACCGCTTCCCTTTGAGTAATATTAGTGTTTGGGCTGAAAAAAATGCTAGATTTGGCAACACTAATAAGCTGTCCAGAATTTGCACAATAATCATCAAGAACCTGTTGCAATGAGGTTGCATTACTCGTGTCTGCTTTCAAGAGAATTAAAGAATCATCAGCAAATAAAATATGTGAAACTGATGGTGCATTCCTGCACACTTTAATCCCTTCAATGCCACCAACCTCCTCGGCTTGCAATAAGCAACTTGATAATCCTTCTGCACAAATGAGAAATAAATATGGGGATAGGGGATCCCCCTGTCTGATACCTCTAGTTGGAGTGAAGGATTCAGTTGTTTGAGAATTGTGTCTAATCTGATATGAAATAGAGGAAACACAAGACATGATTAAATCAACCCAGTGATGGTGAAAACCGAATCTAAGCAGCATCCTCTCAAGAAAATTCCATTCAACTCTATCATATGCTTTGTGCATGTCAAGTTTCACCGCACAATAAGCAGATTTCCCCTTCTTTGTATTTTTAATCTTATGAATACATTCATAAGCCACTAACACATTATCAGTAATGAGTCTTCCCGGAACGAAAGCACTCTGAGTAGGAGAAATAATCTCAGGAAGGATTTGTTTAAGTCTAGCAGCCAGCATCTTTGAGATAATTTTATAAACCACATTGCAAAGAGATATTGGACGGAATTGCGATACCTCCTCAGGGGTTTCAGTTTTAGGGATCAGGACAATGACAGTATCATTCCAGCCATTGGGAATCTCTCTGTTATTGATAGCAAGCAAAACAGCATTGGTAATATCCTCTCCAATCAGGTGCCAAAATTTCTTGAAAAAGATAGCGTGTAGACCATCTGGGCCCGGAGCTTTAAAATCCCCAATACTAAATATTGCTTGTTTCACATCATCAGGTGAGAAGGGCTTTAATAAGTTATCATTCATTGCCTTTGTAACCTTCGGTTGGATCTTCTCAAGGAAAAGAGGATCTGTACTCAAAATCTCAGTTGAAAAAAGATTAGTAAAATATGAAAGGATCAAAGAATTAAGCCCAACGGTACCATCAATAAAATCACCCGTGCTATCCTTCAGTTTTCGGATTTGGTTTTTGCTTTTCCTCGCAGTAGCATATTTATGGAAAAATGATGTATTTCGGTCACCAGCTTTGATCCAATTCGCGCGAGATCGCTAACTCCAATGAATTTCCTCCTGTTCTAGCAGATTCTCAATATGTTTAGCGAGATAGAACTTCTCATGATCACGGTCATCGGAGATAGGCCCCCTCATTAGTCTGTCAAGTTCACGCTGGGCCGCACGTAACCGATGCTTGGGCTTTTTCAACACTGACCGGTCCCAAGCATGGAGCCCAGAGTGCATATTTTTCAGATTTTGAAGAACATCCGTAGGGTTACCTTGATTCTTTGCCTTCATCCATTCAGATTGGACCACATCCCGAAATCCCTCCTCTTTAAACCATTTGGCTTCAAAAAACAGTTGTCTAGTGCCCTGAGAACCATAGTCAGTTTTCCAATAATCCATATCCACCATAATAGGTCTATGATCAGAGTGATTATACTCCAAATTTAAAACTGCAGCATCCGAAAATTCCTCCCTCCAAGCTGAATTTCCTAGTGCTCTGTCCAGCCTCTCACGGATAGCACCCCTATGCCAAGTGAACGTGTCGCCAATAAACCCCAAATCAGACAAGTTACAGTCATCAAGCGTATTTTGAAAATCTTCCAAATATTTGCTAGGCCTTTTCCTCCCTCCTTCCTTCTCATGGGAATAAAGTATTTCATTCAGATCACCCAAAAGCAACCATGGTAAATTACTCTGTTGATGAAGAGAACGAATTCTGTCCCACGTTTTATATTTCTCCGACCATTTAGACTCGCCATACATCCCTGTTAGTCTCCAAATTTTATTGTTGTTTTCCTCCACCTCCACATCAATGTAGTTTGGGTGAGAGAAGACTTGTGAAATTTTTATTTCCTTCTTCCAAAACAGTATAACACCTCCACTCCTATCAGTAACATGATGCACGATCTTGAAATCCATGTGAACTCTTCTTCTTAAACACTCAGCCGGATAGATTTCGAGGTGGGTCTCCGACAAAAACACCACATCGGGGTTGTAGCGCCTCAAGACATCTAGAAGCGCACGAACTGCCGCGGCATTACCCAAACCGCGGCAATTCCAAGCTATGATTTTCATTGCGTCCGGACGGGTCTCTCCCTGGAGCCCGCCCATCCAATTGAGTTGTTTGAGGACGCTCCCTCCTTTTTTGATTTCTTCTTGGCCTGATTATCCTTTTGATTTTCAGACACCACCATACTGTTACCCTGCTGTATCTCATCAAGATGAGAGTCACCCAAAGTTTTAGTTCCTGTTCCTTCAGGCATTGTGGTCACAGCCTTTTCCAAATTATCCATATCAATCCTCCTCTTAATGCCATTATCCGTGCCCCTCAATCCTTCCATCTCTATGTCCTTCTTTTTAAGAGGACTGGTGGCAGTATCCATAATCGCATCATCATCCGAGAGCTTTTGATTTATTGGTGGACCTGCATTATAGCGCCAGCTCGTTTGATTGTTCATATCAGTAGGGTTGAAACGTCCTCTTCCTCCTGGCATTCTACCTCTACCAGCTCCCTGACCATGACTAGCAGAAGAAAACCTGCCTCTCCATGATTCAAAATCAGATTTTAAAAAATCACCCCATTTAAGATCCTCCACAGTGTGCTCTCCTGTACCACATTCAGTATGTATGTGTCCAAAAAGACCACATGCTCCACAGAATTTCGGTATTTTTTCGTATTTTACCGCATAGAATTCCCTTTGCCCTCCACGAGATACAGTGACAAACCTGACCAAAGCCTTCCGAACATCCAGTCTTACTCTGACCCTAACAAAATTACCAGCCCCATTGACATTGATCTCCACTTCTTCAACTTTCCCAATTTCCTTTTCTGTCAAGTTTGTAATCAAAGAGATATTCCTGTAACCGACCGGGAGCTTATGGATTTGAATCCAAACAGCTATATCCAAATCTATTGAATCCGTGGGTGATAATCCATCATATGCCTCAATAGAAACCGCGTTTTGACGAAACAACCAGGGTCCGCCCTTCTCCACTTTCAACCAGTCACCCAAGCAAAAGCATTGCACAGAGAACAGATTCTTCTCTAACGGTGTGATCACAATTTCCTTCGCGGGACTCCAAGCAATCATCATATGTTTCTCGAAGGTTTGATTGCTGTAGAAGTTCTCTGTATGCACTTTTGCTAATGCAGTCCACTTCATGCCTTCCTTTGGAACATCAACTTCGTCCTCGAATACAAGATCATCGATCTCATCGTCCTCAATTCCCAGCCTTTGCAGCATGTCATCAAGGTCCTCCTTCCTAGTTTCCGATCCACTAGCGTGGCTTGATTGCTCTGACTCTGCCATGATCCCTCGAAAACGATGCGATGGCCGAGAACCCTCCTCGCCGTAACCTGTTCTGCTAGCGAAGATGAGAAACAGAGACAGTAAAGATACCCTCCTCGCCGGGCCGGAGCCGGATCGGAGTCACGAAACCCTAATCGCCCTCGGAGGCGTTAGGTCGAGAAGCCTTTTTTTCGAGGATTACAATTGTGAATGGTTAAAAAAAAAATGTCGCTCACTTAGTACAAAGTTTGTACTAACTTAGTACAACATTAGCGACACCTTTTTATGGACGGAGAGAGTAGCTGAGTTGTGCTCGGGCTGTCACGAGAGGCCCAAATCAAAATATTTGGCCCAACCCAACTAAGTTTACCGCCTTATTCTCAGCAGAAATATAAATTTAGCACATTAATAAGATGCCTATCTTTTTTCTAACGAGAAGGTGTCTATCTGTATAGAATGAATCAGTTAAAAGACAAAATCAGTAACTTCCTCCTCTCAGCTATGGTGTCGTTCTCGACCTTGCCTCGTCGTGCGGCCGCCCCGGCCAGCGAGCCACCCCACCCCTCCTCTAACCTCCCTCTCTGTGGCCCCGTGCCTAGGCTCCCCTACCTCGCGGTCGTGCGTCGTCTCTTGGGCCTCAAGAACAAATAATCCGGCAATGGAGTTGAGCCCAAGATCTGTCAGCGAGTTGCCTGATAGTAATTTTGTAGCTGCTGCGTGCAAAATTCTCCAAAAAAAAAACGTGCAAGGCAGGTTCATAGTGACGCCAAGGTTCAGAGTAACGCCCAATTTCAAAGGAGCTGACAAGTTTAATACTAGGCAGATTAATGTTCAGTATCGGTCGCCAAAACTCAAAAACAACACCATAAGCAATGCACACGTCGTTATAGATTGCTAACCTAGGACCGGACAAGAATTGCATAACGGAGCAAAGATTGAAAAAAAAAAAACATGTCCAAAGTCCCAATTTTGCTGCAATTCAGTTCGATCATCCACAGACAATGTGTATATTATGACATTACATCAGTAGCACATTTTACCCCTGATGAATCTAAGATAGCCACATCCGTCCAGAATTAAGAATAGATGATAGAATTAGGTTATCTAAACAAACTGAACTGAAATTGAAAAGAAAAAAAATTCAGTTCGATCATCCACAGACAATGTGTATATTATGACATTACATCAGTAGCACATTTTACCCCTGATGAATCTAACATAGCCACATCCGTCCAGAATTAAGAATAGATGATAGAATTAGGTTATCTAAACAAACTGAACTGAAATTGAAAAGAAAAAAAAGGTGGAGCGTGGATCTGATAGATAAGGTCACTCCTGTTGTGAAGTGAACAGAATGAATTAGATAATTAGAATTTTTTGCAGGAACTGTACCATTAATGCCAGCACATCGATCAAGTACCTGGTAAGTAGTAGCAAAGGCAGTACATAGTGAGGTGTTGTACGTACCTAAGAGATGTGTACGTGTTCCTCAGCGCATTTGGAGGTGTCGGCGACCTCCTCCGGGTCGATGACTCGTGAGGGAGCACGTTAATGTGCTTATGATGTTAGCAAAGATCACATTATTTAAGTTCCAAAAAATATGAAATAAACCATACATGTACAGAATGGATACAAGTGTGCGTGTGGACTTTCTTTTCAAAACCAAGGTCCATAAAGAATACAGACTGATATGCTCTAAGTTAGGGGGGGAAAACATGTAGTAGGATGCAGTAACCATCGACCATCAAAACCGCCAAACTGGACCAGAATACTCTTACGCCATGCGTAACACACCATCAATAAACTGGGGTACGAAAAATAACATCATAGAACACGATCGAAAAAGCAGAGCATGTGTAAAATCTAAATTTTGCTGCAACTCAACTCGATTGCCCACAGATGACATTTGTTTCTGTGAAGTCATACCAGATGTCATTGTGCAAGCTATTTTTATTCAAGAATTTCATAGACGAATTGTCCTATGGTGCATAGAAAACCTAGTTGCTTCACCGGCGATGGAAGCCAGAGCTGGGATGAACTCCAGAGCATAGACAGATTAAAACAATCAGCAATGCGGGCTGTTTAATCTGATGGATAAAGCCCTTCATTTAGTGTAGTGAACAGAATGAGTCTAAGAGTCAGACTTAATATGGATTGATATCCTAGATCTGAATAAACGACATCACAGAACACGACCGAAAAAACAATGCATGCCTAAAATCCCAAATTTGCTGCAACTCAACTCGATTATCCACAGATAAGATGCAGCTATGACATTACAGTATCAGTTACCAAATTTTACCCCTCAATCTCATAGACTATGAACAATGAAGTAGAGAGCATAACAAGTTAAACGACCGGTGTGAGCTCGGCTTGGATGAACAATGCAATGGGATCCCACCCACTTCCATCGATTTGATAAGGTGAGCTCGGCTTGGATCAACAATGCAAAAGGATCCTTCCATCGCTTTAATCCAAAAGGTCCTGCAGTGAAGTAGTGATCAGAATGGGCGATGAACAGATCTGGTAACAGCAAGCAAAGACAGGACATGGTGCAGTACGTGCCTCAGGGGCGAATACGTGTTCGGCGACCCATTCCGACATGTCGGCGACGAGCTCGGGGTCGAGCAAGCCAGAGATGGAGGCGATGGCGACGTCGAGGTGCTTGAAGGCGAGGGTCGTGAGGCAGCACGCGCGGTGGAGGTAGCTGAGCGCCTGGTCCAGGTCCACGCTGCTGGCCGCCTCAGGGGGCTCGCCAGTATCGGCGGCGGCAGGGGACGGTTCCGGGTCGGGGTCGGGGAAGCCGTTCTCGGCTCTCCTGTAGAGGTGCTCGTTGGCGGCGGCGACCGGGTCGTCCCAGTAGCCGATCATGTTTCTGAAGGAATATGTTTCGCCGTGGACGGGGGGTGGCCGGACGCCGACGAGGAGCTCGATGCAGCGGGGGAGGTGGTGGTGACAGGTGACCAGGACCGCGTAGTAGGCGGACTCGATGCGGGCGAATGCCTGGGCCTGGTTGCTCGCGTGCATAGGGTGCCACTGCTCCAGGAGAACGCCGTAGAGCTGCTCGTCGGGAATGACGGTGAAGGCGAGAGTGCTGAAGGAGGCGCGGTTGCCGTTCTCGGCCGCGGTCTCCAGGCAGTTCAAGAGGTAGGAAATACCGTAGTGGAGGCCGACGGGGTAGACCTCGTGGAGGCCGGAGACGACCTCCTCGATCGCGGCCGCGACGTCGTCGCCGGGGCTCTGCTGCTGCGGCAGTTGGCGCCGGAGCTGCAGGAGGCAGTCGCGCTGGGCCCGGACGTTCTTCGCGGCGAGCATGGCATGCACGAGGATACGCTCTAGCGCCTCCTTGCCCACCTTTCCCTCCATGGCCGCCGCCTGCCTGATCTCTCTGAGGGAGGCGCCGCCGCCGCGAGCGGAGGAGATGGGTGGAGAGGGGAATGGGGATGGGAGCGAAGAGAAAATGGATGGTAAGTTGTGTTGGGTCCGGTCCGGCCCCGTGACCTTGACTTTGTTTCCGCTACGGTAAAGGGCCGACCCAGCAAAAATAAGGTCAACAAGGTTCTTAACCTATTGTACGTAAGGTCGAACCGCACCTAAGGCCAGATCTAAACTACTACTCCCTCAGTTCTTGTATTATGCGCGACTAGGGTTTCCTAGGTGGTTGGCTCCTCTGGCGATTTTCCGCCAGGGTGAGATTTACGAGATCGTTTTCGTTTCCTACTCGATTCCGGGTAGGATTGCTTCACGCAGAGGTAGTTATCTACGGAGATCGGTTGCTTCGAGATTGGCTCCTCGCTTCGCAGAAGACTCCGTGAGTTCCTGCGAACTCCTCGTGGCGGAATTTCTCTGATCGACAATGTCGAAGACAGGAGAGATCTCGGGAGAGGGATCCAAGAGGCAGGCTGAGGATGGTGATTTGGCTAGGGCAATGGAGAACCTCGAATTGAGGGAGGGGAATTAGACGACGTGGTCATCGGTCTGGATGATCTGCAAGATCTCAAGAAACAAGCTCGGTGGTTAGCGGTGGCCAAAGTTCACACGGCCAAACCTATATCTGCAACAGCTGTTTTCGAGACTTTGAGAGGGGTCTGGGGGTTAGCACATGACCCCGAGCTTCGCGAGGTGGATGACAACCTATTCACGCTGAAATTTTTCTGCTTAGGGGATTGGAACAAGGTTCTTTATCAAGGACCGTGGCTCTACAAGAAATTGGTGGTGGTAATTGCAGAATATGACGGGCTCTGTAACCCGAAGGAAGTTGTGCTTGATAGAACAAACGTGTGGGCTCAAATTCACTCGATACCAGAACTATACAGGATTCCGAGGATAGTTGATGATCTAGCAAGAAGGGTAGGCAAGGTTCTGAGTGTGGAGATGAAGCCAACTCGGTTCTTCGAAGGAGATTATGTGCGGATACGGGTAAGCATCAATGTTGGCTCTCCTCTTATAAGGTGTGTTCCAATCAATGTGGGAGGAAAAAGAGAACTTCTCCATGTGAAATATGAGAAGATTGGCTTCTTTTGTGATGTTTGTGGCATAATGGGGCATGATTTAGAGGAGTGTGGTGATGGAGTTCATGACGATAAGGCTGTTCAGTATGGTAAATGGCTTTTGGCAAAGAGGAGAATTCAGGCAAATCATTTTTCCTTCAGAGAGAATACAGCTGGCAGATTTACTGGAAGGGGTAGAGGGCGAGGAAGAGATCCGTACCCGCACAAAAGATCATCTGCTGACATGGAGGAGGATGAAGATTTATTTAGTGACACAGCTTCGAGTCCTCTCAAGAAGGTAGATGACCCGTTGTCGGAAGAGCTACATGAACTGTCTGATTCGGGGAAGCAGAAAATTGCTCGGCAACTCCAGTATAGGGAAGAGGAGACAGTGAATGACCTGAATAATGTGCTTAACAAACAGAAGGGGGGAGTCCAAGTTCCACCACCCCCACCCGGTTATAAAAATCCAAGAGAAAACAAGAGGCCTAAAAAAGTTGGTGATGGCAGTGCTAAATCCAATGAGAGTATATCGGCGGCTCCTTCGGAAGGAGACCGCCGGGAGCAATGAGTCTACTCAGCTTGAACTGTCGAGGCTGCGGGCGGCCTGAGACAGTTCATGAAATATGTAGCTTGATTCAGCTGCATCGCCCCGTCGTGGTTTTTCTCTCGGAAACCAAGATGTCTGATACGAGAGCAACATCTTTGCGATTTAAGTTTGGCTTTCAACATGCTTTTGCAGTCAAAAGTGAGGGCCTGAGTGGTGGTCTTGCGCTTTATTGGAATAACGACACAACTATTAGTTTGAAAACTTATAGTAGGACTCATATAGATGTGGTTATTCAGAATGAAGGCTTGGGACCGATGGAGTGGAGGCTCACGGGTTTCTATGGGGATCCAGTGAGAGCGAGGAGGAAACAGAGCTGGCAGCTATGAGAGTATCTTCGTACTTTGTATGATTTACCATGGCTGTGTGTTGGAGACTTCAATGAAATTCTTGAGGAAGATGAGCAGATTGGTGGTAATCCGAGGCAGGAGTGGGCAATGGAGGGATTTAGAGAGGTAGTGGACTATTGTCGGTTTACTGATCTGGGGTTCACGGGCTTACCTTATACGTGGGATAACAGACAACAAGCAAGGAGAAATATAAAGGTTCGGTTGGATCGTGGTTTGGGGGATGATAGGTTTCTGGAATTCTTTGGAAACACTACAGTAACTCATGTTCAGACAATTCAATCCGACCATTGTGCTCTCCTTATTAATATTTCTAATGCAGAGAGTTCTTTGAGGAAGGGGCCGAGACCGTTTCGGTTTGAAAATGCATGGGTTAGACACGACAATTATATTAATACAGTGGAGAGGGTTTGGGTACCTGTTAATGGAAATCTGGCTGAGGTTTCGGGTTCCCTTGGTAAGATTGGTGATCGGTTACAGTATTGGAGCAAAACCGAATTCGGTAATGTGAGGAAACAGCTGGCTATTTTGAGGGACAAGCTACATAAAATTCGTAGGAATTCTATCCGTGGGGGACCTTCTATAGCTGAAATTTCTATATCTAGGAGGATCTCGGAATTATTGGCACGGGAAGAAACAATGGCAAAGCAAAGAGCTAGGGTCCAATGGCTGAGAGAAGGAGACCGTAACACATCGTTCTTCCATGCTAGAGCAAGAGAGAGGGCGCGGGTGAATAGGATCCGATCTCTACAACTGGATAATGGGGTTATTGTCTCTTCTCAAACAGGTATGGAGGATGCGGCTATGGATTTTTATAACATGTTATTTACTGCAGATACTAATACTAATCCAGAGCTAGTAACTGAGTGTGTTGAAAGGATGGTGAATGATGATATGAATAACTCTCTGTGTGCACCTATGACTGATTTGGAGATTGAAAAAGCGCTGTTTATGATGCATCCAAACAAATCACCTGGACCTGATGGTTTTACTGTGGGATTTTATGTGAAGCATTGGAATATTATCAAGAATTCGGTTTGCACTGCGGTTAAAGGTTTTTTCAGAGATGGGGTTATGCCCCCGGAGGTAAATAAGACTACGTTGGTTCTTATACCTAAGATTAAAAACCCTACAAGCTTAAAACAATATAGGCCTATCTCATTATGCAATGTTCTCTATAAATTGGTCTCGAAAGTACTAGCTATGAGATTGAGACCGTTCCTGGATGAAATTATATCTGAAGAACAAAGTGCATTTGTTCCGGGGAGGCTTATTACTGATAATGTATTGACGGCTTATGAGTGTATTCATTATCTGAAGAGGAAAAAAGGGAAGAGTGGGGCTTGTGCTATTAAAGTTGATATGGCTAAAGCTTATGACAGAGTGGAGTGGGCCTATTTGAGGAAAATTATGGAAAAATTGGGCTTTGCTGAGTTGTGGATTGATAGGGTCATGGCATGTGTTGAGTCTGCTTCATTCTCAGTCCGTGTTAATGGCTCCCTGTCAGAGGTTTTCTTGCCTTCCAGAGGCATAAGGCAAGGTGACCCAATAAGCCCATATTTATTTCTCCTTTGTTCTCAAGGTTTAACATGTTTATTTAAGCATGTGGGTGCAGGTCATATTACAAGAGGAGTTAGAGTTGGAATTCATGCACCATGGATTTCACATTTGCTTTTTGTTGATGACTGCATTATTTTTACTGAGGCTAGTCTGGCAGGTGCACAACGGATCAATGATATCCTTGAGAGATACCACGTTGGTTCGGGTCAGCTAGTAAACAAAGATAAGTCAGCAATCTTTTTTAGTTCTAATTGCACTGATACAATGAAGCAAGATGTGCATGTGGCTGTCCAAATTTCTAATGAGGCATTGGTGGAGAAATATTTGGGCCTCCCTACTGCCCTTGGGAGGTCTACTGATTCTGAATTTGAGGGTATCCTATCCAAGATCAAGAGATTGGTTAATGGGTGGGTTCCGAAACATCTTAATAGTGCTGGTAGAGAGGTTCTTATTAAGGCAGTTTGTCAAGCAATACCTACATACTCTATGAGCTGTTTTAGGCTCTCCAAAAAATTATGCAAAAAGATTACTGCTGTTATTGCTAAGTTTTGGTGGGGAGGTGATGACCAGAAGAGGAAAATGCATTGGGTAAGGTGGTCTGAATTGGCTATCCCTAAATGTGAAGGGGGAATGGGATTTAGAGACCTTGAACTTTTCAATCAGGCGATGTTGGCTAAGCAAGGCTGGAGAATTCTTAACAATCCTAATTCTTTGTGTGCTAGGGTGTTGAAAGGAAAGTACTTTCATTCTGGGGATTTCATGACAGCTAGGAGGAAGAGAGGGGCATCCCACACTTGGAGAGCTATCCTTCATGGCCGAGATGCCTTAAAATTGGGTATTATTAAACGTGTTGGCGATGGAAAAGGGTGAAATATACCCTTGTAGAAGTGTGCTATTGTGCTAGCTGAGGAGCTGCTGGACCCAGACTCGAATAATTGGTTACATGATAAAGTGAGAGAGAATTTTGTACATTGCGATGCTGAGGCAATTCTGCGGATACCAGTGGGTAACTTTATGGATGACTCATGGGCATGGCAACCTGAAAGACTTGGCTTTTTCTCAGTTCGTTCGGCCTATAAGTGTCTAATTTCTGCATCCAGAATTCAGGTTCCTAGCTCTTCGGGTGGAGCTGATAATCAATGTTGGAAGAAACTTTGGAAAATCTCTATTCCTCCAAAGGTTAGAAATTTCTGGTGGAGAGTTATTAAAAAATTCGTTCCAACGAAAGAAAATCTTCGGAACCGACATGTTGAAAGGCTGGGTCGGTGCGAGGAGTGTGGTGAGGTGGAATCCATTTACCACGCACTGTTTAAATGTACTTGGGCCAAAAAAAAATTGGCAGATGATCAGAGAGGTTTTTGGGGTGAAGATTCCAATCCTTCATCCAGAAACTTGGGCCCTGGACATGCTAGACTCGGAATTCGTTTCCAATAACAGTGCTTGTGTCATCTTATGCGGGGCTTATGCAGTGTGGTCGGAGCGCAATGCAAGGCGACATGGCGAAAAAACGAGAACGGTAACACAATCAGTAAGCTGGGTTTTTGATATTGCTACTGACTTGAGGGCTACAGGTAAAGAGCAGGCTCCTTTAAGGAATTCTGTTCCTATCAGGTGGAAACCACCGGAACCGGGTGAGATCAAAATAAATGTGGATGGATCCTTTTCACCATCCAATTACAATGGTGGTACGGGTGTTTGTTGTCGAGACCATCAGGGTAGGCTTCTTCGAGCCCAATCAATTTGGTATGAGTATGTTGCAAGTCCTATTGCCATTGAGGCTATGGCTATCAAGGATGGTATTAGGATGGCTCTTGATCGAGGGATGAGATCAGTGGAGATTGAAACGGATTCTAAACAACTGGTTACTATGTGGAAGAACGAGAATTATAGCAAATCTGAAGTGGCGACTATTTTATTGGAAGCTTATGATCTGGTAGGAAATTTGGATAAGTTTATTCTCTCTTTTGTGCCTAGGGGAGCTAATTGTGCTGCTCACCTTTGTGCTAATTTTTGTAGTTCAGATAGGAGGCATTGCCTTTGGGTAGATTATACTCCTGATTTTCTTGATGCATGTATCAAGAATGACTGTAAACCGGATTGATTTCGTAAGGCAGCAAGTTTGTTGACGCACTCTTTTCCTTCCAGGGTACCGTAAGGGACTGGAAGGTTTTTAATGAGGCGGGCTTGCTTGCTTAATATATTGGTGTTATTTCAAAAAAAAAAAAACTACTACTCCCTCCGCTCAACTCAACAATCAACAATAGATGATTTCCACTTTTCTATATATGGATGTATCTAGACATATTTTAGTGTCTAGATACATCCATATCTAGACAAATGCAAGTCATCTATTGTTGAACGGAGGGAGTACCTCCGGTCCGGATTAAGTGTCGAAAAAACAACACTAGGCTAGTATAAATTTCTACGTACCTGACAACACTAATTTCGGATCGGAAGGAGTAGTTATAATTTAGAATTCTCGAGTAATAAACTAGCGGACTTATGGGAGAACCTGGAAAGGGGTGGCTTATTTCATAAGATGGCAAAAGAACTAGGCCTAAGACCAAGTTCGTGTGGCGAACTGGAGGGCGCCGCCGCCGTGCCCTCTCACCGGCCGCCGTTGTGCACTCATCGGCCAACTCTTCCCCATCTCGTCCTCTCCTTTCCCGTTAGAGGTTGTCTTTGACTTGTCCCCAACTCCTCTCTGCCTCTCCCGACTGTTTTCAACTCATTCCCATCGTCGGCCGCCGGAACACACGCTGCTTCGCCACGGGAGCTGCTCGCAGTCGGAGAGCGACCGAAGCTCGTGGAGCACGCCGTCGTCCACTACCCTAGCTCCGGTAGAGTCTCTCACCTATGCCCTACCGGCGTGTCCCCTTCACTGTCGTCCTTTGTCCGCTTCGTCCCTGTACTCAAGGTATTGTTATGCAAGAACCTTTCATATTCAGCTGATCAAATTTCTTATATAAGTAGTGATGTACTAGCAGGTAGCGATTTAGTGAATGAAAAGCAGATGATGTCTAGTTCAACAAGTGTATTAGCAGGTAGTGAATTAGATGTACTAGCGGATAGTGATTTAGTGTACTAGCAGTTTAGTTCATACATCTACCAACCGGTTATTACTTGTTTGTTTTGCAAGCTCAGGTTCAAAAGAATGTAGTGATTGATGAGGTTTAGCATGCCAGTGATTTGAAAAGAAATACCCATATAAATACAAACAGAGTGGAATTTTATAGAAAAGAAATAGTACAAAGATTAGCTCTGTTTACCACTTTGATGATGGAACTCAGGAGGCCATCAAAATTGCAGCTATTGGAGTAAACCCACCATGCAATTTCGAAATTACGAAATCGTACGCATCGGTCTGTTCAGGCACGCTGACATCACCATTATAGTTAAATCATCTACTGTCCGGTCTCTAGTTTTGTATATTGTCTTGGCTTGTTCCATCCATTCTATGTCTGGAATTGCTTGCAACTCCAAAGTGAAAAGGTTCCTAGTTCGGTTGAATGCTCTTCCATCCATTCTATGTCTGGAATTGCTTGCAACTCCAAAGTGAAAAGGTTACTAGTTCGGTTCAATGCTCACAGTAGCAGCACTGTTTTACCTTGCCGCATTAATTAGGAAAAAGGGAATGTATGTTTCTTTTAGAATGTAATCCGATTGCTTAACAAAACACTTCGCTTGGCTAGTTGGGGATTTAGGATATGCTTCTTTGTCCTTTACTTGGCAGTATTATTAATATCAGTTGATGTGTTTGATATGTAGTGTGTTTGCTGTGAGTAACATCAGACTTGTACTAAAAGTTGTTAGACTATGTCTTATTGTTTTCTATGTTTAATCTTGAATATTAAACCTCCAGATGCCAAGCCAAAAGCCAGAAAAACAAGAAGCCCAAGAAGATTTCCCCACAATTATAAGTGAGAGTGAAAGGCGCGGTGGACAACAAAGGTCCTAAGAAAAAAAAAGTCAAAGTTCTCTGCGGTTTCAAGGCACCATGTGGTGTCTGCTCTGCTGTCAAGGTCCCGAGCAAAATGGGCTTCTCCTGCTGCAAAGCGAACTTCTCTAGCTACAAGGAGAACCATCTACAAAGCAAACTTCTCCTACTGCAGTAGAACTTCTCTGGGTGCAATGAGAACACCGACATTTATCGGCAATGACTATGCCCCATATTTTGGTGAGCATCGTTGAGGCCTTGAATGATGATTTAGATTGTTTTTTGTGTTCTACCAACTAGTTGTACTTATTGTTGCCATTGAAAGACATATTTAGTGTTTGGCTTTGCATTATTAATCTAGGAGATAATACATTGATTTAGAAAAACAAGCTACAACTAATGCAATGTTTAATGTTTTCTAGAGCATGAGGATGTTGATCTGCATGAAGATAATGTCGAGGACTACGACTATGTTGAGGACGACGTCGAGGGTGATGAGTTGGATTCCGAGGGTGACGAGCAGGATGTCGAGGATGATGAGTTTGCTACTGCTAGTGCATCTATTCGAGCTTTGACCAATAAATTCAGATCTGAAGCTTGGAACGAGTATGTGATACATCATAAACGTATCCATAATTTCTGATGTTCTATGTAGTTTTCATGCCATATGCTATATGTTTCCCTTACACTTTATCCATTTTTATCGATTTTCTGGGACTAACATATCGACAACATGCCACAGAGACAGTTCCTGTTTTCTGCTGTTTTTAGTTTCAGAAAAGTTGTTCTTGAAATATTCTTGGAATTGGACGATTTCAAAAGCCAGAAGTCTTAGAATTTTCGGAGGGTCAAGGAAGTCCAAAGGAGACCCGGAGTGGGGCCCGGGAGCCTCCACACCATGCCTAGGCGCGGGAGGCCCCATGGCCGCACCTGGGGTGGTGTGGGCCCCTCGGGCGCCTACCGCCATCGCCATTTCGCATATATATGCCCCCGAGGCATAAACTCTAAGAATATCAGACTTTTCCACGAAAAGTTCCGTAGCTCTGCTGCCGCCATCGAGAAGTTTCGGGGAATACAAATCTATATTCCGGCACCCTGCCGGGATGGGGAAGTGCCTCCGGAGCCATCTCCATCGACTCTGATGACCCACAAGTATAAGGGGTGTATCGTAGTACTTTCGATAAATAAGAGTGTCGAACCCAACGAGGAGCAGAAGGTGTTGACAAGCAGTTTCGATGAAGGAATAACTGTAAATACTGGAAAATAGATTTGTAGGGATTTTTGATATTGCAGATAAATAAAGTGTGAGTAAATAAAATGCGGTAATAATAATTGCAGCAAGTGCCACAATACTTTCTTCAGCAAAGGACAAGCTGGTGAGTTTACTTATGATTAACAAACGTTCTCGAGGACACACGGGAGGTTTCTGTCAAGTGCTTTTGTTCCATGCAGCTGAATAATTTTGGTGTTTTGATAAGTGTTGTGTGGGTGAACCTATGCTAATGTACCGTCCCATCCAAGACTAATACATACTTGTGATTATACCCCTTGCAAGCATCCGCAACTACAAGAAAGTAATTAAGAAATGAATCTAACCACAGCTTTAAACTCCGGGATCCTACGCTCCCTCGTGTAATGGTTTCCTAAAGGGAGTTTAGGTTTCTGTCACTCCGGCAACCCCACAATTAGTAGCCAAATACACGATGCATTCCCCTAGGCCCATAAATGGTGACGTATCATGTAGTGGATGTTTACATGACACCACTAGGAGAATAACACCACAACTTAAATATCAAACATTAATTATTATTCAACATTACTTCACTACTAAAAACTTGACTTCTCCCATGTCCTCAAGAACAACACGAAATACTCACAACACATCATATGGATCATGATCAGAGGTGATATAATGGATGATAACAGTCTTGTCATAAAGTGCAAACACCGATAAGTCTCACAAGCATCAACTACTAACAAGTAATCCACACCGGGAGAGAGATCTAATGCAAAACAACGATAGAGGCCCCTAATTGTTACAACGGGATGAAGGTGGATGATGAGGGTGATGGTACTGGTGGTGATGATGATGATGACGATATTGATGATGCCCAGAGTGATGACGGTGACGATGGCGGTGATTTCCCCTCTCCAGAGAGGAATTTCCCCGGCAGATTTCTCCCTGCCAGAAAGCTTTTCTCTATCTGTTGTTTTCTGCCCCGAGGCGGCGGCGGAATAATTCTTCGGGGATGGAATGAGGCTTAGGGTTCCCTAGGGGTCAAGCACGCCAAAGATGACCCCCAGAGGTGGGCCAGGGTGGCCACACCGCTAGGTGGCGCAGCCACGGGGAGGGCGTGCCAGCCCTAGGTGTGGGCCCCTGGTGGCCCCCCTCTGGCTCCCCTTCGGGCTGTGTTCTTCCTATGGACTTTTAGGAACCCCCGGATGTCCCCCTTCTTCTTCGGATCTTCTGAAATATGGTATCTTGACGGTGCTTTTGCCATCATATTTCTGGTCCCGGTGTTTATTCTCCCAAAATTATAAAACATGCAAAATAAGATGAAATAACATAAGAGATGCATCATAACATGAAATATATCGATGAATAACAGAAAATTATGATATAAAATAGTGATGCAAAATGGACGTATCAACTCCCCCAAGCTTAGACCTCGCTTGTCCCCAAGCGAAACTGAACTCAGAAAACATGACCACAGGTTTATGGAGTGAAGAGTTGATAAATAAAATACGGAAAAGAAGCATCACATCTATCTATGCACCAATCATTATAGACAACAACTTCCTATCATATAGCCTAACTTGAGACGAGTAAAGGGAGTCACAAACAAAGATGCAAAAGAGAGAATCAAAATTGGTAATGGCAAACTTCATTCTTGGTCAGAGAACATTTAATGATATCCTTCTTATCTTAGGTGAAATCTTTATAATAAGGCTCAACTTGTAGAGCTTAACATATTTAATCATAGCAATTCTTTTACAGTGATTTATAGCTTTTCAAAGTAATATTCATTCAGATAATAAAGCATGTGCTAAACAAAGAAGGATAGAAAACATGATTGAAATAAATCAACATATAGATGATGAGATCACAATAATTCAAATTCTTGCTAGAGACAGAGAGAAATGGGTTTACTGACTCAACCTGAAAGAAAAGAAAGACTCTTCGCAGAGGGAAGCATGGATCACTCATGTGCTAGAGCTTTTATTTTATTAAATAGAGGTATTGAAAACATTTTTAAGAGAGGTGTATGCTTATGTCAACGAATGGTAAACAGACAATACAGTACGTCACAAGCCAACTAGACTTCATAAGAGCGGCCCCCATATGAGGGACGCAACTGGTGTAGAAGTTCATCCCTCATTCTCTTTTGTTTATACGATTATGCTTTGACTGATAAATCAGGGGCCAAAATAGTGAAGAGAATTTGTGTATTAGTTTTGGGGCTGGCACCCCGCTGCCAGCTCTTCTAGCATTCGGATAAGCGGATGAAGCCGGTGTTTGAAGTCCAATCAACAAGTAAGATAAAGATTCTCTATTTACGTCCTCATGAGCTAAAACAGGGGCACAAAACAAGAATAATTTTGAAGGTTTTAAATGTAGCACATGAGCAATTTACTTGGAGTGGCAGTTAAATACCACATGTAGGTAGGTATGGTGTACACAATGGCAAGGTTTTGGGGCTAAAGGTTTTGGAAGCACGAGAAGCATTCCCTCTCAGTACATGGTTTTTGGCTAGCAAGGTTGGGTAGCAAGCATAAGAGCCGAGGAAAACAAACAAATATACATATGATGAAACCGATCATGCAATCTTCATTGAAAGCCCAAACGATCTTAACTTGTGAATACTAAGTTTACGGGCTAATAGGCAAATTCCTCTTTCTTATACTAGCATCTCAAATTATTATTTCTACTGACCCAAGATAAGTTTGCCAAAACCAACTAGATTAACTTGATGATCTCTAGAGTGATACCAAATACTAATAACAAGCTCAACCATATGACAGAAATTGAAAGCTAAAATAATGTGTGCAGAAAGTAAATGATGAAACTTGTCATTAACATTTTAAACCGGCAACTCACACCAACGGATACGACGATAACCAACTAGGGAGAGACACTTCCATATTGCAAACCATCCTATATGATAACTTCTCTACTCATGATATGACTCTACTGAAAAAGTAAAGATGAAAGATAGTGATGTGATACCGCGGCACTCCCCCCAAGCTTGGAACAAGCCGAGGGGATGCCAAACCCAATGACGGATCAATTCTTCGGTGGTGGTGGTGAATCCTTCTCATCCTTGGCCTTCCAAGGTAAAGGTTCTCCATCCACAAATGATGTCTTGGTCTCCATCATCCTGAAACTAAAAGCAGAGCTTATACGTTTAAACCTGCGCTCATACTCACAGTTCTGGTTATGCACATCATAGAGTTGTGCATGCAGATCATTGGTGGTCTTGGTGAGTGAGAATATCTCCTCTCAAAGCTTCAAATTTTCCCTCTTGTATTCCGCGATCTACTCTATCTTTATCTTGTGAATGATATCGACTTCACGCTCCGCCATCTTCTTGTATCTAAAGACTTCTTGCTCCAGCTCCTTCATCCTAGCCTCCAGACTACCTTCTCCCTCAGGGCCCCGAACATCTTCAATCTGCACCTTCCCGTCCTTAAGCAACAATTCCTTGGGATGCATCTTCAACTCGTTCATATACGGGTTGACGATGTTCTCAAAGAAAATGTCCTTGGGAGATCCAGGAGAGGACATTGTGGCCCTAAATCTGAAGATGTAACCTGGCAGAAACAACTCGAAACAAAAACACGACGAGAAAACGATATACGGACCTCAGGGGATCCGGGGGATTATATAGCAAAAAGTTTCATAGCGAAAGGAAAGTCCAAGTCGAAAACGAGTCGGAGAGGGGCTCTGGGGCGCCCACACCATGGGCTAGCGCGGCCAGGGGTGGGCCCGCACCACCCTATGGTGTGGAGCCTTCGGGCTCCGTATTCCTCTCTTTTCCGGCTCATAATTTTTCATATTTTCCAAAAACAGTAAAAATATAAGTTGGAAGATGTTTCGTGAACATTTTATTACCAAAACTATTACCTATTCGAAAACTGACTCTGCAGTTTCTGAAATATGCTTCTTAATGAACTCCTCCGGGATCATGGCTTGAATACAATCAACATTTTCGTTATAAGGATCTCCGGAGATATAATGCTTGAGTCATTGGCCATTCACCACTTGTGAAGAGTTGTATTCAAGGGAAACAATTTTAATTTTCCCCGGACGTTATACCTCTTCAATAGCAAAAGGTCCTTCCCATCTCGAGAGTAATTTTCCTGCATAAAATCTGAGACGAGACCTATGCAATAGCACTTTTTCACCAACATGAAATTCTCTTTTAATAATTCTCTTATCATGCCATCTTTTAACTTTCTCTTTAAAAAGCTTAGCATTTTCATATGCTTCACTCCTCCATTCATCTAAAGAACTTAAGTCAAGCAACCTTTTCTCACCAGCAAGTTTAAAATCTCTATTTAGGTCTTTCGCTGCCCAATAAGCTTTGTGTTCTAATTCTAAAGGCAAGTGACAAGCTTTTCCATAAACCATTTTATAAGGAGACATGCCGATGTGATTTTTGTAAGCAGTTCTATAAGCCCAGAGAGCATCATTTAATTTCTTCACCCAATTTTTTCTAGATTTATTAACAGTCTTTTGCAAGATAAATTTGATTTCTCTATTTGATAATTCTACTTGCCCACTAGTTTGAGGATGATAGGGTGAGGAAATTCTATGATTAACATCATATTTAGAAAGGGTTTTTCTAAAACCACCATGAATAAAATGAGAATCCCCATCAGTCATAAGATATCTAGGTACACCAAACCTATGGAAAATAATGTCTTTAAGCATTTTTAATGAGGTTTCCCCATCAACACTTTTAGTAGGCATAGCCTCTACCCATTTAGTAACATAATCAACAACAACAAGAATATGTGTATAGCCTTGTGAAGGAGGGAAAGGGCCCATAAAGTAAAAACCCCAACAATCAAACGGTTCAATAACAAGAGAATAATTCATCGGCATTTCATTATGTCTAGAAATATTTCCAACCCTTTGACACGGATCACAAGATAAGATAAATTTTCTAGCATCTATGAAGAGAGTAGGCCAATAAAAACCTGATTGTAGAACCTTATGTGCAGTTCTATCTCCAGCGTGATGTTCTCCATAAGCACTACTATGACATTTTCTCAATATCTCTCGTTGTTCATTTTCAGGAACACATCTTCGCATAATACCATCAACACCTTGTTTATATAAGTGTGGGTCATCCCAAAAATAATGCCTCAAATCATAGAAGAATTTTCTTCTTTGCTGAGCTGTAAAGGTAGGAGGCAAATACTTTGAAACAATAAAGTTAGCATAATCAGCATACCATGGACTCTCTTGAGAGCTTACTTTTATTGCAGCTAGATGTTCATTAGGAAAACTATCATTAACAAGTAGAGGTTCATCAGGGATATTTTCTAATCTAGACAAATTGACAGCAACAGGATTTTCAGCACCCTTCCTATCCACAATATGCAAATCAAATCTATACTTCTTATAAAGCAAAACCCCACTAACATGCATTAATGAATTTTCTATCTCAACATGCAAGCTATCCATGTCATCCATTCTTCTAGCCAATCAATTGGCCATGTCATCTCCACTAATAATTATTAACCACTTCATGCAAACTACACATCATTCATTTCTTAAATCATCCAATTATTCATATTGATAATTTAAAATATATAAACTGTGATAAATCAAAATTTGTATATTCACTTAGAAAACATATGTGTTACATCTCTTATAAACTTTTGTTATAATATCCTGTAATTTCTAAAGCAATCCCCGCAGCAACGCGCGGGGTATCTTTCTAGTTATTTTAAAACAAGCACCCATCTAATAAGCCTAGGCTTAGTATCTTTCTTTTCCATTAGGTACTTAATAGCAGCATGATTAGTATGAATAGTAACTTTAGAATCAACAATATACTGCCTAAATTTATCACAAGCAAAAACTACAGCTAGGAATTCCTTTTCAGTGGTAGCATAATTCTTCTGAGCAGCATCAAGAGTTTTACTAGCATAATGAATAACATTTAACTTCTTGTCTATCCGCTGTCCAAGAACAACACCTACATCATAATCACTAGCATCACACATGATTTCAAACGGTAAATTCCAATCAGGTGGTTGAACAATAGGGGCAGATATTAAAGCCTTCTTTAAAATTTCAAAAGCTTCTCTACAATATTCATCAAAAACAAAAGGTACATCCTTTTGAAGAGGATTAGTAAGAGTCTTAGATATTTTAGAGAAATCAATAATGAACCTTCTATAGAAACCAACATGACCAAGGATACTACGAATACCTTTGACATCCCTAGGACAAGGCATTTTCTCAATGGCTTCAACCTTAGCTCTATCAACTTCAATACCTCTTTTCGAAATTTTATGCCCAAGAACAATTCCTTCATTAACCATAAAATGGCATTTCTCCCAGTTAAGAACAAGATTAGTCTCCTCACATCTCTGCAAAACTTTATCAAGATTCTGCAAACAATTATCAAAAGAAGTTCCATAGACGGAGAAATCATCCATGAAAACTTCCACAATTTCTTCACAAAAACCATGAAAGATAGCAGACATGCATCTTTGAAAAGTAGAAGGAGCATTACATAAACCAAAAGGCATACATCTATAAGCATAGGTTCCATAAGGACAAGTGAAAGTTGTTTTCTCTTGATCAAGCTTTTTAACAACAATTTGAGAGAACCCAGAATAACCATCAAGAAAGCAGAAATGAGTTTTGTTAGACAACCTTTCTAACATTTGATCAATAAAAGGTAAAGGATAATTATCTTTCTTACTGACTTTGTTAACCTTCCTAAAATCAATGCACATCCTATAGCCAACTACTACTCTTTGAGGAATAAGTTCATTATTTTCATTTGGCACAACAGTCATCCCTCCTTTCTTAGGGACACAATGCACAGGACTAACCCACCTACTATCAGCAATAGGATAAATAATGCCAGCATCAAGGAGTTTCAATACCTCATTTCTTACCACATCCTTCATTTTAGGATTTAAACGACGTTGATGTTCAACAACTGGCTTTTCATCAGGTTCAATATTAATAGCATGCTGACATATAGCAGGAGAAATCCCCTTTAGATCATCAAGAGTATAACCAATAGCACATATGTGTTTCTTCAATATCCCAATAATCTCTCCTCTTCTTTATCAGAAAGTTGAGAACTAATAATAACAGGATATAATTTCTTATCATCAATATGAGAATATTTAAGATTATCACGCAAAGACTTTAAATCAAAAACAGGATCTTCCTTGGGTGGTAATGTTGTACCCAAGTCTTCCACAGATAAATTATGTTTCAGCATTGCTGGCTGATGTAGGAAAATCTCAACAATTTCATTCCTTTCTTCCATAAAGACATCACTTTCATGGTCTTCCATGTATTGCTGCAAAGGATTGTTAGGAGCAAGAGCAATAGCAGCCAACTGTTCAACTCTATAATTTTCATTAGGTAATTCAGCTTCATATGGTGCTTAGCAAATTTGGAGAAATTAAATTCATAAGATTCTCCATCTAACTTTGTAAGGATTTTCTCCTTTTTACAATCTATAACAGCACCACAAGTATTTAAGAAAGGTCTAACAAATATGATAGGACAAGTATCACTAGCAGAAGTGCCTAGTACTAGAAAATCAGCAGGATATAGTTTTACCACATAAGACCTCCACATCTCTAACAATACCAATTAGAGAAATAGTTTCCCTATTAGCAAGTTGAATGATCACATCAATGTCTTCAAGTTCACAAGAACCAATTTCATGCATGATTTCTTTATAAAGCTCATAAGGAATAGCACTATAACTAGCACCAATATCACATAAACCATAATAGAAATGATCACCTATTCTAACAGATAGCACAGGAACACTAGGTTTCCTAGATTTACTAGGATGAGATACATTATTAGAAGCATCTTCACAAAATATAATGTGCCCCTCTTCTACATTTTCAGAAACAAGGTCCTTTACTATTGCTACTGTAGGTTCTACAGTTATTTGTTCCCCAGGTTCTACAAGTTTCTTTGCACTTTTATTAATCACACTAGCTAACATAGAGTGTTCTTTTTTACCTTAGCAGGGAAAGGCATTTTCTCAATATAAGGTTCAGGCACAATAGTATCAACAATATGAACCTCTGTATCTCTAGAAGGAGCACAATTAATAGTATCTTTATAAGGTGCATGGTACTTATCCCATTCCTTTTTAGGAATATAAATGTAAGAAGCAAAAGTATAAGTTTGCAGCAACTTGAGAATCAAGACCATAAATAACACTAACATTATGAAAATCCTCAGATGACATACATGTTTTAATGAATTCACAGTCATAATTTATAGCTGACTTTCTACCTTTGTCATTCTCCCATGCTTCAGTGTGATTGATAAGTGTTGTGTGGGTGAACCTATGCTAATGACCTTCCCATCCAAGACTAACACATACTTGTGATTATACCCCTTGCAAGCATCCGCAACTACAAGAAATTCATTAAGAAATGAATCTAACCACAGCTTTAAACTCCGGGATCCTACGCTCCCTCGTGTAATGGTTTCCTAAAGGGGGTTTAGGTTTCTGTCACTCCGGCAACCCCACAATTAGTAGCCAAATACACGATGCATTCCCCTAGGCCCATAAATGGTGAAGTATCATGTATTCGACGTTCACATGACACCACTAGGAGAATAACACAACAACTTAAATATCAAACATTAATTATTATTCAACATTACTTCACTACTAACAACTTGACTTCTCCCATGTCATCAACAACAACACGAACTACTCAGAACAGATCATATGGATCATGATCAGAGGTGATATAATGGATGATAACAATCTGGTCATTGAAAGCGCATGGTTCCCCCATATGTGGTTTTGGTAATTAATGACAATCCTTATGGACTAATGTTTGCATTGAGTTATCCTTGTAGATCTTGTCCATAGGAAATAATGGAGTTCATGTGTTGAACTCTATTAGCTTCCTTGATGGCCATTGTTATTTTCATGGATTTATATGAAGAATGGTCATGGTGTGAGTTGAGCTTATTGCTAGTGTGTCTTGAAGAAAAGGATTAGGTGATATTTCATTATCATCTTCAAGACATCATCATTTGAAGTTAGAAGCAAAGATACAAGGTTGATCAAGCAAGCGATCAACACACAAAGCTACAATTTGTACCAAGTGGGATTGTGTATCTAATGGTATGGTAAGCAATTGTCAATATAGGTTTGTGAACTAACCCATGATATGTGTGGGTCGCATCTCTATGTGTGGTTAGGTATATTTCCATGGGCATGAACCAAAAGGAAGATTTCATATAGCCCATGGTCTCTTGTGTGTTTTGAGCGATGTAGTTATTGAATCTTTAGAGGATGAGGAAAACTTTTCGGAACGCTCATTAGCTATGGACAAAACTTCAAGATATATATGATGTGTCCAACATTATTGAGGATGATTGTTCTCAATCCACTTCCGGCCGTGATGAGTTCACATCTTTCTCCACTCCACCAACATGTGATTTGTCACAAGGTAATTATATGGTGAGTGGTGATAGAAATTGCATTGTAGATAGTGAATTTACTATTGAGTATGCTTCATCTGTATCTCATTACAACATTCTATCTTTGGACTTAATCTCTTCTAGCACTCAAAATTCCTTGCATGCTAGTATTGATAGTCCTTGCATGCTAGTATTGATAGTCCTTGCATATCATGTAATAGTTGTTCAACTAAATCTCATGATGATATGCTTCCTATGTCTTGTTTTCATAAAAACAATGCTTCCATTTCCTCTAGTACTTGTGTGGCTAACAATGTAGAGGAATCCCAACTCTCGTTGGAACAAGACATGGACCTCAATGGAGCTTCATGCATTCTCTCTTCATCACCTTCCTATCCTCACTTGTGCCTTATGGCTAGGGATTCAAAGGTATCTCCACCTTTGGAACCCACTACATCTTGTGATGATGAGGATGAGGATTTATCTTGTGGAGAGTATGAGGATGAGGTCTCCTTAATGGAGAAGGGTGAGTTGGTTCTTCTTGATATCCCTAAAGGTAGTAAATCTATCACTCCTTTGGGTGAAATATTGGCTTTTGCTATTTATAGCGCTAAAATCATTGAAAATAAAGGTGAGATCGAAAGAAGTGATGCCGATGAAAAGGCATCCCTCACTACGTCTCTTGAGGAAGAGTATGAGCTCCGAGTTACTCTTGAGGAGAAACTTGAATCTATCGAGGAGCTCTATAATGAACAAATAGCCTATCTCACTAAAGCACGTGACCATACAAATGCTAAATATAAAGTGCTTAAAAATGAAAAGGTTGAATTTGTTGTTGGCAATGCTAATCTAATTGAGGAAAACTCTAGGTTGAATAATGAGCTTGCCAAGTTGTCTTCTTCTATTTATAATGATGCTTGTGCTACTAACTCCACGTCTTGTGAAGCATCTATTTTGAAGGAGAATGTTGAGCTAAGGGCTCAACTTGAGTTAATGTCTAGCAAATGTGGGAAATTGGAAGAAAGTCATGAAAAGCTATCTAGCTCTCATGGGGATCTTCTAGCATCCCATACCAAGCTAAAATTAGCTCTTGAGGCTATCACTACAAATGTAACATCTTGTGAGCCTCATATGGTTACTAGAACAATCTCTTCTATTAATGCTATATTTCCTTGTTCTAGTATTAGTAACTCATCCTCTCATAATGTTTCTACATCGTGCGATGAGTTGCTTTCCTCGCCTTGTTGCTCTAACAGTGAAGCATCTACTTCCTCTAGCTCTTGTGTTGATTCTAACCATGTAGAGGAAATTAAAGAGCTCAAGGCCCAAGTCACTTCTTTGAAGAAAGACTTGGAAAAGAGTCATGAAGGGAGTTCCACCCTTGACAAGATGTTGAGAGTGCGAAGACTTCCCAATGACAAGAGTAGACTTGGATTCAACTCCAATATCAAGAACAAGTCCATTATTGACAAGAAGAAGGGCCAAGAACAAGAAAAGGATTCGGCCAAGATTATTTGCGTCAAGTGCAAGATTGAAGGGCACCATGTTAGATCTTTCCCTTTGAATAAGAAGTCTCTAAGTGAGAAGCAACTAGGGAAGAGGCCTCTTGTTCAATCTCATGCTCAACCACGAGTTGAACAACGACACCTCCTAAGAAGACTCAAGCCAATGCTCCTCATGTTGAGGAGCCTATTAAGAAGAAAGAGAAGAGTCGATGTTGCTACCTTTGTCGTGAGAAGGGACACCTTGCTTCTTCATGCACTAATGGTACATTATCCAACCCTATCCTTGTTGATGATGTTTATTCCATTCGGAAGGATAATGTGGGAAATGTGTTTGCCAAGTTTGTTGGTACTCAAAGTGGTGTCAAGAAAAGAACCATTTGGGTTTCCAAACCTATTGTGACTAACCTCTTAGGACCCAACTTTGTTGGGGACCAACAAGCTCAAACTTGATCAATAGGTGTTGTTGGAGGGCATTGGAGACTTGGCTACCTCGTGAAGAATTAAGGGATCTTCATAAATTTTATTTCCTCAAGCCAAGTCATTTGGATTATATATATCTCTTATCCAATGTTCCTCCTTGCGGTAACTTGTATCTAATTCATATATTCGTTGAAAGTTGCATGCTCCCTTGCATATGTTAGTTTTGTTTCTAGCATGTGTTTGTATATGTTGTGCTTACTACTTACCTATCTTGAGTAATCTAGTTATGTTTGTTGGTTTGCATTCCATGTACTTGTGTGCTTTGTGTTGAGCCTTCATTGCAATTCTTGCTTATTTTAGTTGGCTCTTTGAGAGATTAATGGACTATCCCATTTTGGGGAAGTAATATGCTCTTGGCACTTTACTATCCTAAAATGTGTGTACATGAGGAATACCACTTAGTGTTGATATATCAATATTATCTTGTCTCTATATGGTATGTCTTCCTCATGAGAAATTCAAATTCTACTGTCCATTAACTTTCTCTTGTTGGATTTATTTTCTTTACCTCTTGTAAAAAAAAATGGATTATCACATTATGGGGGAGTAATAAGCTATGTGCATATTACAAGCCTAAAATGTGAACATGTGAGGTATTGCCACCTAGAATTGATATTGTTAGTTATCTTGTTCTTATGTGGCATGTTGATCAAACAAGTTGCATGTTTTCTTAAATGTGTTTTGTCTCTCTTCTTTTGGTATCTTGTTTGTGAGAGCTTCTTGGTGCTTTGCTTTTTCTGTTCTTATCTGAAGCCTTCAAGAATCTCTATCTAAGCATGTTTTTCTATTCCTATCTTTTGTCACGTGCTTATGTTTTTGTGAATATGATTGTGAACAATTCTACCACCGAGAAATATCTCCATACATCTCTTGTCTTTGACAAGTTATAATAATTTGTGGTAAGTTTATCAATCATATTTACTTTGGCCTTGCTCTAAAAAATTCCTTGTTTCTTGCCAATGTTTTGTTTGGTTTAAGTCCCTTGTGTCTTCCTTGCTCTACTCAAAATTTGTTTTTGTGCTTTCTTGTGGTAAGAAAAGCAATGATCCCATACTTGTGCACCTATGTTCAAAGTCATACTTCCTTGGGTTGCACTATTCTTGGGGAAGCTACCCTACATTGAGTAGATCACCGTTCTTTGAATTGGTATTGCATCTTCTTGTGTTTATTTAAACATGACTAGTGTTTGAATAATATATTTGGAGAGTAATGATTCCATTGTATGCATTTTGTACTCAAATTCAAGATCACAAATAGTGCACTATTATTGGAAGAACTATCCTAGATGCGTTTGAACACTTGTTGTCTTTAAATTTGTATTTTATCCCAATGACTTGTCTCTTTGGAAGACGAACATTTTTCGGCTTGGTACTTTGTGTGCTATCATGAAAAGTGTAGAGGGTTTGTTTATTCTTTGATGTTTTTTTGGTATCTTCTCTATTTGGTTTCCTCAATCATGTGTTGATTTGGATCTTGATATAATTTGGACAATTCTCTCTCTTTTCACTCTTATGAGTGGCTTCTTGGTTTAATTGGTTCTTTGTCCAATTTGTATCTTGTTTTGGTTCTTGAAAGTGTTGTGCATGCATATTCACTATATATATCTTTTGGCATGCTTACTTTCGTTGATTCAATATATAGGATAAACTCCATCAAATCCTAAATGGCTAAGATGTGCTTGAAATTCAAATTCATATTAATATGCACATATTTCTTTTTGGAGTTTGTCCTATGTATTGTAGTTGTTCTAACTACTTTGGACTCAATGAGTTTGGGTACCATTTTTTACTTGAATTTTGTTTTTAGGTACAATGGATATACATTGGTTGCTTGCTCCATTCATAAGGAAGGTGTTCTCACCATGGTATTATAGGAGTCAAGCTACGATGATTATCAAACTCGCATCCTCTTCATCACCAATGTCGTCTCGGTAACAAGTATCTATCTCATGCATACACTTCTAGCTTTCAACCTTGTGTAGGTTGCATCTTGGCATGAATTCCATTTGTTGCATTTCATTTGGTTCTTGCAAATGTCTTATAAAAAAACATCTTTATTGCAACTATGAGTAAGCCGGGATGATTACATACTAAGGTGATATTTATAATCATTTTCATGATTCACCAATCCCAAGTATATTAATCTAGCAACTTCTACTTGAAGTATCTCATATGCAATATTAATTAATTCTCAAAAACCATTTGAATCTTTTTGTGATATGCGTTACCTTTCTCGAAGCATTCCAACTATCACTTTTCCCTTGTGATATTTGTGATGCTTTGATGAGTTTTGTGTGTTCATCTATATCCCCTTAAGATTAAACCAAGCTTAGTGCTTTGCTTTCAAGCAAAAATCTTATTGGTATATTTATGAACCTCTCTTGGATATCTTGTTCTTCACCTTTGTACCTATTTTGTGTGTGTGCATGTTTCTTTGTGGATATATATCTTTGTGATTGTTGTCCACTTAGAAACTTATACACACGATAATAGTTACATCTTTAATTGATATTCTATTTCTTTAGTGACCATGTTTTATTGCTTTATATTCCTTGGTGGTTCCTAAAAGGCACAAGCTTTGCTTTTCTTTTGGTATTTCTTATGCATCTTAATAAGCTTGTGTACCTATGTGTTTTATCCTTTGTAGATTCGTGTGTATGGGAAAGACATGATATGCACTATGTGCCTCCTATATTGAAATACTATGTTGATGATTTTATCATCCTATTAGTCTTCTAAAAATGTTTTTCCTTGTCACACACATCTACTTCGGTTGAGTAAATCTTTATTTGTCGCTTCTTGATCTTAATTGCTCCACTTTTGTTTGTTTGCAAGTTGTTTTGCTTCATTTCAAATCTATTCGCTTGAACTTGTTGTGTTCAAAATTATCTATAAAGGATTGATGATTCCATGTTGTGCACACTATATAGTAATTCAAATCTAACATTGTGCATGTACCTTGGGGAGTTCCCTCTTGATTTTCCAGAACACTTGGTTGATCTTATCAAAATATTGATTTTGGTCAATCGGTTTTTCGGATCCTTCGGTTGGTTGCTTCTTTGTGAACATATCCTTCAACTTTATTTTCTTTGTAAATCTTTGGATCCTCAATATAGTTTGATCTCCCTCCATCTATTCATAGTTGGAGTTATGCACTTGATTTCACTCATATCATGAGGAATGCATACACTATGGGGGAGATCTTACTATATTGGCCTTCTAACCTTTTTGCCCATTTCGGCAATGGATGCCAATGGGGGAGAAGTTTAGAGGGTTTAAGGGAATTTGGTTTATGCTTTAGTTTCGTTCTTAAGCATTTTCCTTTCCATGCTATTGCATCCTTGCTCTTAGTTTAGCATGGTTGCTTAATTCATCATATAAACCCTCGTAAAAAGGGATTATCATCAATTACCAAAATGGGGGAGATTGAAAGAGCATTGTTCCCCCATATGTGGTTTTGGTAATTAATGACAATCCTTATGGACTAATGTTTGCATTGAGTTATCCTTGTAGATCTTGTCCATAGGAAATAATGGATTTCATGTGTTGAACTCTATTAGCTTCCTTGATGGCCAATGTTATTTTCACGGATTTATATGAAGAATGGTCATGGTGTGAGTTGAGCTTATTGCTAGTGTGTCTTGAAGAAAAGGATTAGGTGATCTTTCATTATCATCTTCAAGACATCATCATTTGAAGTTAGAAGCAAAGATACAAGGTTGATCAAGCAAGCGATCAACACACACAGCTACAATTCGTACCAAGTGGGATTGTGTATCTCATGGTATGGTAAGAAATTGTCAATATAGCTTTGTGAACTAACCCATGATATGTGTGTGTCGCATCTCTATGTGTGGTTAGGTATATTTCCATGGGCATGAACCAAAAGGAAGATTTCATATAGCCCATGGTTTATGTCGTCGTCAAGCGGTGTTCGTCATCTAGCTTGACGTGGAAGCTCAAGTGAAGCATCTAGAAGATATCCTATGCTTGATGCTTGCCACCCTTTTGGAGTTTGTGGCCTTGTGAAGATTTGCCGAAGGATCTCTCCCATAATGGTGTATGGGGGAGCTAGTCTCTCCCATAATGGTGTATGGGGGAGCAACTTGCAAGTCTTCATCAAGCGGAGCTTGTGCTAGCAAGCGCAATCAAGAAAGAAGATCCAACTTGAGAGAGTCAAGATCTTCATCATCTAGCTCAAGTGGAATGCTCAAGGCAAAGGTATAATCTTGATATGTTCTTTTTACGGTCTCGTGTCTTTGGGAGACCGGGTTATAGGATAGATAGTCGTACTATCAAGAGGGGCTCTCAAGTGAGTAACTTGATCGAATCGTTATGGAGAGCTCAAACCTTTTCATACTTGCCATATCATATTTCTTGGTTCTTATTTGGCTTTTTACTCCTTGGGGTTTTGGTGCTTGTCTTGATCTTGATGACAAGCCAAGGTTTATCGAAAACGGTTTTGGTAAGAAAAACTAGTTGCGTTTTCGGTGGTGAAAATATCCGGTTCAGCTTTGAGAATGTTTCCACACCTTCCATGTGTGGTAAATTCTCCATTCATTTTTGTTTGGATACTCCTTGCTTTAATCTTTCCAACCCAATTGGATTCACCTCTTTCGGAGTTCATTCGCAAAAGTTATGTTCGTTTCGGTGATGGAGGTTTTACCGGTTGTTCCTTTTAGAGAGCTTAAACCTTTCTACATTTGGTTTTAATTTCCATTGTTGGGCAGTGATGTTTCTCTGCATGATATTGTATAGTTTTTCATTGCGAACTCAACGAGCCAAAGATCATCGAAAACGGAGTCCGGAAGCAAAAGTTATGGACGTTTTAGTATTGGTGTTTCTGCTGTTTTGGTCAGTCCGGACTCTCCCGGACTTAAGGCCGGAATCTCCGGTAGTCCGGAGTCTCCGGTGTGTAGTCCGGAGTCTCCGGACCAAGAACTTCCCCAGGGTTGCTCCCTTGGTGTCACTCGCTATATAGGGTCCGGAGAGTGTCCGGAGTCTCCGGTAAGGCTAGTGGATGTTGGTCCCGCTCGACCACAGACACTGTCTGGGCTCAGACGGCAAGTCAAGACCGGAGTCTCCGGTCCAGTGGTCTGCGAAAATCTTCAGACCGGAGACTTACCGGAGATACACCGGAGTCTCCGGTGCGAAAATCTTCAGACCGGAGACTTACCGGAGCCCCTGGTGTAAGTTTTCCTGCAACGGCTCTTTTTCGTGGGGACCTATAAATAGGCCCCCTTTCTTCCCCAAAGTGCCAGGTCTTCCAAGCACGAATTTTTCCCCTCTCTCTCCTCCATTGTTGACCTTGGAAAGCTTTCCCCTCTCTCAATTCCTCCCATGATTCTTGCATATCTTTGAGGGAAAAGAGAGAGGAGATCTAGATCTACATTTCCACCAATCCATCTTCCTTCTTAGTGAGGGAAACCTAGTAGATCTTGATCTTGGAGTTCTTGGTGTTTCTCCTCCATTGTTCTTCCTCTCTTATTCCCCCATAAGCATTTGTTGCTTTGTTGAAATTTGAGAGTGAAGTATTTGAGCACTTGTGCTCTTGCCATTTGCATCGGTTGCATCGGTTTGCTCTCTCCACGAGGATTCGTGGAAGTGAAAGTTTGTGAGCTTGTTACTCTTGGGTCTTGGACCCTAGACGACCTGTGGTGTTCTTGGGAGCCTCCAATTGAGTTGTGGATGTGTGCCCCAAGATTGTGGTGACACCGAGAGCCTCCAATTGAGTTGTGGATGCGTGCCTCGGGTTTGAAGGTTGCCAATAGTGGAAGGTGAACTAGGCCTTTGTGGCGGGGTTCATCGGAGAATAGGGTGAGGCCTGTCGGATATATACCGAATAGGGGTATATAAGATGGTAGACAAAAGAGCTGGACGACCAGGGTGGCCTGCAAGGTAATGGACTTAGGTCCATTGGGCGGCCCAGTAGTCCGACGCGTAGAAGCCGGATTCTAGAAGAACCCGGATCACGGCCCGCGTGATCTGGCTTGGAGGAGAAGACGGATTCCTTACTTTCCAAGTTACAAGTTAAACGTAGTCTTCTAGGTTTCTGGTTCTGTAAGCCCTAAATCCGGCTATTATATAAAGCCGGACGGGAGATAGATTTCATAAGATAAATAAGTTCCTTTAGTCCAAGGTTCTAGGTTCTAGCTTAAGCCTTGCGCAACTCGCCGGGAAGTTCATCCTCGTCGAGTAGCTAGATCTATTCCCTTACATTGTAACCTTATTATACGGGCTTTAGTCCCTCATAGTGAGAAGTGCAGGAGTAGGTACGCCGTACTGTCGCGACGTACCGAACCTGGGTAAATCCCGTGTTCTGTGTTTACTACGCTATCTTACCCACGTCTCTACCGTAGTCTCATGGCACCCCAGTCTATGAAAACTACTACGATGTCTCGACAGTTGGCGCCCACCGTGGGGCGAACGACGTCAGGCGTGAAGTTCCGATCTGGGATATTAGGCGGAATCGGAAGATCAATCACTGTCGGAAGCTTGGAATTCGACAACGACGTCGGGCGCTTCCTCGACACGGATCCTACCCGGCGCAAAACCATCTGGTAAGTGCCTGCGTTTTACCGATTGGATCTGCAAATATCTTTATCGGATTAACCGCGGAAGCAATGGGTTTTGCGGTGAAAGCAATTATCTCCCACCGCCCTATACCCAGTCGAAGACGACTATGATGCCGGATTTTGCTCAGATCGCCGACAAAACAGTGATACGCACTTTATCGGCATGGTGCAATCCGAGATCGCCGAAAACACGGATGACGGAAATCCCGTGCAAGAGGCAGACAACGATACACCCGTCACAGAGACGGAAGAACCAATACCCGTCACAGAGACGGAAGATCCGACATCCGTCAACCAGACGATGAACTCGGAAACAGAGTCCGTGCTTGCCGCCATTGAGGCGAGATTGGAGTCGGAAACCGGATCGGATAACTTCTCCGAAGACGAAGATGATGATGCCTTCGTAAGAAAGGTTAAGTCCTTTCAAGAGGGATTCCATGAAGTGCTAATGGCAAAACCAGCTGATACAACGGGTGCCGATAGCCAGGAAAGCCCTAAAACCCCTCCGCCAGCAGAGGAGAGGGAAGACGGAGAAACTTCTCCGATATTTCCTAATGTCAAGGAGATGACAGAGGATGAACCTGTCAAAAAACCTCCCTCTTCCAAGAAAAAGCACCGTGCTTCTAAAAAACTCCAGTACAAACTCCGGAAGAAAAAGTCAGCTGATCTCGCTGATGAAAACCTGGAAGTTGGAGATGTTAGTGGCACAAAGCCTACGGAAAAGAAATCTAAGGAAATCACTGCTCCGCCAATGACAGAACTGGAAGAGCAGGAACTATTACAAACTCCAGTGGGACCCAATGAACCCCCTGAGATGCTGGAAGCCAGGAGACAAGCTTTCCAACGGCAACAGCAACAACTGCTTAGATCTCGGCAACACCTCCAACAAACCCATAATGACATCAAAATTATGAAGCAAGAAATTGAGGAGTACGAGAAAGCACAGATCTGTCTTAAAACCTACAAGGTTACCCGGAATTACAAAACCGGAAGAACTGCCGCCAAAAGAAAGGTTCTATAACCCATCTTGGCAAAAGCAGCTAAACGGCAAAGATGCTAAGGGCGAACCAATATACAAAACCGCAGCTGAAAACGCGGAAGCAGCGTTCGCCATCTTGAACAACGATCTATACTCCAACGGGGAAAAACTCCAAGGGGTGTATGCTTTCCTAGGAAAAGCATTACAGCAGCAACAGCGAGGACAAGAGCGATCAGGGAGGCTGCATGATAACTCCGCCCTCTGCAAAACTGTTACTTGCGCTGCTGGAGCACCTGGACCGGAAGAACCCGGAGATTCGGATAAAAATGAGGATCCGAGAAAAGACAAGAAAAACCCCGACAACCGGGACGCAGCGTCTAGAACCGGACCTCATCTCCCGAAAGATGGATATAAACCACACGATCGGGAAGACAAACACCGGAACGACGGCAAAATAATGCCACCTCCGAGAAACCCAGCTGAAAAAGCTGGAAGATACGATACACCTCACAGGCGTGAAAGATCTCGGACACCGCCCAAAGATAAGGAAAGATACAGGAGCAGGACTCCACCTAATCCCAGAGGGCGTGACAACGGAACAGATAGAGAAACCTCGGAAAAACGCGTCCGCGTAACAATGGAAAAGAAAGGAGCAGATCCCCTTCTGTCCATTCAGCCGGGAGATATTCTGCACATATTGATAGAGCAGAAAAGGATGATCTATACTTTGGTCCTAAGTGTTTTACAGACAGGATCCGAAGGATAACCCTGCATTCTGGCTTCGCCAAAGTTGGTCCAACCTACCAAAAATATACCGGCAGTACAAACCCGGATACCTGGCTTTCAGATTATTACACAGCCGTCCAGATCAACAACGGGACAGACCTGGAAGCTGTCAAGTTTCTTCCCCTAATGTTGCTAGACGGAGCCAGAGATTGGATTAATGGTTTACCATCAAGAACTGTCGACAGTTGGGATGATATGGCGAGAGTATTTACTCAGCATTTTCGAGGAACATACAAACGCCCAAATAGCATCAACCAGCTGAACCGTTGCACCCAATTTGAAGACGAACCATACGTGGATTTCATCTCCAGATGGACCGCAATGAAGAATAGTTGCTCTGGAGTAACTGACGTACAAGCAATGCATGCTTTCGTCAATGGCCTAAAACCCGGACTTGTACCGTTCATGGTTGGTTCTAAAAAGCACAAAGATCTCGGATCTATGCTTACAACCGCCAATGAGCATGCTGCAGCCGAAGACGATATCAGAGCAAGAGGAGGCAATATTGAGTCACTGATACTGGCCAAGAAAACACCTCGTTCTGATAAAAAAGGAACCCCGGAGTCAACAACAAAGCCCAAGGAGGTTAACTTAGCCTTTGGAGGAGAAAAAGGGAACAAGTGGAAAGGCCGCAGTCCGGATCCCATCAATTACACTCCTGAGGAATGGGAGAGAATTAAGTCGGAACCCTGCGTCCACCACTCTCAATTTGGGAAACCAACCCACACGAACGCGCAATGCCGGCTAAACAAGCATATGAAAGGCAATGCAGGATCCGGAAATAAAGGGAAGGGCTCCAAGAGGAAACCTGCCAAACAAAAGCCAGAAGCTGAAAAAGAAGACAGTGAATCGGACACTGATGATAAAATCCAGGAACAACAGCGAAAAGGCGAACCCAAATTTCCGAGAGTTGACGGAGAAGCAATGCTAACTTTCCTAGCAACCCCGTCAGCAAAGGTGGCCAAAAGGACACTTCGAGAAATAAACGCGGTTGTTCCTGCAACCCCAAAATTCTTGAAGTATTCCAACACACCGATAATCTGGGATCAGTCTGATCATCCCGGAAATATCCCTGAACCCGGCACACAAGCTCTTGTTGTAAGCCCTATTGTTCAAAACACTAGGCTAAGAAGAGTGCTGATGGACGGAGGATCCAGCATCAATATAATGTACCTGGATACACTGAAGCACTTGAAGATATCCGAGTCCCAGCTCAATTACAGCAATATACGCTTCCATGGCATTGTTCCTGGCAGGCAAGCACGGTCCCTAGGAGAAATTTCCCTAGATGTCACCTTCGGATATAAAGATCACTTCCGGCAGGAAAAAGTATCCTTCGAAGTTGTGCCGTTCGAGAGCGTGTATCACGCAATACTCGGACGTCCGGCTTTTGCCAAGTTTATGGCAAGATCTTGCTATATCTACAACAAGCTGAAGATGCCAGGACCCAAAGGAGGAGTAATCACCATTGCCGGTGATTTCAAGCTGGCAAACGAGTTGGAGAAGCAAAACGCCCTTTGCGCTCAAAGAGTTATAGCTCAGGAAGAATTAAAGGAGTTAGCCAAGGAGGTATCGCCGAAAGAAATGCCGGCAGGAAAAGAAACTCGGAAGCCAACAGATAGCTTCAAGGCATCCGAGAATACAAGACAGGTAATCCTAGATCCCAAAGATCCGACAAAATTCGTCGTTGTAGGACTGGGATGACCGACAAATAGGAAGGCGAGCTCATCAAGTTCCTCCGTGAGAACTGGGACATTTTTGCTTGGTGTCCAGCTGACATGCCAGGCGTACCCAGGGAACTTGCTGAGCACCAACTCAAGGTTATTCCCGGATCAAAACCCGTCAAACAAGGTCTCCGTCGATTTGACGGAAGAAGACGGAAGGCTATTGGCAAGGAAATTATCCGGCTTTTAGCAGCGGATTTCATCAAGGAGGTAATCCATACTGACTGGTCCGCAAACCCGGTATTAGTACCGAAGAAAGACACAACTGCACTCAGAATGTGTATAGATTACACAGGATTGAACAAGTTATGTCCGAAAGATAGGTTTGCGCTGCCGCGAATCGATCAAATAATAGATGCCACTGCAGGCTCTGAGCTTTTATGCTTTTTGGATCATACTCCGGGTACCACCAATACGCATGAAAAAGGAAGATCAAATCAAGACTTCTTTTATAACCCCGTACGGGACGTATTACTACGTAACCATGCCTTTTGGCCTGAAGAACGCAGGTGCAACATATCAGCGTTGCATGCAACGTTGTTTGCATAGTCAGATTGGAAAAAACGTCCATGTTTACGTGGACGATATTGCTGTCGTAACCAAGGAAAAAGATACACTCCTTGAGGACTTGCGAGAAACCTTCGAAAACTTGCGCACTTACAAGATGAAGTTGAATCCATCTAAGTGCGTATTCGGGTTCCCTCAGGAAAACTTCTGGGTTTCATCGTTTCTCACAGAGGAATAGAAATTAACCCGAAAAGATAAAGGCAATCTCGAGCATCTCAAACTTACGTGTGAAAAAGATGTCCCAGAATTGCCGGTTCCGCCACAGCCATAAAAAGATTTCTCAGTTGGCTGGGGGCTAAAACCTTACCATTTCGCAAAATGCTGGAGAATTTGACAAGGTCAAGTGGATTGCGGAAGCCTGGGAACACCTAGCAAGTTATGTCCCCTTCTGTACTTAGTTCAAATCTATGTAAACATCTTTTGAGATCATGAAATAAAGTTGTCGGAATGCTGTCATCCATGTTTCTTATAACTGCAAAGTGTTTCCGCCTCATCTATTTCCCAATGATCTTACAAATTTCTCAATGTTAACCCGAATTGTGCTTGCGTACTCGGCGTTACATAACTGAATGATTTTTCAGCCTTTTAACGGCTAAAGGAAACTTGAATTGCCTGCGTGCCCAAGTTTCACTTAAAACTTTCCTTGTTTCTCTAAGTCTTATCTGATCGTGCGTGCTGGGTTACTGGAACTAGTTAGTAAAAATGCCTTTAGCATGATTCATGTTTTCGAGTTTCAAAACTGCTTGGTTCGTCCCCAGTTACTCGCATAACGATTCATAATGCTATTTGAGCCATTTCAAACACTAAGGACATTAAAGCATATACACCAGAGAACTTAGAAGATAAAGGAATGGTAAAATTCAAACAACTTGCAAAGTAATTTCATAGTTTAAACTGCAAAAGGCGGAATTTTCATTAATACATAAGAAGCATTACATTTTGGATTACAATAAAGAACAGTAATGCTCCTATTGTCTAAATCTTCTATCCAGGTTCCAGGTAACCCTTCAAGAATCCGACTCCTCCTCGCTGCTTTCTTCATCGGGAATCGGAGGAGCTTCTTCTTCTGGATAGTGGACGCCGACATTTACCATGGCGGCAATCTGGTGGCGTGGCCCTTAACTTCACCAAAGATGGTGGATCGTTGTGCATCCGTGTATCCCTGAGGGACACCGTGGCCACACGCCAGGATTTGGCACTAGGGTAGTGCATGCGCATAAGGCCTAAGGCCATACGCGCACCACCCCGTGCAGCGGAGCGGAGAATAGACTCCTTGGACTCCGCCACCTCCATGATGATACCCGGAAGTTTTTCAACCTCCGAGCATTCCCCAGATTTTTCGGGAAGAAACTTGCCTACCAACTGCGTTGCTGCAGCCTTCATCAAGTTCCATGTTTCCCCGAAAGCTCGGATGCCTGCAGCCCGAGCGCCGTCTGGGGTGTCTCCTGTTTGATCCGATAAAGCATACAAAAGGGTTAAGGAGACAAACAGAGAACGCAAAACATGGAAAGACGAAGACAAGGGTAAAAATTTACCGATGAGTTTATCGATTTCCGAAACTTCCTCCAGGCGAAGGTTCAGAGCTTCAGTCAAATCCTGGATAGCGGATTTGTCTTTCTCCGCCTGCTCGAAGCCTTGGAGTTAGCTACTCCAAGGGCCAGATTGCTGGCTTCCAGGTCTTTTTGAGCCTTCACAAGATTCTTGTGAAGCTCAATGTTCTCATTGCGGAGAATCTCGGCGTTGCCGGAATCTTCCGCTGCTTGTTTAGCTTCAGCTAAAGCAGCTGAAAAAGCAAAGGGCAAATCCGAGTTGATCAATTTCCTCGAGAAGAAAACCACAACAAAGTTTTAAGTCGGAAATTTCAAAACGAAAAAGCCTACCTTTCGTTTCCGTCAAAGCAAGCTGAGACGATTCCAGCTCCGCCTCTCTCTCCTCAAGAATAGAAAGAAGACTTCGAACTTCTTTATTCTTGATAGTGAGCTTCCGGAAAACTTCCAGGTTTATGGCCTCGGAGGTTTGCTGAAACACAGCAAGGAAAAGTATGGTTAATAAAAAACATCAAAGCAAAAAAGCATGCATTTTGTTTAATGCTTGGGGGCTAGAGTTACATACCTGGCTCATGCGTTGCAAACCTGCTAAGTTTTCCCGGAATTCCTTCGCATATTCCGCGAAATGATTTTTCGGCCGCGTTTCAAGCCATCATTTATAGCTTTAAAATCCTTGTCAAAGGTGGGGATTTCCTCGTCGAATGTCCGAGAAGATTTCCCCACCTCTGGAGCCGCCCTTTCCCTCGTGTCCGACTCGGGCACAACGGGCTGGCTGGGCTCTGGGGGCTTGGTGGTGGTGGTGGCAGTAAGTTCTTCCGCCATTGACTGCGGCGTATCCGGGCGACGGCGGGAGATGGTTGGCTGCCTCGGTTGGAAGCAGCTTTGAGCTTTTCAACTTCCTCGGCTTCAAGGTGGAGGGGGGCAAGCTAAAAACCGAAAACCCGGAAAGTGAAAAAATACCGAAGATGGACGAAAAGGATCCCATAAAAGAAAAAACCCGGAAGAAAATAACCTGGACGTGGCGACGGGGATTCCGTCAAGGTCGATAATTTCATCCGAAGAAATTATCTTCTTGCGTTTGCGCCCACCAGTGGTGGCGGTACGCAGCGCATCCAGCTCGGCCTCGGAGGCTAACTCCGAGTCTGGAAGATCCACAAGCTGTTGGAAAAAACCAATCAGAATCGAAAGGTAGATTTTCCAGAAGTGATATTATACCTAAATAACGAGAAATTTACCTTAGGCGCGGGGTTGTCGGCCGTGTACATTGGCCGACTCTCCGTGTATTGATCGCGTGAAGCGACCAACTGGTTGATGCGCCGCCTGAGCTCCTTTGCGGGCCAATCCTTGTCGGATGTCCGCATTGGATCCTTGGCTCCTGTGTATTCACACAGGAGACGGCCTCCGTGATTTGCCAGTGGCTGAATCCGCCTATTCAGCCAGCAAAAGACCGTGTCCATTCCGGTCAAAGGGGGTTTGGAGGAAGTGAGTTTGGCGATGCGCCTCTTGATCCTTAGTAGATCTGGAGGCAGAACCTGGACGGCCTCTGTAACCCAGTTATCCTGGGGAACAGCGGCGGAGTTCACAAAAGGTGGAACCCCGACGGCTTTTTTTAGGAAAAGGCACGTCGGGGTGATAAAAGAAGGAACCCGTCCAGAATTTGACGGATTCCGAGGTTTTTATTTTGGGGAACCAATCCTCTCGGAATCTCCGAAGAGTAAAGGAAATGGTTCCGCAATTTGGGAGTGCGCCCTCCGAAGAGTTACGCTTAACCCCAAAGCAGTACAACCAAAAATCTAACCTAGGCTCTATTCCTAGGTAACCCTCGAATAAGCCTGGAAGCCGGCCATATACAGAATGGAATTGGGAGGGAGATTATGAGGTTGGATGTTGTAGTGAGCTAGAACTTGGAGGAAGAAAGAAGAAGGGGGAAGCCCATACCTCGCAGAAGGTGGGAGGTGAGAAGCACCCTTTCGCCTTCTTGTGGCGCGGGCTCGGTCTCCTCTTCCGGGAGCCGCCATTTCTTCTTCAAAACCAGGCCTTCCTTCTCCAAGTTGGGAAGAAGAGCCGGGGAAGACTGCAGGCAATCCATTGCCTGCAGTCTCCTCTTCTTCATCTCCTCCAGCGGCGGCGGTGGTGGCGGCCTTCGCGGCGGCGAGCTGCTCGTCGAGGAGCTCCACCTTTTCCTCCGCCGTTTCGGGAGCGAACGGCGGGGTTGATGCGGTCCTTGGTCCCGCAGCATCCGTGTTGGCGGAGATGTTCCCTCCGCCCGCTGTGGACGCCGAAGTCTTTTCCGGCTCGCCGCCGGCGCGCTTGGGCGACCCAAGTTGGGGGTCTAGATCGTTCAGGAGCTCGTCGACGGAGGCGCGAACGGGCGATGATTGCGGAGACGCCATCTTTCTCGGTGGCGTTGGTGCGTTCCGGCGTGGGAAGGGCTCGTCGGGGCAGGGAATTGTTCTCGCTCTCGAGCTCGTGTTCGCACTAATGGTGAAGGCAGTGAGGGAGTGAAGAAGGTTGATGAGGAGGAAGGAGACGGCTATTTATAGCCTGAAAACCCTCTAGATACGCGCCAACGGCTCTTTTGACCGTTGGATGTTTGACGCGTGTCGCTCGCCGGAAAATCCGGGAAACGAACGACAGAGGAATGATGGCTATCTCCTCGTTTCTCGTGAGAATCTGTCAGAGATACGTTGCAGGGTTTCCCGCGTGAAACCAAGCGGCGCTTGCGTCAGCATGATTAAAGCGCTGATGTCACGTGTTCCTTTTCCGCGAAGGATCGCGAGAAGAAAAAGCCGGATTTTCATAGTTCCGAGTTTTATGTTACCATCTCCTTTAAAAGGAAAGAAGAAAGAATCAAGACTGCTGAATCAAGTTTCCCGGACAAAATGTATTTGACGAAAGGCGGAGTTTCAGAGTTTTGATCCTTCCTGGGGGCTACTGTCGGATATATACCGAATAGGGGTATATAAGATGGTAGACAAAAGAGCTGGACGACCAGGGTGGCCTGCAAGGTAATGGACTTAGGTCCATTGGGCGGCCCAGTAGTCCGACGCGTAGAAGCCGGATTCTAGAAGAACCCGGATCACGGCCCGCGTGATCTGGCTTGGAGGAGAAGACGGATTCCTTACTTTCCAAGTTACAAGTTAAACGTAGTCTTCTAGGTTTCTGGTTCTGTAAGCCCTAAATCCGGCTATTATATAAAGCCGGACGGGAGATAGATTTCATAAGATAAATAAGTTCCTTTAGTCCAAGGTTCTAGGTTCTAGCTTAAGCCTTGCGCAACTCGCCGGGAAGTTCATCCTCGTCGAGTAGCTAGATCTATTCCCTTACATTGTAACCTTATTATACGGGCTTTAGTCCCTCATAGTGAGAAGTGCAGGAGTAGGTACGCCGTACTGTCGCGATGTACCGAACCTGGGTAAATCCCGTGTTCTGTGTTTACTACGCTATCCCGTTACCCCACGTCTCTACCGTAGTCTCATGGCACCCCAGTCTATGAAAACTACTACGATGTCTCGACAAGGCCTTTGTGGCGTTGAGTAGGCCTTCGTGGCGAGCTCACACCCCTCCAACGAGACGTACTCCCCTTTGTGGGAGGAACTCGGGAATACATCATCGTCTCCGTGTGCCTCGGTTATTTCTATACCCGAGCTTCTTACTTATGCAATTTACATTGTGATAGCCTTCGAGCTTGAAGTTATATATCTTGCTATCACCTTGTTACTTGTCTTTCTTAGCATAAGTTGTTGGTGCATCTAGTTGACCATATAATATTTAGGTTGTATGCTTGTTAATTTAAACACCTAGTTTATTTCCGCATTTAGCAAGCCTTAACCGGAAAAGTTTTAATCGCCTATTCACCCCCCCTCTAGCCGACGTCGTTGTCCGTTCAGTCATAAAGTGCAAACACCGATAAATCTCACAAGCATCAACTACTAACAAGTAATCCACACCGGGAGAGAGATCTAATGAAAAACAACGATAGAGGGATCAAGGTGGATGATGATGGTGCTGGTGATGGTGATGATGATGATGATGAAGATCTTGATGATGCCCGGAGTGATGACAGTGACGATGGCGGTGATTTCCCCTCCCTGGAGAGGAATTTCCCTGGCAGATTTCTCCCTGCTAGAGAGCTTTTCTCTCTCTGCCGTTTTCCGCCCCGAGGCGGCGGAGGAATAATTCTTCGGGGATGGAATGAGGCTTAGCGTTCCCTGGGGGTCAAGAACGCCAAATATGACCCCCAGAGGTGGGCCAGGGTGGCCACACCCCTAGGTGGCATGACCAGGGGGAGGGCGCGCCAGCCCTAGGTGTGGGCCCCTGGTGGCCCCCGTCAGCGAGCTGTGTTCTTCCTCTGGACTTTTAGGAACCCCCGGATGCCCCCCTTCTTCTGATCTTCTGAAATATGGTATCTCGACGATGCTTTTTTCCATCAAATTTCTAGTCCTGGTGTTTATTCTCCCAAAATTATAAAACATGCAAAATAAGATGAAATAACATAAGAGATGCGTCATAACATGAAATATATCGATGAATAACAGAAAATTATGATATAAAACAGTGACGCAAAATGGACGTATCAGACTCCACCGCCATCTTCATCGGCGTTGCTGTCTCCTATGATGAGGAGGGAGTAGTTCTCCCCCGGGGCTGAGGGCTCTACCGGTAGCTATATGTTTCATCTCTCTCTGCCATGGTGTGATCTTTATGTGATCATGAGCTTTGTAATCTACTTGATCAAGTAGATGTTACTCTTCATCTGTTATGCTACTCAAGTGGTTATGTATGAGATCTCCGTAGACACTTTGATCATGGTGTAAAGGTGACAGTGTGTGCACCGTGTGGTTTAGCATGATATTTATATCTTGTGTTGGATGACTCTATGAAATTGTGGCGTTTGTTTAGTACTAATTTGGGGCTCTCATAGTGACAGCGTGGGGTGCCGTAGAGAGAGAATACATACTTGAGGAGTGCTGTTACAACGCTACGCAATGATTGGTGTTTTCTATTCGACTGGAGAGTTGTTCGGAGTAGCGTAGTGAAGAGAGATATTTATGCATTCAATTATGTTATTATTATTGAGAGTTTTCACTAGTGAAAGTATAATCCCTAGGCCTTGTTTCTAAGCATTGAAACACCGTTTACAACCTATTCTGCTACATGTTTGCTTGCTGCCATTTTTATTTTAGATTGCTATTATAACTTATAATTATCCATATAAATTGTATTTCACTCTCTCTTCGCCGAACTAGTGCACCTATACAACTGACAATTGTATTTGGTGTGTTGGGGACACAAGAGACTTCTTGTATCGTAATTGCAGGGTTGCTTGAGAGGGATATCTTTGACCTCTCCCTCCCTGAGTTCGATAAACCTTGGGTGATCCACTTAAGGGAAACTTGCTGCTGTTCTACAAGCCTCTGTACTTGGAGGCCCAACAATGTCTACAAGAATAGAAGCGTGTGTATACATAAAGCTCTTTTCTGGCGCCATTGCCGGGAAGGTAAGGTAAAAGGTACTCACATCCTCTGTGAGTACTCGAAGTTATTTCCTTTAGATTATGCAATTATATCTTTTTGTTTCTTGTTTTTATTTCACTAGTTAGGCTTATTTTTACTTGTTCCTTGTTTTTATTTTTACTAATTAGGATTGATGGAAAACAACAAAAATATGAGAGAGATTTATAATTTTTATCTTGAGTTAGGACATGAAGTGTTTGAAGATAAAATTAAAAACACCTATGGAGCTTTTTTTGCATGCTAGTAGCGATGTTATTAGTATGAATTCTTTGAACACCATTATTGCTAATTCTATGGAAAAGTCTAAGCTTGGGGAAGCTATTTTTGATGAATACGACATTTTTAGTCCCCCGAGTTTTGAGGAGGAAATTTTCTTTGATGATACTTTGCCTCCAATATATGATGATTACAATAATGAATATGACTTTTTCAGTCCACCTACTATTGAGGAGAAAATTAATTATGATTATAATATGCCTCCTATATTTGATGATTATGGTGATGAGAATAATAATGATAGCTATTTTGTTGAATTTTCTCCTACTACTACTAATGAGAATGACTATGCTTTTGTGGTCTTTTATGTATGTGGCTCATGATAAGAATGTTTTATGTGATAGTTATATTGTTAATTTTATTCATGACGCTAATGAAAGTTATTATGAGAGAGGGAGATATAGTTCTATGCATCTCAACAATATCAAGTTTCCCCTCTTTATGCTGAAATTTTGAAGTCGCACTTGTTTTGCTTTTCTAGGCTAGCCACTTTGTGATCTATTGACTTGTTTTTATACAAGATTCTTTTTCATAGGAAGTGGGTTAGACTTGAATTTGTTTTATGTTTTCTTCTTGATGCTCTCTTTTGCTTCAATTCATATTTCTTATGTGAGCATCTTCTCAAATTATCATGCCTAGCTAAAAGGCGTTAAAGAAAAACACTTCTTGGGAGATAACACATGGTTTAATTTTTGCTTTGTTTTTCTATGTTTTCTTTGAGTCACGGGGTTGTATACTTCTATAGAAACTCATTTTTATCTTTATAATCATGTATTAGTTATGCCAAGTAAAGTTTCTAGCGAAAGTTGGAGTTGGCTTTGGATTTCTGCGTAGGAAACAGATTTCAGCTGTCCACCGTAAAAAATCGTATAATTCACAGAAAGATCAAAATGACCTGAAACCTTTTCTGATTATTGATCAGCTAATTTCGAAACGTTTTTGTTCTTTAAGTTTTTTGATTTGAGAAACTTAAGTGCCCCAAAATTTTTTGTCATTACACACTGTTCTGGTTTTGGCAGATTCTGCCATTTTTCTTGCATTTGCTCTTTTACGATGTCAAGTGGATTTCTTTGCTTCACGAAACATGAGTGGATGTAGCTAATGTTTAAAATTATCAATAGCACTTGTTCTTATGCAGAACCCATAATTTTTTTATTGTTGCACTAACCCTCTAATGCAAATTAATTTTTGAGTGTGGTGTGAAGGAAGTTTTCAAGGGTCAAGAGAAGAAGGTGATATAATGTGATCAAGAAGAGTGCAAGGTCAATGCTTGGGGATGCCCCCGTGGCTCATACCAGAAAATTGTAAGAAGACTCAAGCTTCTAAGCTTGGGTATGCCCAAGGCATCCCCTTCTTTATCAACAAATTATCAGGTAACTTCTAGTGAAACTATATTTTTATTCGGTCACATCATATGAAATTTACTTGGAGTGTATTTTATTGTCCGTTCTGTTTTATTTTGTTTCCTTGCTGCAATAAAAATCACTTGAACCTAGAATTCTTCTTTGGGAGAGAGACACGCTCCACTTTTTCATTTGAATACTCATTATGCTCGTATTCTTAGTTTTTCTTCTAGTTAACACAATCCTTTTAGCTCCAGTTTTGTTTTCATGCATCTCTTATTCAGATATGTTATTTTTAGTACAGTTATGTGAGTACACTCTTGTTTACTTTCTTTATCATTTAGAGAGTTTTTGTTAAAACATATTTTGTATGGTGCTTGTTGGGAAAAGAAATTGCTGCATGTGGTAGAATTTATAATGATGCAAATAGAAGCTTGTATAGACGGTGGCTAGACTTTTTCATGTCATGCTAGATCTTATTTTAATCTAAACCTAGTGGTTATTTTTATAGCATGGTTTGTTTCAAATAGCTGAGAGTATTTAATGTTCCATTGAAAGAATCATGAGTTGTTCTTGTCATATTGAAGCATAGATTTTTGGTGTTCTCCTTTGAATGTTTTATCTAGTTGACTAGGTGCATGCTTACACCATGTTTATGAATACAAACCAGTCACTTATAGACTCTATAATCATTTAGTTTTTGAACTTGCAGTACCACTGATGCTTTGATTAATGATGTTTTTGTCGCTATGCATGATTATGGCCATTATTTATCTCTTGATTTGTCGCTCCCAGTCTTTGCTAGCCTCCACCTGTACTGAGTATGAGCTCTACTCGTTCATACAACTCCCAAAAACCAAAGTATGAAAAATGTGTCCACCATACCTACCTACATGTTGTATTTAACCGCCACTCCAAAGTAAATTGCTCATGTGTTACCTTTAAAACTTTCAAAATTACTCTTGTTTTGTGCTCCTGTTTTAGCTCATGAGGATGTAAATAGAGAATCTTTATCTCACTTGTTGATTGGAATTTTACACCCTGTACTAGTGGCTTCATCCTCTTATCCAATTGATAGAGGAGCTGGCAGCGGGGTGCCCAACCCCAAATTAATACAAACAAATTCACTTCACTATTTTTGCCCCTGATTTATCAGTGAAAGCATAATTGTGTAAACAAAAAAGAAAGAGGGATGACCTTATACCCAGTTGCGTCATTCTATGGGAGCCGCTCTTGTGAAGTATAGCTGGCTTGTGACGTACTGTATTTTCTGTTTACCATTCATTGATATAAGCATACACCTCTCTAAAAAAATGTTTTTAATACCTCTGTTTAATAAATAAAAAGCTCTAGCACACGAGTGATCCCTGCTTCCCTCTGCGAAAGGGCCTTTCTTTTACTTTTATGTTGAGTCTCCGTCTTCTAATGTTATGCACAGTTGAGAGAGCATAGTTGCCATTCTGAGTTTAATGTGCATTTGTCCTAGAAACATTATTAATTGAGTCACGATGTGTTATTATTTGTTTTCAAATTATTTGTTCTAGTCTTCCTCTTGAACTTTGAATGTGTTCTCGCATTTATTTTTTGCCCCACTCTTAAGGACAAGTGAAATATCACTTTGCTATGTTTTATCTATGCTTGAAACAAACGTATAACTTTCAAGTGCATTATTATTCCTGATCTTTTATTTATGTTACTTTTCATGATGCAAGGTGATTGCTATGTTCCATTGTTAAAATTATATCTATGATGCTTGTGTTTAAAGTTCTATGATCTCAACTATACTTATGATTTTACAATTTAGATGATCAAGTTTATGTTGTAAGCATGTCACCTTAGAAATTATTTGTTTTTTATCGTTTACCTACTCGAGGACGAGTAGGAATTCATCTTGGGGATGTTGATAAGGTATAAACGTATCCATAATTTCTGACGTTCCATGTTGTTTTCATGCCATATGCTACATGTTTTCCTTACACTTTATGCCATTTTTATCGATTTTCTGGGACTAACCTATTGACAAGATGCCACAGAGCAGTTCTATTTTGTGATGTTTTTAGTTTCAGAAAAGTTGTTCAGGAAATATTCTCGGAATTGGACTATTCAAAAGCGAGAAGTCTTAGAATTATCAGAGGGTCAAGGAAGTCCAAAGGAGACCTGAAGGGGGACCCTGGAGCCCCCACACCATGCCTGGGAGCGGGTGGCCCCCTAGCGGCGTCTGGTGGTGGTGTGGGCCCCTCGGGCGCCCACAACCATCGCCCTTTCGCCTATATATTCCCCCCGAGGCATAAACCCTAAAAATATCAGCCTTTTTGCACGAAAAGTTCTGTATCTCTGCCGCCGCCACCGACAAGTTTCGGGGGACAGAAATCTCTATTTCGGCACCCTGCCGGGACAGGGAAGTGCCCCCGGAGCCATCTCCATCGGCTCCACCGTCATCTTCACCGCCGTTGTTGTCTCCTACGATAAGGAGGGAGTACTTCGCCCCCGGGGCTGAGGGATCTACCGATAGCTATGTGTTTCATCTCTCTCTCCCATGGTGTGATCTTTATGTGATCATGAGCTTTGTAATCTAGTTGATCAAGTTGATGTTACTCTTCATTAGTTTATGCTACTCAAGTGGTTATGTTACGAGATCTCTGTAGACACTTTGATCACGATGTAAAGGTGACAGTGTGTGCACCATGTGGTTTAGCATGATATTTATATCTTGTGTTGGATGACCCTATGAAATTGTGGCGTTTGTTTAGTACTAATTTGGGGCACTCATAGTGACAGCGTGGGTGCCCTAGAGAGGGAATACAAACTTGAGGAGTGCTGTTACAGCCCTATGCAATGATTGGTGTTTTTATTCGACCAGAGAGTGGCTCGGAGTAGCGTAGCGAAGAGAGATATTTATGCATTCAATTATGTTATAATTGTTGAGAGTGTTCACTAGTGAAAGTATGATCCCTAGGCCTTGTTTCTAAGCATGGAAACACCGTTTACAACCTGTTCTGCTACATGTCTGCTTGCTGCCATTTTTATTTCAGATTGCTATTATCACTTATAATTATCCATATCACTTGTATTTCACTCTCTCTTCGTCGAACTAGTGCATCTATACAACTGATAATTGTATTAGGTGTGTTGGGGACATAAGAGACCTTCGTAATTGCAGGGTTGCTTCAGAGAGATATATTTGACCTCTTCCTCCATGAGTTCGATAAACCTTGGGTGATCCACTTGAGGGAAACTTGCCGCTGTTTTACAAACCTCTGCGTTTGGAGGCCCAACACTGTCTACAAGAATAGAAGCATGTGTAGACATCAGTATTTTCCTCTCATTATGAATGGACATGTTTCAAAAGGGAGGTGCCACCCGATTAGTGCAAAACGTGGCACAGGGAGCAACGCCTTGGTGAAGCACTTGGAAATATGAAGAAACAAGATGCTGCACTAAGGATTGTGCTCGGCCTGAATTCAACACTTCGCTCTCCAGATGGCCGTCGATTGAAGAATTGGAACTTTGATCCTGTTTCTGCGAGAAAAGAGCTTGCCCGGATGATTACCTTACTTGGGCTTCCTTTTATCCTCGTGGAATATGATGGTTTTAAAAGATTTGTAGCAAGTCTCAACCCATTGTTCAAGCCGATATTTTGGAAAACCTCTAGAAATGATCGCATGTAAGCATTCAAAGACCATAAAGTAGAACCCAAAGAAATATTTAAGGATACAAACTCTAGGTTTTCATTGACAACATATATGTGGACTTCGAATCAAACATTGTGATATATGTGCATCACATGTCACTACATCACTGCAGATTGGATAGTTAAGAAGAATGTCATTAAGTTTCTTGTCGTCGAGTCGCCGCACAGCGGAATTGTGATGTTCAACAAGGTTCTTCAATGCATCCAGGAGCGGAAATTGAAGATAAGATATTTGGGTTGACACTGGATAATTCAGCAGCTAATGATTCAATGGCCTTTGAGTTGAAGCGCAATTTGGTGGACAAGAGGAAGGCGCGTGAAATATATCGTTGTTCTGGTAAATCTAGCTGTCATTACCAAGTGAAGGTCTTGTGAATGGAACGTCATCTAGACCACTCTATTATGGATAATCTAGTGGTCTACTTACATTGGTGAACGTCTTGTGAATAGCTTGCTGGTTTTTATTGTGAGTATCATTCGGTTCCTGATCACCATGAAGTCAAACAAGTACATAGTTGAATAGACCAGATAATTGTACAAATATCCACAGATATGAAAATAATTTCCCACGAAGTAGTGTTTGCAATAATGACCGAAAGGAACTTTGAATAGTTGTTGAATGGAAATTTACATGTACATGCTGAAGATTTGTTATATGTAACTTGTAAGCCACATACGGGGTAACATATTGTTTGTTCATTGATTTGCAGATAAGTGGCTAAATTCTCATAATCAAGTAACTTGATTAGACATGTGGCTCGGATAATTATTATTTTGTTCTTAACTAATAGGCACTAGATCAAGTGGGTTCCATAAGAAAATATTTGTTGAACTCTAAAGCATGGAATAGGAGTTGAATCATACCAACTTCTTATCTCAATTTAAGGATGTAATATATCGACTACCTCATCAAACATAGACATTTCTAGTTCTAGCATACACTGGTACAATGATTTCTTCTCAGAACTGGCCATAAAAAATGTAAATATGAGAAAACTTAGCAATTACATGCTTACCTTCCTTTTATTCCTTTCGATCCACATAACAACTTTAAAATTTGCTGAAACAAAGATTAGTGACATCGACTGCTAAATAGTTGTGAATTATTACATTCAAATAATGGTCTAACTCTGGATGCCAGCCCACGACCACATGGTGGTAGTCATTAAATATAGAACCTTTCTTTGTGAATTATTACATTGAAGTTTCATCGGAGCGTTCTGTTATAGATGCGAGTAGTCTTGGCATTGGTGGCATATCAATATCCTGTAGACCTTCAAGAACACGCACCAGTTCACCCATTGTCGGCCGATCAGACTCGTTGTCTTGGATGCACCAACATGCAACTTTGCAAGCTCTTTCGGCCTGTTCTAGATTGACGTCACCATGTAATTTTGGATCCACCAAACTCTGCATATCACCTTCGAGAAGCTTGTTGATGGCTAAAACTGGGAAATATTCAACATGATAATTGTTGCTACTGTATGATTCATGGCAGTTCCTTCTTCCGGATATGATCTCCAACAGTACCATGCCATAGCTGTAAACATCAATTTTAGGGGTAATAGCAACTCCGGTAAGCCACTCTGGGGCAAGATAACCTATAGTTCCTCTGAATGATGTCAGGACACGGCTAAAATCCCTTCCCACAAATTTTGCCAACCCAAAGTCTGCAACTTTAGGAACAAACGATGCACCGAGAAGAATGTTTTCTGGCTTAATATCACAATGTATGATACATTTGTGGCAACTCTGATGCAAGTATGACAATCCTCTAGCAATGCCTATGGCTATTTGATATCTGGTGTTCCAATTCAGGACAACGACATTGCTCTTAAATAGATGAGCATCAAGAGATCCATTTAGCACATGCTCATATACAAGCAACCTATTGTCACCTTCGCAGCAGAAACCAATCAATTTGACTAGGTTGATATGTTGGATGAGTCCAAGTGAGCTCACCTCTGCCCGGAATTGCTTCTCTCCCTGACATGCACCATCAAGCCTTTTGACTGCTATAGTAGTCATGTCACTTAACACTCCCATGTATACAGAACCAAAACCACCTGCTCCCAGCTTTTCTGAGAAGTTTTTAGTAGCATGAACTAAATGAGTGTATCTAAAGGCTATAATACCACCACTACCTTGATTGTCGTATGACAGCAAACCACAGAAACTGAATTTTTTCCTCCAAATAACTAACCACAATATAAGCATCATTATTAACCCCAAACTAACAGTGCTTGCAACAATAACCAATCTTGTGTTTGGTTTTCTTCTGTTTTTTCCCATACTTGCAAAATCTTTGGCAGAAAGGCGAAGGTAAAGAACATCTTCAAAAGTATTGTGAACGCCGTCATTCAGATTAACACTAAACAATTTACCATGCCAGACAGAGCATATGTTGTGGTTGTAGGAATAAGCAGTGCATGAGCAGTTGTTGCGGCAAGCTTCTTCGCATTTGGTCTGAGTGGTAGCAACATCTATGTTTTCCGTGTTGTAGGGTAATTGAACCATAGCAATTGGGTGGAACATGTCTGTTGTACTTGTGGTGTTTCCACTGTCAGTGCAATGTAAGGGAGTATCTCTGATGCATCCTCCTGTTCGATCCTCAAACTCCCAATCATGTGGCGACTTCTGAGAGAAGCTATCCATACAGTCACAGAATGGACGTGCGCTGCTGTTGCAGACTGTGAAAGGTCCGCAGACAGCAGGTGGAGTGCACGGATCATCTGGTTCAGCATACATTATTTGCCAAGACTGTTGGGGTTGCGACCAAATATTCAGCTTGATTTGGCCAGAGATGTCTAGTGAGAGAAATATGGAAGCTGCATCATCCCTTAATGTCCATGTGTAGTACTCCTCTTCTTTGTTATCAACATATTCCACCTTAAACAGACCTTTTGTCCGCTGATCTATTTCCAAAAGCGAAATGAGATACTGTATAAGCTTGGCCGAGGATGTCCAAGTCCAGTATACTACGGAGGGGTTACTACGGCGGAGAACGAGCCCACTAGTGCCTAGTTCCAGGCTGTAGGAGCCGATACCGGGATCAATGAGGCTCTTTCTCGAGATTATAGGGCGATTGAGACCGGTGAGCTTGTTCCGGCTAAACTTGGCGCCAGGGAGTCCAACATCTACTAAGTAATCGAAGCTCTGCCACAAGAGTGTGTCGGATGATGGATTTTCTTTGATGGCAAGGTTTCCACTGTTCAAGAGAACACCAGTAGTGGTGTTTATGCTGGTTCGTGTGGTGTTGGAAATGTGAGTGGACCAGATTAAGGATTCCGATACCGGGATCAATGAGGCTCTTTCTCGAGATTACAGGGCGACTGAGACCGGTGAGCTTGTTCCGGCTAAACTTGGCGCCAGGGAGTCCAACATCTACTAAGTAATCGAAGCTCTGCCACAAGAGTGTGTCGGATGATGGATTTTCTTTGATGGCAAGGTTTCCACTGTTCAAGAGAACACCAGTAGTGGTGTTTATGCTGGTTCGTGTGGTGTTGGAAATGTGAGTGGACCAGATTAAGGATTCCGTACCGGAATTATTGTCAACTACGATGACAAGATTCCCATCGCTCGAGATTTTGAGTTTGGGATTGGGGTCGGCAATTGGCTCGCGCCGATTAGCGACCCACACGATGGTGAAGACTGGGATCTTGTTGAACCATATGCCTAGGTACAAACTGGAGTTGGGGAGGATGGTGTTTTCGGACTTACTGAAGGTGCTTGCTGCTGGCTGGAAGAAGCCGAGCGCGAACTTGCCATTTCTTGAGACGAGCTTGTCGCCCACGGCGAGTGCCCGGCCTGTCACGAGAGCATCATTTGCAGCTGCCGCAGAGGAACATGGAGTAGTGTGCAGAGAAGAAAAGAGGAGAAGCCCAAGTAGTATGTGGAGGCGAGGCATGGACATGGAGGTTGGCTGGATGGATGGATGGATTCTGAGAAGGAAGAAGAGGACGTATGTATAGAATGAAAGAGGTCGGGAAGGGAAGCCGCGCAGAAAAATGCATGACCGACGACGTCAATACTATTGACTTGGGGTCAACTGAATTCATGCAACTTGGGCTAGGTGCCACTTTGAGTTAGGCGCCACTCATGTCTGCAGCAAGCTTCGTCAACATGGGGCTGCCACTTGAGATAGGTGCCACTGACGTCTCCAGCAAGCTTCTTCAACTTGCGCCTATGAAGCTTCCACGACAGCAGCACTACTCCACTACACTTTTTTTCCCCCTTGGTACCCACTCTACTTGTGGTGCATCAAAGAGACGTGACTCCTCTATTCAGCATACTAGTTGAATGCCCGTGCGTTGCTACGGACACTACATACATAAATTTTATCAATGATCATTATATTTCACGAGTGATCACTTTTTAATCCCACCATATAAGAAGAGAATATATTATCCTCCTCCGCTACCTCTTGCAAGTCGTGCTCTAAATGAAACATCTGAATAATTGACCATTCAACCCATTTTTAAGTTTGAGAGTTCAAACAAAGTCACATGGTTCATCAAATTACTGTTAAGTCAATACAACTACTCACACCATTTTTTATGAATAAGGCGCACAAGCTTTTCAATATTTATCTTTTACAAAAATTAGTCCAAGCGTATAAGGATTATTTAATAGAAAACTGGCACCAATAGAAAATATTTTTAATATTAATCCAACAAATATCAATTTTTTTTCACAAGATTTAGTAAAACATACTACTCCCTCAAATCTATATTAATTACCACTGATTTAGTATAAAGCTCTACCAAATAAGCGACAATGAATATGCAGATGGGGAGTATAAAAATATATTCTTTGTTACGTCTATTTGTCTGCATAGTTGGTCAAGCTTTTACAACTTTTTAAACTAAATTTATACTATTTATTTTGAGAACTAAAGGTATATATTGAGCCCACACGAGCCAAAAAAAAAATTGTTCAGTTGAATAATCGGATTTTCTGTAAGCTCGGAATATTTAAAACGGAGACAAATATTGAAGCAATGGACCGAAAGGACAGATTATTTTGTAGCGTGTACAAGTATACAGTCTACTCGATACTGAAGAGATAAAATGAAGACAACAAAAAGTGTCACGGCACCATGCCACTGTCATAGGTGTGTTCACTTTTCACCCAGGCAATGGCACTGCAACGGAGGAAATAGATTTGCTGGTTTGGGCTCTAGCTGAAACGAGCTAGCTCAATATAGCCTAGCAAGACTAATGGGGCAAAGCATCCAAAGTTCCAAACACGTATACAACACATCCGACAAAAAAAAAATTGTCCCACCACATTCTGCTCCGTTGACCTCGAACACACGTTCCCCGTTCAGCATTTCTCTGCTTATCTTCTTCTTCCATGGGATGTGAATCGCCTGCTACTCTCCCAAGGCCTGACGACCCTCTATCCCCGTCGCCTGCTCCCCCCATGCCCCTCCCACTCCTAACGCCGCCACTCTCCCACGACCAGACCTCCGGCACCCCGCCCTCGCCCTCGCCCTACGGCCCTCCAGTGCAGCGCCCGCCGGTCCTTCGAACTCTCACACAATGGTGCGTATCGAGACAGACCTCCGCCTTGCGGATGGCACATATCGAGCCAGACCTTCTCCACCTTGCGCGAGGCTAGCGACGGCGCACATCGAGATAGGACGACGCCCGCTCCCCCTGCTGATGCAGTCACACCTATGCCACGCTACGCCGCAGCGGCAGACGCCGATCCCGAGCAGCACTGCCGGATGGGATAGATGGGGGCAGAAACAGGTCAAATCTCATCGCTGATTCGTCATGGTGCCGGATTGACGCCACCGGTGAGGATTGATGAGCAAGGGGCCAAGGGTTCACAATAGGTAATCTCTATTTATATTGGTACATAATGATTAGGAATATAATTTCATATTAGGTAAGTGTCGGATACAGAATAACTTCTTTTGTCTTTCTATTTGATCTGGCTCCTGCAATCTAGGATAATTTTTATACAATTAGTGATTATTAAATAATAAATAATCTAGCGTTAGCCCATACGATTCATTCGTATCGCTAGTATAGATAAGAAATGGCCCTTAAAGTAGATAGTAAATGTGCACTACTCCAGTATGATTCATATGATGAAAAACCTCCGGTCCTAGTTAAGCATGGCGCCATTTATGTTGAGTATCATAAATTCTGAATTTTGATCTGTCCAACAAATAAAATATATTGACACGACAATGGTTAAATCAAAATCAGATGCAGGACAATGTAAGTGCATAAAAACAAAATTATCTGCGAGTGTGATCCGTTGAGTAGCTATACATCAACAAGGAGTAAATCCAAATCCGCCTTGCATGTACTTCTGACAATAATATCCGAAGAGTAGCTATATGTGAACACTTCAATTCAGAAGTACACTTTCCGCGATCACACAAATGATATATGCTTGTGAAGCGTAGCTGTGCATGGATTCAAATTCTTGTACTATCAGGACCTAAGTGGATCAACAAGATTACTCGTTGTACCTGAGTCAATCAAGAACGACAAGATTACTCCCATACCAAGTAAATAAGCGATTTTAGTTTGGGACTTGCGCTACCTTCTGCTGCTTTGCCCCTTCGCCATGAGCATGCTCGCTGTCGCCCTGATCGTCGTGGCCATGCTCACTATTTGTTAGCACATATAATCCTGGATTCAGGAATATGCTTTATGCAACCAGAATTTGCATGCAGACACAAGGTATTGAAAGTAGCATGTTGTTTGCTAAATATATAATGCTTCAGGAACTTGGCTGCAGCCTTAGAAATTAAGAAACAATCTATTTATCCTTCTGTATCTGTTCTTTTCTTTACATTGTATCTACTACTCTTTTCTTTACAATGCAAATTCTACTGATACTGAAATGATCCATGACAGCATGCCGTCACAAAATACTTATCTGAAAACGCCTATGACATAATCTATCAGTCTATCAGTCTATGTATTAATGTAAAGACAAGAACATGGTAATCTGTGAGGTCCTAGGTGGAGCAGAGCAATTAGTCACGTCATCAGGAGTCCCTCTCTGCCCTGCTAAGCAAATAAGTTTAAGGCAAGATGCAATGACCAAAAATTAACATTGCCAAGGACAACATGAGGGGGCCTACGTGCTGAATACTAATCCAATATTCTCCCAACAGAAATGTAATTTGGCTGATCATGTTTTACAGAAATCTGCAGACGAGATCCTAACAATCTATAATTCATAAGGATTGTTTTAAAAAAAGGAGCATGTAAACTCAGTTACATCTTTGTGCTCTCTTGGATGACATCCCTGAACTCTAGGCCCATCCTTACAGTTACAGCAATTTGTTTTCAGAAGCATGCTGTCATGGAACTTACTTTGTTGTCTGGCACACACAAAACACGTATTGCTTAGTTTTGTGGCACATAAGTTTCACCTATGTAACCAGTTGATTTAAGTGATTAAAATAAAACTATCTTCAAGTACAGAAGTGTCTCTGCTCATTGTGGTTGCCCCTGGTACAACTATGTACATACGGGAAATTAAACTCGATTTAAACTTAACTCTTGTGTGTCGCATTGCTAATTTTTAGAAATCTCTGTGCTGCTACAGTTGTGCGTCTACGGCGGTGATGTCGGGGAGTGTGGCGTCGACAAGGACGAGGAGATGGTGTCGCAACACCGAGTTAGTGGGAGTGGGCAGGAGCACGAGCAATTCTTCATCCCCGACAGGCTCCAGAGAGCAGCTTTCATCATCGACAGTCCCCAGAAGTGAGTGCCTTGGCCCCATCCTCCTCCTCTAGTTCTCCACCATTACTGCCTCTGGTTTATTCAGCTATATGAGTGCGTGTGTTCATCCACTAAATGAACATAAAACTGACACGCATGTATGTCGTGTTCAGTGGAGAGAGGATGTACAAGGCTATTTGAGAGATAAGATCGTTGATATGGCTGCACTTGATGGCGTTGGTATTGGTGTCTACAAAGGAAACAGATTCTTACTATTTCATTATCTTATCCTCAAACAAAAATCGTGTGGCAAACATCTTTGAAAAGGAACTAAATAAAAATATACCATCTAAATACTTGAACTATATTTATTCCTTATTTATAGGGGCGGCTAAATAATAAAAACAGTACATTTTATATGGCAAAATGCAAATAAAATAATACCATATTTCATACAGCAATTATACTGACATAATATTGCACATCATATTTTAGTTGCCCTTATCTAGCTAGAAGGCTGGTTCCCAACTGAAAAAAATAAACAGGGGATGTCAGTATATCTTAATATATATATATGGAGTAGCACTGGCACGAAAGCAACAAATAATATGTACCTTCAGACTATGCCTGGTGATCTAAGATGATTTTCAAAACAAAATGTGAGTTGTTGTATCAGGGGCTCACCCAAGCCCATTTTTTTATTTTCTGTTGCAAGAAACATTGTATATATCCAATAATCTGTGATTGGGGCGATGCCAATTCTTGTTCTTATGTTGAAGAACATCGTGAGTCTGGCTTGAGGTCAAGGTGGTTGCTGAACCCATTGTAGGTGAATGACATGAACATCCACATAACATTCGACGCTCGGAGCTAAAAAACGAGAATTAGTCAAGGTCAATTTGTTCAAAACAGATGCTGTTTCTCATGGTCAATGATTACTGTAATGTGCATTTTTTTTAAAATAATCTTCTGAAGACAAAAATGCATGCAGTCATAAAATTACCTATGGGGGCCACTCGATGAACTAAATTATACCCGATTTTTACTCTCAGATCGATGTTATACCTCTCCCTATGGAAAAAACAAGCAAACTGAATGTCTATTCCGCAAATAATGATGCAAATGGGATTTAAATACATCCTTAAGCCAGGTGTGTATGCTTGTGGGTGTACCAGGAGATTGTGATCCATTCAGCTATGGCGACTCCGGCTCATGTCATCAGCAAATTCCTTCCCGCATTTAAAATAAGGTCAGTTGATTCCAACGTGTGGAGGTATTCCTCCATTGTCAAAATAAAACCAAATTTCTTCTTTCATCTAAAAATAAAAACCAATTCCCATGGTTAGAAAACACTGCTCATGGTCAGAAATTAATTTTCATCCAGGAGGGAAGTCCTTGACCTTATGGCGGATTAGCTTGGCAACGAAGAAGCGATTGACGCAGGGATTTGTTCTGGATGATGGAGCAGCGCTCGGCGATCGGACCGGCGACCTGAAGTTCCTCAAGCCCCCGCTGCCCGTCATCTTCGGGACGCCATGGACGAGTTGATATGGGGTGTTATTTCTTATAAGTGCGGGCTAGTAGGATGTTTAGATCGGAGGCCCTGGTTCACCCGCTCCTTGTTATTTGGCAAGTATGATTTGATTGATTGATAATGATGGCAGACGATTATGATTGTGAGCATGCCTTATTTGTATGCTGCCTTATTTGGTCGTGGGCATGCCTTATTTGTAGGTAAGGAGATCGATTGATTTAGAGCCTGCCTTATTTGTAGGCTGGGCAAAGGATCGATCGATAGAGAGTAGAGACAATGAGCCAACGAATCAGAGCGAACGATGGTAGACCACGACCTACCAACGTACGTTGAACTCCCATTTAATAGTAAAGATAAAAATATAATTGTAGTAGCAATGGTAATAATAATAATAATAATAAAAAATTTGTAGTAGCAATGGTAATAATAATAATAAAATGATCGTTTTAAAACATGTACATGGAGAGCATAGATGAGATTATCTGGTTGATGGATTATCGTTTAAAAACATGTACGTTGGAACAACCATCCACTTTAATCTTCTTGCTCAATTTGCCCACGTTGCGTGTTCGACGGTTATGGCCAACTACATACCGCAACGTGCCAAACCATTCCACACAGTCTCGCCTCCACTACTCAGCTTTTTCTCAGTTCAACATTACTGTCAAATCGAACAAAATAATTCTACTATCCTCCTTTTATGCCCATTAATTGGAGTGGCATCACGCGGCCACGCTCCATAAGGCCTATCAATGCAGGTCTCTTAGCACGGTTTCATAGGCATTTTGCTTATGTGGCACTATAGTTAATAAGAGCATGGTTAATAATAGAGCCGGCTGCTAGCTATAAGGCATTGGCATGTCATCTTATAGCCAACTTATAGCCAACATGTACAATAGTATACTATATGCATGCACTATTTTGTCAACACATGGCCCACCTTACACTCTCACAAAGTGGCTATGAGCACGTGCAAGAGCTGGCTACTATCTTGTAGCCCGCTTCTCTTCTCTCTCCTCTTCTCTCTCATCCAACTAAGCACAAATATATTATTCAATTCCTTATAGCCCGCTTACATGGCCTTATTGTACTTGCTCTAAAGAGAGATAGTGAGATTGTATCTTAGCTAAGATACAACATTGACACGCTAAGCCTTGTCCCAATGGGGTTTCTTAGCGCGAGTTCATAGACGTTTTGCTTATGTGGCACAATACTTAATGATGAGAGAGAGTGAGGTTGTATCTTAGCTAAGATACAACATTGACACGCTATCATAGGTAAAAATGATTAATAGCCCAATCACATCCATGCATGAGTATCAAATCATTAAATTTAGAGACAACCTCTAAGAAACAATGCATTGGACTAGTAGTCTCTTAAATTATTAAGGGATATTTAACAAGGTGCCCTCAGTTGGCACCACGATCTCAGTTTTACCCCTAGCGCCGAATCGACCTCAGTTTTGCCCCTAGTCAGTGCGCAAGGACTCCTTTCGCTGCTCCCACCGTTACTTTCTGCCCCCGTTAGGATCCTGACCTGTGGGACCCATCATAGAACCGTTGGCGCGGCCTGTGGGCCCCAGCTGTTGAGCATTGGCGCGGTTTGTGTGCCCCAGCTGTTGACGGTTGGCGCTGCATGTGGGCCCCACCTATTGACTTCCTGCTTGCGGCCCAATGTCACATGAAGCCCAATGTCAACATGCAGACTACACATTATCCATTTATATTTATTAATCACTACATGCAGACTACGCATTATCCATTTATTAAACCATCAAATTATTCGTATTAATAATATAAAATATATACTGTGATCAACTCAAATTTGTATGTTATCTTAGAAAACATAATGCAGCATGTACATCTCTTATATATAAATTTTGTTTACAATGTGCAGATTTTAAAGCGATGATTAATTAGAAAGGAAAAAACTTCTAAACAATGGGTACATTTGGACAAATATAAGAACATAACTTTATATATAGGGCTTATATATAATTAAACATACTTAGAGAGGATAACTGGCCCCACTTTACATATATTCAGTGGGGCCCGAGAAACATTACATTTAACTAAAAAAAAATGCTAGCCCTAACTGCTCCCGCTCTGCATGCGGGAGCCCTTCCCGCCCTCCGGCGCCGCCCTACTTCCGCCGCCACTCCGCCCTACTCCCGCTCTCCATCTCCTGCTTGATGCGGGCGCGGTTGTTCTCCGCCCGCATCCTCTCCTCCTGCGCCTCAATGGACCGCTTGATGCTGGCCCGGAAAGGCTTCACCTCCTCCTTCGCCTCCTTCTTCTCCTGCGCCTTCAACTCCTTCGCCTCCAGCCGCTCCAGTCTCTTGAGGCGGCGGTCCGTCTTGGGTGAGATGTCCGACGTCTTGGTGGTGGTGGAAGGGACGGGGCGGTGGACGAAGGGAGGCGTCGGCGATCGCTCCCGTTTGGGAGAGACGTCCGACTCCGTCTCGGGCCACTCGGCCTCGTACCAAGGCCGAGCCTTGCGGCGGTTGTCCTCGTCGGAGACCGACTCCGGGCTTGAAGGGAGTGAGTAGGAAGACATTGTTAGGGCTTGAAGGGAGAGAAGGGCAAAGGGCTGGAGAGGGATGATAATATGGAGGACGAGTGAAAAGGACTATTTAAAGACACGATTAGACGTGAACTTATTTGGGTAGATGAAGCAAACTGTGTGAAAACATTGGATGCAGTGTAGAAGAGTCGATGCATGGTCAAAGCGGTGTAGAACAGGCATAGGCGTAGGCGTAGGACACCTAGTGATACGGAGTACGAGCGCGTGTGCATTCGTCAGTCGAAGTGATTCGACGTTGCATGCGTGTATTAAAGAGGTGAAGAGAAGAAAGTCCAAAGTCTCACGCCAAATCCTGCCTCGCTGCATATGCATTGATGCGTATCTTCTGAAAACGAGGCGTGGAGGGCTGCGTCCCTGCAAATGCGACGCGACTCGTGTTTCTGAAACAAGGCGTGCAAGGGTGCTGCAAATGCGATGCGGCTTGTGTTTCTTAAACGAGGCGTGCAGGGCTGCTGCAAATGCGACGCGACGTTAACTATTTTCTTCTTCTGCTACGTAGTTTACTCTTAAAAAACGAGGCGTGCGTGCACCGGGCTGGTGAACGGGGCCCCACTAGACAGTGTCCGTTGTTGCATGCAGTTACATTGAGACAAAACACCCTATCCATGCACCGCTTCATTTTCGATCGTTTGATCGTAAGGAACGGTGCAGATCGAGTCCATGCATGCAAACTACGGCGGCAACGGCCTGCAGACGCTGAGACGAGCGCTTCTCTGTGCGGGAACGCGATCCTCTGACTTTAGGTCACTGACAAATGGAGCCCATCACACACCGGACCCACGTGTCATGGGAGAAAGTCAGAGAACATAAGGTGGGCAAAGTAAGATGATCGCTTTTCACCATCTGCACTACTTGGCCATGTCATTTCCAGACATTTTTAGAGATATTTGGTTGCTTGTGCTAGGATAGCCCATAGGAACACAAAACAAAAAGGTAGAACCCACCTCTTCGGAAGATTCAGGATGTTTGGTCCGATACAAGAGTTTCACCCTGTAAGCGCTCACGAGAGAGAAATGGATGCCTGTGAAGCGGGTCACACCCCGGAGAGCACTCTTTGACATCCAAAGCACACAACACACCTATACTATCATGGTATGGAACCCCCTAGCTTGTGTTGGGATCCAGACGCTCCGTAGCCCCCCTCCCGGTGAAACCCTAGCCCCGCTGGAGAAATACCGGACTTATACGGAAACACGCGGTAACTGCGTCGAAAGGGGGTAGCAATGTGGAACTATTTGCTTGCTTGTGCTAGGATAGCCCATAGGAACACAAAACAAAAAGGTAGGACCCATCTCTTCGGAAGATTCAGGATGTTTGGTCCGATACAGGAGTTTCACCCTGTAAGCTCTCACGAGAGAGAAATGGATGCCGGTGAAGCGGGTCACACCCCGAAGAGCAATCTTTGACATCCAAAGCACACAAAACACCTATACTATCATGGTATGGACCCCCCTAGCTTGTGTTGGGATCCAGACGCTCCGTAGCCCCCCTCCCGGTGAAACCCTAGCCTCGCTGGAGAAATACCGGACTTATACGGAAACACGCGGTAACTGCGTCGAAAGGGGGTAGCAATGTGGAACTATTTGCTTGCTTGTGCTATGATAGCCCATAGGAACACAAAACAAAAAGGTAGAACCCACCTCTTCGGAAGATTCAAGATGTTTGGTCCGATACAGGAGTTTCACCCTGTAAGCTCTCACGAGAGAGAAATGGATGCCGGTGAAGCGGGTCACACCCCAGAGAGCAATATTTGACATCCAAAGCACACAACACACCTATACTATCATGGTATGGAACCCCCTATCTTGTGTTGGGATCCAGACGCTCCGTAGCCCCCCTACTGGTGAAACCCTAGCCCCGCTCGAGAAATACCGGACTTATACGGAAACACGCGGTAACTGCGTCGAAAGGGGGTAGCAATGTGGAACTATTTGCTTTCTTGTGCTAGGATAGCCCATAGGAACACAAAACAAAAAGGTAGAACCCACCTCTTTGGAAGATTCATGATGTTTGGTCCGATACAGGAGTTTCACCCTGTAAGCTCTCACGAGAGAGAAATGGATGCCGGTGAAGCGGGTCACACCCCGGAGAGCAATCTTTGACATCCAAAGCACACAACACACCTATACTATCATGGTATGGAGCCCCCTAGCTTGTGTTGGGATGCAGACGCTCCGTAGCCCCCCTCCCGGTGAAACCCTAGCCCCGCTGGAGAAATACCGGACTTATACGGAAACACGCGGTAACTGCGTCGAAAGGGGGTAGCAATGTGGAACTATTTGCTTGCTTGTGCTAGGATAGCCCATAGGAACATAAAACAAAAAGGTAGAACCCACCTCTTCGGAAGATTCAGGATGTTTGGTCCGATACAGGAGTTTCATCCTGTAAGCTCTCACGAGAGAGAAATGGATGCCGGTGAAGCAGGTCACACCCCGGAGAGAAATCTTTGACATCCAAAGCACACAAAACACCTATACTATCATGGTATGGAACCCCCTAGCTTGTGTTGGGATCCAGACGCTCCGTAGCCCCCCTCCCGGTGAAACCCTAGACCCGCTGGAGAAATACCGGACTTATACGGAAACACGCGGTAACTGTGTTGAAGGGGGGTAGCAATGTGGAACTATTTGCTTGCTTGTGCTAGGATAGCCCATAGGAACACAAAACAAAAAGGTAGAACGCACCTCTTCGGAAGATTCAGGATGTTTCCTCCTCATATTCTTTGAAATCTCTACTCCTGTATTCGGGAATCTCATTTTAGTGATGGCTTTCGTTCTAATGTTTATAAATCCTATTTATATTTTTCCTAGACTTGTATTAGACCTATATAATGCAATTCCGAAGCCTGAAAATTTATTGGATGAATATTCGTATTATTTATTTTCTTTTGAATAATAATGGTTTTAATCGTAAATCGTAAATAAAACAAGTTTAAAACATCAAAATGAAAAAATAACTTTGGATCTTTCTTAGTCACACCAAAAGAAAGCTTTGGTGAGATTTTGACCTTATTTGAGTTCCAAAGGTTTGAAACTCATCTCATTATCTTGAACTCTCTAGTAGACTGTTCAAGATATCACATGTTACACAAGGCTTTTTCGTTCCATTCTTTACAAGACAGGTTTATATTTTTTTTCTCGTTACTATATGACATAACACTACTATGTGCGTCGGCAATATATTTTTTCGATTTTTTTTGAATTATGTATGCTCATTTCAAGCTTGGTCAACCCTCTGTTTGACCACCCAAAAAGGTTCTAGAAGGAAACACAGAGATTCGACCTGGGCTGTTGGATCGACGCCTTCTAGAAGGAATCGTGCATCGGACGGATGCGCTCGCAGCCACAGCGATCCGCGAGACGCTCGTTCTGCGCTCTGATTGGTTGGTACGTTGGCCACAGGGATCGATAGTTCTACATATGATTTCTTTGCTGTTAAGTATTAAACCATGTTATTTAAATAAAAAAATATAATGAAACTTCATATTTACTACAGCGATGATTTTTATCAGTTTTACATATGATTTTTCTATTAAACCATGTTATTTAAATAAAAAATAAAAAATAGAAGAATTATTCAAAATATAATGAAACTTCAGATTTACACTATACATATAGAATAGATGTCTAGGAAATTCATTTGGTTGATTTAGAAAATATGCCAAAAAATGTTGAACCACAAATGGGGGTATTTACCCTAGCTTCGGACCTCATTTGAAGCACATTTCTCACGAGAATTGAGAGATGGTTGCAAATGAGCATAAATAATTCAAAACAAATCAAAATGACATGAATCCAACGCACAACGTTGTTATATGTGATATAGTTGCTCCTCAAATTTCTATGGATAATTTTGGCAAGGTCGAATTTTTCATGAAATTATAAACGGGGGTGTTTACCCTAGCTTCGGACCTCATTTGAAGCACATTTCTCACGAGAATTGAGCGATGGTTGCAAATGAGCATAAATAATTCAAAAAAATTCAAAATGACATGAATCCAACGCACAATGTTGTTATATGTGATATAGTTGCTCCTCAAATTTGTTTGGATAATTTTGGCAAGGTCGATTTTTTCATGAAATTATAAAAGGGGGTATTTACCCTAGCTTCGGACCTCATTTGAAGCATATTTCTCACGAGAATTGAGCGATGGTTGCAAATGAGCATAAATAATTCAAAAAAATTCAAAATGACATGAATCCAACGCACAATGTTGTTATATTTGATATAGTTACTCCTCAAATTTGTTTGGATAATTTTGGCAAGGTCGATTTTTTCATGAAATTATAAACGGGGGTATTTACCCTAGCTTCGGACCTCATTTGAAGCACATTTCTCACGACAATAGAGCGATGGTTTTAAATGAGCATAAATAATTCATAAAAAAATAAAACTGACATGAATCCAACGCACATTGTTGTTATATGTGATATAGTTGCTCCTCAAACTTATTTGGTTATTTTTGGCAAGGTCGATTTTTTCATGAAATTTCAAACGGGGGTGTCTACCCTAGCTTTAGACCTCATCTGGAGCACATTTCTCACGAGAATAGAGCGATGGTTTCAAATGAGCATAAATAATTCAAAAAAATATCAAAATAACATGAATCCAACGCACAATGCTGTTATATGTGATATAGTTGCTCCTCAAATTGATTTGGATCGGATAATTTTTACAAGGTCGATTTTTTCATGAAATTCCAAACGGGGGTATTTACCCTAGCTTCAGACCTCATTTGAAGCACATTTCTCATGAGAATAGAGCGATGGTTTCAAATGAGCATAAATTATTAAAAAAAAATCAAAATGACATGAATCTAATACACAGTGTTGTTATATGTGATATAGTTGCTCCTCAAATTTATTTGGATAATTTTGGCAAGGTCGAATCTTTCATGAAATTTGAAACGGGGGTGTGTCCTCTAGCTTCAGACCTCATTTGAAGCACATTTGCCCAAAATTGTGGAATGACTTAGTTCAACATCATACAACATTATTCAAACATTCTTTTCGCTTTTAATCTACATTCTGGCTCGTGATTTTGTTCAGAAATACTCAAAATTAATTAAAAAACGCGAACTCGTTGAAATAGGCTCAAATTCATAGATTCGACGATAGTTTTACAGAAAGCTAGACGGCATAATTTAACTAAAAACATTGAAAAAACTTTAAAAAAACTACGGTTGGCCGAGGCTCGCCGCGATCACCCGGCCTGGTCGTCGCCCTCCTCCTAGACGTCGTCCTCTACTCCTCTTCCTCGTCGTCCTCATCGCTGTCGTCGTAGGCCAGCATGTTGGAGGGCCCCGCCTCGTGGTCGTTCTTGGCTAAGGCGATGGGTTCGCCAGCGTAGCGATCGCATGCCGCTCCGCTCTGCCTCGGATCCGCAGCCGGTGCAGCTGCGCCTGCTCGGAGGGATGGCGGCGGTCCCGCCTCTCGCTCTGCAGGGCAGCCTTGCGCCGGTCGCTCTCGTACAGCGCGACGACCGCCTGCTGCTCATCCGACGCCGCGGTTGCGGCGAGCTGCCGGTAGACCTGGCGCTCCGCCTGCTCCCTCTGGTGGGTCACCAGGGATGCACAAACAGCGGCAGCCTCGGCCGCTGCCGCCGCCTCCTTGAGCCAGGAGCGGACCGTGTGGAACGCCTCCTCGTTCCGCCATGTTTCGAACGAGTAGACGGCGGCGTGCTTCTCGGGCCAGATAGGCTGCCTCCTGCGGCGGCTCCTGCTCGGGCGCCGCCTCCTCCTGCGGCGGCTCCTGCTCGGGCACAGCCTCCTCCTGCGGCGGCTCCTGCTCGGGCGCCGTCTCCTCCTGCGGCTGCTGCTCGTTCTCCTCGTAGAAGAACTCGTTGTCGCTATCGGCGTGACTGTGGCCCCGCATCGCGGCCGCGGGGCGGCAGTACAACGGCGAGTTGCGGTTTGCACGGAGTCGGCGAGGCATCGTCTCGGGGTGTCTAGGTGGAAATGCAGCGATGAGAGCGAGTGCGGTGAGGGCGAGATTAAAGGCTAGAATGGGGAGAGCGGCGAGCGGCCTTTTGTAGCGCGTGACGTTACTCCGGCAGTCTTTGACCGACGCGGGGCCCGCGGTTTTCCCACGCGTCGCTGAACCCAGCGGGAAGCTTGGGGGTGGACTATTCAAACTGCGCGGTCCCACCTGTAAACTCCGGACGGTTTCAACGAACTTGGCAGTCCCACCCGGACCCACTTCGCGAAACGGAGTCTGACTCCTCGGACCCACTTCGCAGAACGGATTCGACTCCAAACTTACCGTTCCGACCTCTCCATAGTAGTTGCGCACGGACTAGGGGCAAAACTGAGCACCATTCGGCGTTAGGGGTAAAACCGAGTAGAAGTGGTCCGCTGTGGACAATTTGATAAATGACCCAATTATTAATACACTTATGGTAACGTGCTAAGAAACGATGCATTGGGACAGGTCTAATGGGATCTCGCTGATCAGGATCACGACATGACTGTTCACTGCCTTGGCCCATGGACTTTGTGCCATCTCCTCCAATAATGGCTCCTGCCACATTTGCTTCGGGTGGCTCCCGCTTCCCAATGGCCGTACTTATTAGCTACGGATATTCGGTGACGCCGCCATTCAGGATCGTGTGCACGAGTGTCGTTGAGGGCATCTCCAATGCTTAAAGTTACGTGCGACCATAAGATCTGACACAAGCCATCTGCTATAGCTAAATGAAAAGCCTCCAATGCTTAAGACAGTTTGTAGACCATAAGGTGGGCCCCCTAGAGAAGAAGAGTAGCAGGGCTGCCGTATATTTTAGCCTGCACCAGCATGCAAACAGTACAAAGTGTGCATAGTAATAGTGTATTTATTCTATTCAATTGGTTGTGGCCGGGTCGTATGCATATGGCCGGGTAGTAAGTATTTTAGCTTATGGCCGGGTGTCACAATGTTTAAAGCCCGGTCTTAAGGGCACTTTTCTTCTTATGGCCCATCCTTATGTCAACATTGGAGAAGCCCTGATAAAGCAATGGATGAGGAGAAGACTAGTACTTCACAGCTCGGCATGCAAATATAGTTTTTCTTGCGTCCTGACGTTGGGGTTCTGCAGACGTGCCGTTGCTGCGAACAACTGATGGTGGGGCAGGTGTTATGTTTTTTCTTTCCTTTTTTTTATTCTGGTTGTGTGCATCCATAATTTCTTGACTAGTTCCAGTTATTATTTTGTTGATTAGACTAGGTGTAATCGATATCTTCTTGATATTAATATATACCCTTTATCAGAAAAAAATGGATGTGGTCTCCGCCTCCCGATCTACCACAACAATGCATTTCCTACGCAATCTTTAATGTGTCAGCGACTTTGATAGCTATGTTCCTACTACATGACTAGGCAAGCCTTGGTGACCTTCACCCACAAGTCGAGCTCGCCACCTGCAGAATTGATTAGGATTTCCAAGGTGACGACATAGGGATTATTAATACGGTCACATATAAAAATTGTCGTTAACACTGTTAACACTATAGACATACAATCAAACATGCTCATGTGGAGTCTGAGACGGCTAAAAATAGGAGCGGAGCTACCTACGCCTAGCCCGGTTCATAGGCACCAGAATCGGAATTTTCACTTAGTAGCAATTAGGTCGTGCTCCCTCCTATATAGTAATGGTGTTCCCATTCTTCTTGATTTTTATTTGGTTAGAAATTTGATCAACAATACATCAGTCATGTATTATACCAACATAAATTTATTCGAATACGAACTCAATGTGTGAAATAGAATAAATAAATTTTTAACTGAATTAATGACTAAATTTAAGCTAAAAAGGGAAGTAACTTGCAGCACCTATGCATTAGCTTTTAGGTAGGGAAGGTCATGTTACTTTTGGGCATTCCAAGCCCAATTTGTTCTCAATGGACCGTCAGGGACCTACGGGAGCCCAACCTGACAAGGGTTTTTTATTTTTCAATTCAGAGCGATGTGCATACCTTAGAGGATATCAACTCATGCCCATACAACCTAGCTATGTCATTTCATCAGATCTATGCTTCTAGGTTTATGCCTCCACCGGCGATCGACTCGGCGGCGTGAGATTTATGTGATCATATCGCTTTGGAGTTCGTGTTTGAGCCGGCTCCGCAACGAAAGATTATCCCTTAGGGTTCCGAGGATTAGGTTTACACCCGCAACCTTGGAAATTCTCATGGTGTCGCCTAAGATATTGGATGCGGGGGGGGGGGGGAGCGATCGTGACGCAGTAAATTCTGCAGAATATGAAACCCTTGCGAGGGCTATAGACAATTTGGAGCTGCAGGAGGGGGATCTCGAGGATGCGTGATTAGCGAGAAGTATCTGCTAGATCTAAATAAACAATCGAGGTGTTTACTCTTGCGAAGGTGCAAACCAGGACGATAGTGAGCTCGTCTACTTTGTTCGACTCACTAGGGGGTTTTAGGGATTGGCTCATGATCCGGAGATGTGTGACGTCGATGAAAACTTGTTTACGTTCAAGGTTTTGGGTCTCGGCGAATAGAATAAGGTCATGATGCAAGGGCCCATGCCTCTTCAAGACGCTAGTCATGCGGAGTATGGCAGTGAAGAGGATGTGACCTCAACAACCCCCATGGTGAGGGAACTGGGGTTTCGTAAGAGAGAAGGCGCTGGTGGACTACTTGGGTCGACATGACACAATGGCAAGATTTACCTAGGTTCGGGGCTCTTCGAATAAGATAACGCCCCTTCTCCTGCCTGTCTGGTTGTTATTCCAGGAAGATTAAAGAGATTACACAGGAAAACGGAGTCGACGTGACGAAGGCGTTGTGATTACCAAAAGGACTCTACGCGGCGGGCATGGTCGATGCAGCGGAGTAGCGTTGTTTAGCCGAAAGGACTCGGCGCAGCGGACGGAGTCGACACGGCGGAGTGGCAGTGTTTAACTGAAAGCACTCGAAGCGTCAGACGGAGTCATCACGAAGGAGTCATAGTGTTTAGCTGAAAGGACTCGAAGCGGCGAATGGAGAGTCGACACAGCGGAGTCACGTTGTTTAGCCAAAAGGAGTCGACGCGGCGGAGTTGCGGTGATTAGCCAAAAGGACTCAATGCGGAGGAGGGATTCGACGCAGTGGTTATCCGAACAGACTCGACGAGGCTGATGGATTCGACACGGCGGAGTCATAGTGTTTAGCCGAAAGGTCTCAATGCGGAGGGCGGATTCGACGCAGTGGTTATCCGAACAGACTCGACGCGGCTGATGGATTCGACGCGGCGGAGTCATAGTATTTAGCCGAAAGGACTCGACACTACGGACGGAGTTGACGTGGAGGAGTGGCGGTGATTAGCCGAAAGGACTCGACGCGGGCGTGGAGTCGACCCGGCGGTGGAGTCGACGTGGCGAAGTCGTAGTGTTTAGCCGAAAGGACTCGACGCGGCGGAGTCGCGTTGTTTGGGCGTCCGTTTGCTAAATTATAACAAATATGTTTGTCTCTTAGGAAGATCTTATACTTGAGTCGGTTCAGTACTATTGTTATTTTAACAATAAAGCCGTTATGGTTGCTAGACTTATCAAAATCGATAATCAGGAAAATATGATCATCTCACAAACACAATCTAATCTTAGAGACAGGATTAGAAACTCACGTTTGTTCATTTACACAAACCTACATATAGGTTTTCCTTTGAATACTTACTATTCATGTACAATAGTGGTCATAACACGAAGATATACATTTAAGAATGAACTTGGAGATAGAATAATAACTGAATATTATTGTCTCGAGGGAAATATCTCCAACAATTATGACTACATGCTGCAATTATCTTACCCATGTGATATTACGGTGTCTAGTTTTCTAAGATCTTGCTGCTGGCCACATCCACACAAATTCTTCTCCTCAGATTTTTTTATTAAATTCATCCACATATAGCCGAAACAATCTTTCTGCTCAGCATGGGGAAAACCCACTCTTGAGTGCATTTTCTAGCCATTTACATGCATCTGTAAGGTGTCACTAGCTCTAAGCATATTTTCAAATGTATCATAAACCATGTCCAAGAAGTCTCAGTCGCTTGATGAAACATGCCAATAGAAATAGGGAACATCCATTTATGTCCATCTGGAGCATTGCTTGCTGCCAATTGACCATTCCACTTTAAAGTTAAAAAAGAGGACAATATGCATAAATATGGACGACAACTTGCTTTGAAGCCATCGAAGCAAGACTTTAATGCCACAAAAAACATAGAGAAGTAGATCGTGTAATCCTCTATTACCTTAATGTTTATCTAAACAACACCGTCATACGTCCCAAACGTATCTATAATTTTGTATGCTCCATGATTGTTTTATTTATATTCTTACATATTTTTAACATGTTTTCATGGACTAACCTATTAACTAAATGCCCAGAGCTAGTTTTTGTTTTCTGATATTTTATGTTTTAGAAAAATTCTGAAGAAAGTATTCGCCAAAAGTCCTGAAAATTCATGGAAGTCATTTTTTACCCAGATAGAAGACGGATTCGAAAGGAGAGCCGAGGGGGAGCCATGGGGCCACCACGGGGTGCAAGGCATGGGTCCACCCTAGGCCGGGCCTGGTGGGCCCCTCGTGGCCCTGGCCACCGCCTCACGCCGCCTCTTCGCCTATAATATGCCTTTAACCCTAAAACCTCTAGGGCGGAGAAACTTTCCACGAAAAAGATACATAGGCGCCATCACCTTAAAAGTGCAATCTATGGCTTTTCGAGAACTACTCCGGCACCCTACCGGTGAGGGGGATTGTCTCTACAGGCCTCTACATCACCATGATTGCCTCCGGACAGATGCGTGTGTACTTCATCCCGGGACTATGGGTCCATAGCAGTAGCTAGATGGTCTTCTCTCCTACTTGTGCAACAATGTTTAGATCTTGGTAGCTTCCCTACATGATTAAGATCACCGTTATGTATTGCTACATGTTGTGTTTGCTAGGATCTAATGAACAAGGAGATTATGATTACTTTGTTCAAGTCATATTGAGTTGCTTCACTTGTATATTTAGAGAGTTTTAATCTTGTCTTGTAATGCTCGGCGGTGTGTATGATTTCCTTGGCCAAGTTATTCTATGGACTTCTAAGAGAGGGTTTATATGCTAGATAACGGGTTCATGCCTCCTTTGCATCAGCGCTCGAGTGAAAGAAACATGTAAGGTGGAGGATGTGTTGTTGCCACTAGGGAGAAAACATTGGTGTTCTTGTCTACGAATGATGATTATTGGTTGTATTACGTATTATTCTTATTGGATTTGTCTGTTCCTGATGCTGGCAGAGTTAAATCCTTTCTCTGCAATGTTGGGAACCCCAAGAGGAAGGTGTGATGAGCACAGAGGAAGAAGTTTTCCCCTTAGTTAAGAACCAGGGTTATCAATCCAGTAGGAGAAAGAGAGTCTTCGGAAGGTTGATGCCACTGACGGTGGTGCTGGCGCTTCACCGGTGTCAGCAACAACGTGGAACCTGCACACAGCACAATCAAAATATTTGCCCCAACGGTACAGTGAGATTGTCAATCTCACCGGTCTTGCTGAAAACAAAGATTAGACGTATAGTGTGAAAAAATAGTGTATGCTTGCAGAAAGTAAAGAGAGCAGGAAATTGTTGCTGTTTGTTTAACAGTGTGAAAAAATGGACCGGGGTTTGTAGTTTCACTAGTGGTGTCTCTCCATAAAAGATAGCATGCTGGGTGAACAAATTACAGCTGGGCAATTGACAAATAAAGGTTGCACCGTAGTTCACAATATGACATGAAGATTACTATGCTATTTAGTGCGGGCGTTACAACAAGATACATAGACCGACATCCATCTGCATCTATGACTAATAATCCACCCTCAGGTTATCATCTGAACCCCCTCAGGTATTAAGTTGCACGCAACAGATAACTGCATTAAACAAAGTGTGTAATGTAAGCAATGATTATGCACGCGGGCACTCTCACCGCTGTTTTCTCCCTAATGGCAACATCATGTCCTCCCCCTTCAGTTTCTGTCACTCGAGTAAGGCAACAAGGAGGCATGAACCCACTATCGAGCATAAATACTACCTCTTGGATTCACTAACAATTACTTGGCCAGAATAACCACTAGCAACGGAGAGCATGCAAGATCACAAATAACACATGCAAATAAAAACTATAATCAACTTGGCATAAGGTCAATATTCATCCGATCCCAGCAAAAAAAAAACACATAGAATTACATAAGATCAATCTGGATCATGATAGGCAGCTCACGAGATCTAAACATGGATGCATATGAGGAGAAGACAACCATCTAGCTACAGCTACGAACCCGTAGTCCAAGGATGAACTACTCACGCATCACTCCAGAGGCAGGCATGGTGATGAAGAGGCCTCCGGTGATGATCTCCTCTCCGACAGGGTGCCGGAAATTGCTTCAGATCCCCCTGATCTAGGGTTGACGGTGACGGCGGCTGCGGAACTTTTTCGGGGATTTTGATCCGGTGCCTAGGGTTTCCTGTCCGGGGGGATTAAATAGGCGAAAGGGCGAAGGCGGTAGCGCTCCAGGGGCCCACAACCCTAGCTGGCGCGGCCAGGGGGGCCGCGCCACCCTATGGTGTGGCCCCCTGCTGCCCCTATTAGGTTCCTCTTTGGTCTTCTGGATGCTTCCGGGGAACATAGGACTTCCGGGTTTCGAATTTTCCAATTCTGAGAATATTTCCAGAACAACTTTTCTGAAACTAAAAAACAGCAGAAAAGAGGAAAATGGCTCTGTGGCATCTTGTTAATAGGTTAGTCCGGAAAACGTATAAAAATGCTATAAATAGGGGAAAACATGTAGCCATTGGCATAATATGATCATGGAGCATCAGAAATTAGGGATATGTTTATGACGTATCAAGCATCCCCAATCTTAGTTCCTACTTGTCCTCGAGTAGGTAAACGATAAAACATTAATTTTTGAGGTGACATGCTACTAACACAAACTTGATCAATCTAATGTAAAAGCATATGCACGCTGAGATTATAAGACTTTCAACAGAGGCATGATAAATAAAACTTTAATAATAAAGCATAGCAATTACTTTGCATCACGAAACGTAACTCAAATAAAGGATCATGAATAATAATGCAAAGAAAGGTCAACGTTTGTTTCAGGTATAGAGAAAGCATGGCAAAGTGATATTTCGATAGTCCTTAAGAGTGGGGCAAAACATAAATGCCAGGACACCTTCAAAGTTCAAGAGGAAGACTAGAACAAATAATATCACATCATGAAGTAATTATTGATGCTTATGGGACAAATGCACATAGAACTCAGAATGGCAAAAATGCTCTCTCAACTGTGCATAAAGTTAGAAGATGGAGACTCAACATAAAAATAAAAGAAAGGCCCTTCGTAGAGGGAAGAAGGGATCACTCATGTGCTAGAGCTTTTATTTTATTAAACAGAGGTATTAAAAGTTTGACATTTGTGGAGGAATGTCTATATTTTGAGAGATGCATGCTAATGTCAACGAATGGTACACATAAAATACAGTACATCACAAGTCAACTAGATTCACAAGAGCGGCTCCCATGGTGAAGGATTCAACTGGTGTAGAAGGTCATCCCTCTTTCTCTTTTGTTTACACATTTATGCTTTGACTGATAAATCAGGGGCAAAAATAGTGAAGAGAATTTGTATGCATTAATTTGGGGCTGCGCACCCCGCTGCCAGCTCTTTTATCACTTGGATAAGAGGATGAAACCACTAGTCCAGGGTGTGAAATCCAATCAACAAGTGAGATAAAGATTCTCTATTTACGTCCTTATGAGCAAAAACATGAGTAATTTTGAAGGTTTTAAAGGTAACACATGAGAAATTTACTTTGGAATGGTAGTTAAATACCACATGTAGGTAGGTATGGTGGACACAATGGGAAAAACTTTGGTTTAGGAGAGTTTGGATGCACGAGTAGATCTCATACTCAGTACAGGTGGATGCTAGCAAAAGACTAGGAGCGACAAATCAAGAGAGCATAAGAGCCATAATCATGCATAGCGACATAAGCATCATTAATTAAAACATAAGCAATATCACAAGTTCAAAAACTAAGTGGTCATGGAGGCTATTCGTGACTGGTTTGTAGTCATAAACATGGTGTGAGCATGCGCCAAGTCAACCAAATAAAACATTCGAAACAGAATACCATATATTGATGCTTTACTATGACAAGAACAACTCAAGAATCTTTCAATACATATTAAACACTATCAGCTATTTGAGGCTAATCATGCTACTCAATAACCACAAGGCTTTGAAACTAAAATAACATTTAGCATGTCATGAAAAAGTCCTAGCCATAGTCTATACAAGCTTCTACTAGTACTGTTATAGAATCTACTTCAAGCAGCAGTTTTCTTTTGTTTCTCCCAACAAGCACCATACAAAACATGCTTTAACAAAAATACTCTTTATGATACAGCAAGCAAACATGAGAGTAATCACATAATACTACTAAAACTAACATCTCTAATAAGAGATGCATGCAAAACAAGAGCTGAATAAAGGCATCAGCTAGACAGAGATTAAGAATACAACGTATTCTCAAGAAAAAGCGGAGCGTGTCACTCTCCTATAAAAGAATGATGGGGTCCAACGAAGATTATTATTAAGGAATTAAAAACAAACTGAAATAAAAAGCAAAAGAAAACTGAAAACAAAGACGCTCCAAGTTAAGCACATAAGATGCGACCGAATAAAAATATAGTTTCACTAGAAGTGACCTGATAATTTGTTGATGAAGAAGGGGATGCCTTGGGCATCCCCAAGCTTAGACACTTGAGTCTTCTTGGAATTTTCTTGGATGTACCACCGTGGCATCTCCAAGCTTAGGATTTTCACTCTTCTTGATCACATCATATCATCCTCTTCTCTTGACCCTTGAAAACTTCCTTCACATCAAAATTCTCATAATCTTCATTAGCAACGTTAGTGCACTCAAAATAATAAATCCACATGGTTCAGTTTAAAAACAAGTCTAGAAATAAAGAACACATTAGATACTGTCACAACTTCTTTTAAAACTCTTTTTCTCAAAAGAACACCAAAAGAAAAAGATTATAATGCAAACGCGACAAATGGCAGAAATCTGTAAAAAACAGAACAACAGGTAAAGATCGATTTTTTAAAAACTCTTATGTTGCTCAAATAAAAAAGTGTTCTTCTATAAAAAGTTGCGTGTATAACTCAGGATTAAGCACAAAAAAGCACAGTTCAATTAGATGTTTTTGTGATCTATAACGGAATTTACAATGGACAGAAGAAATCTGTTTCCTGCGCAAAAATCCGAAATATAGTATCAACTTTCGACTAGTGATCTTTACTTGGCTCAACAAAACCTCAAAAGAAAAGATACAGCGGGGTTGCTAAGGAAATAGAAAACACCCAGATGCAAGCACACCAAAGAAAACAAAGAAAAACTGAGAAATAAAACGGGTTGTCTCCCGGTAGAGCTTTTCTTTAACACCTTTCAGCTAGGCATAGAAAAATCAACTCAAGTGTTTTCAAGAGAGGAAGCATCAACATCATATTTTGAACTAATAATAGAGTTTAAGGGTAGCTTCATCTTCTTTCGAGGAAAATGTTCCAAACCTTTCTTGAGGGGAAGTTAATATTTAATACTCCCCTCTTTCATATCAATAACAACACCAACAGTTCTAAGAAACGGTCTTTCCAAAACAATAGGACAAGAAGCATTGCATTCAATGTTCATAAAAACAAAATCAACAGGGGCAAGGTTATTATTAACCATAATAAGAACATCATCAGTTCTACCAAGAGGTTTCTTCTTAGCATTATCAGCAAGATGAACATCCAAATAACAGTGTTCCAACGCTGGTAAATCAAGCATATCATAGAGATTTTGAGGCATAACAGAGATACTAGCACCAAGATCACACAAAGCATTGAAATAAAAATCATTTACTTTTATCTTAATGATAGGCTCCCAACCATCATCTAATTTTCTAGGGATAGATGTCTCAAGTTTCAACTTTTCTTCCCTAACTTTCATGAGAGCATTGGTAATATGTTTAGTAAAGGCCATATTCATGGAACTAGCATTATGACTTCTAGCAAGATTTTGTAGAAACATAATAACTTAAGAGATGTTTCAATCATAAAAATCAATATTATTATCATCAAAAGTAACAGAACTAATATTTCCCACATCTCTAAAAATTTCAGCACTTTTATCAGAAGTAGTTTCAGAAGTTTTAGGAAATTTAGCACGTTTCACCAAAGGAGTAGGGACTTTATTAACACCAACTACTTTACCATTGATAGTAGGAGGTTTAATAGCACTTGGAGCTTCAATTTTACTAGTGGTTGTGATAGTACGAACTCTAGCAATATTATTCTTTTCAACTAGTTCTTCTTCTCTTTCCCACCTAGCATGTAATTCGGCCATCAATCTAACATTATTGTCTATTTGAACTTGGATGGAATTCAAAGTTTTATTTTGTTAGACATCTTGTGGCAAAACCTACAGTTTCAGAAAATCAACATCGATAGCAAGGCTATCTACTTTAGAGGCAAGAACATCTATTTTACCAAGATTTTCCTCAACATATTTATTAAAAGCAGTTTGTGTACTAATAAATTATTTAAGCATGTTTTCAAGATCAGAGGTAGAGGTTTTATTATTATTGTAGGATTTGCCATAAGAATTACCATAACCATTATTAGGAGGGTAGGGCTTATAATTGTTTCCACCAAAATTATTTCTATAAGCATTGTTGTTAAAATTATTATTTCTAATAAAGTTTACATCAACATGCTCTTCTTGAGCAACCAAAGAGGCTAAAGGAACATTATTTGGATCAACTTGAGCTTTACCATTAACAAGCATAGACATAATAGCATCAAGCCTTTTACTCAAAGAGGAGGTTTCCTCAATAGAATTTACCTTCTTACCTTGTGGAGCTCTGTCAATATGCCACTCTGAATAATTTATCATCATATCATCAAGAATCTTTGTTTCATTGCCCAAAGTGACGGACATAAAGGTACCTCTAGCAGCTGAATCCAATAGGTTTCTTGAGGAGAAATTCAGTCCTGCATAAAAGATTTGTATAATCATCCAAGTAGTCAGTCCATGAGTGGGACAATTCTTCACCATAGTTTTCATTCTTTCCCAAGCTTTAGCAACAAGTTCATTATCAAATTGTTTAAAATTCATTATGTCAATTCTCAGGGATATAATCTTAGCAGGAGGATAATATTTTCCAATGAAAGAATCTTTACACTTAGTCCATGAATCAATACTATTTCTAGGCAAAGATAGCAACCATTCTTTAGCTCTTCCTCTCAAAGAGAAAGGAAATAATTTCAGTTTAATAATATCTCCATCCACATATTTATATTTTTGCATCTCACATAGTTCAACAAAATTATTAAGGTGGGCAGCAGCATCATCAGTACTAATACCAGAAAATTGTTCTTTCATCCCAAGATTTAATAAAGCAGGTTTAATCTCATAGAAAGAAGCAGTAGGAGCAGGTGGAGCAATAGGTGTGCTAATAAAATTATTTGTTTGTGCTAGTGAAGTCACACAACTTAGTATTCTCAGAGGAACTCATTTTAGCAGAATAAAAGCAAGCAAATAAATAACAACTATGAAATAAACTAATTTTGTGTGTATTTCAATATAGAGAAATAAACTAATTTTGTTTGTGTTTTTGATATAGAGAAATAAAAACAAGACAAAAATAAAAACAAGACTATAAAAATAAAATAAAGAGACTGAGAGTGAGAGACTCCCCTTGCCAGAAGACTTCCTTCTCCCCGGCAGCGGCGCCAGAAAAATACTTGATGCTGGCAGAGTTAAATCCTTTCTCTGCGATGTTGGGAACCCCAAGAGGAAGGTGTGGCGAGCACAGCGGAAGAAGTTTTCCCCTTAGTTAAGAACCAGGGTTATCAATCCAATAGGAGAAAGAGAATCTTCGGAAGGTTGATGCCACTGACGGTGGTGCTGGCGCTTCACCGGTATTAGCAACAATGTGGAACCTGCACACAACACAATCAAAATACTTTGCCCCAACGGTACAGTGAGGTTGTCAATCTCACCGGTCTTGCTGAAAACAAAGAATAGAAATATAGTGTGGAAAAACAGTGTATGCTTGCAGAAAGTAAAGAGAGCAGGAAATTGTTGTGGTTTGTTTAACAGTGTGAAAAAATGGACCGGGTTCGTAGTTTCACTAGTGGTGTATCTCCATAAAAGATAGCATGCTGGGTGAACAAATTACAGCTGGGCAATTGACAAATAAAGGTTGCACCGTAGTGCACAATATGACATGAAGATTACTATGCTATTTAGTGCGGGCATTACAACAAGATACATAGACCTACATCCATCTGCATCTATGACTAATAATCCACCCTCAGGTTATCATCTGAACCCCCTCAGGTATTAAGTTGCAAGCAACAGATAATTGCATTAAACAAAGTGTGTAATATAAGCAATGATTATGCACGCGGGCACTCTCACCGCGGTTTTCTCCCTAATGGAAACATCACATCCTCCCCTTCACGTTTATGTCACTCAATCAAGGCAACAAGGAGGCATGAACCCACTATTGAGCATAAATACTCCCTCTTGGAGTCACTAACAATTACTTGGCCAGAATAACCACTAGCAATAGAGAGCATGCAAGATGACAAATAACACATGCAAATAAAGACTATAATCAACTTGGCATAAGGTCAATATTCATTGTATCCCAGCAAACACTGCACAGAGAATTACATAAGATCAATCTCGATCATGATAGGCAACTCACGAGATCTAAACATGGAGGCATATGAACCCGTAGTCCAAGGATGAACTACTCACGCATCACTCTGGAGGCAGGAATGGTGATGAAGAGGCCTCCGGTGATGATCTCCTCTGCGGCAGGGTGCCGGAAACAGCTTCAGAACCCCCCTGATCTGGGGTTGACGGTGATGGCGGCTGCGAAACATTTTCGGGGATTTTGATCCGGTGCGTAGGGTTTTCCATCCGGGGGGGGGATTAAATAGGCAAAATGGCGAAGGCGGTGACGCTCCAGGGGGCCCACACCCCTAGCTGGTGCTGTCAGGGGGGCCGTGCCACCCTTTGGTGTGGACCCCTAGTGCCCCTCTTCGGTTCCTCTTGAGTCTTCTGGATGCTTCCGGGGAAAATAGGACTTCCGGGCTTTGAATTTTCCAATTCCGAGAATATTTATAGAACAACTTTTCTGAAACTATAAAACAGTTGAAAACAGGGAACTGGCTCTGTGGCATCTTGTTAATAGGTTAGTCCGGAAAACGTATAAAAATGCTATAAATAAGGGAGAAAACATGTAGCAATTGGCATAATATGATCATGGAGCATCAGAAATTAGGGATACGTTTATGACGTATCAGTGCCACATAAGCAACAATTTTGTTTCTGAAATAATACTAGCGAGATTTGAAGGAAATCTATCTCAAGGTGGACTTTAGTAATAGATGTTGTGAGATGACGGTCTATTTATCTTGACGTAATGTCTACAATGTTAGAACCCGTGAACTATATTTTGTAATAATAGTATTGTTATAGTTCATGATTTGTCAATTTCCCAGCTGTAATTTGTTCACCTAGCATGTTTATTATTCTTAGGAGATACATCACTAGTGAAACAATTCCCTCTGGCCCTATATTTCTCATTGATTAAAACCTCATTTACTTGCTTTCATCATCACTTGCTTTTTGTTCCAAGTTCATTTAATTTTCTCCAACCATTCGATATAATTAATTCTCTAGTTTCCAATAAGACGGGAAGATTGGCAACCTTTTTGGAAAGTTGGGAGCAAGAGAGAGTTTGTACTTTTCTGTGCAGTTCCATGCTTGGCTTTCGTCAAGATGCTATAATTCTGATGTCATTCCACAAGAAACCTACTAAAACTTTGAAGTCCTACTGGATTGATCACCCTGGTTCCTAACTGGGGAAAATTTGTTGCTAGACTACATCATACCTTCCTCTTGGAGTCTCCCAAAGGGTGTGTGATTTCACACCATCAACCTATATTTCTGGCGTCTATGCCGAGGACATAAGGATTTCGGATAGGGAAATTTTTGTTTCTCTTTCTTACTTTACTTTTGTTTCGCTCTGTTTCTCTTATATCAAAAACCAGAAACAATAGTTCTCTAGTTTCTAGTCTTTTACTTGCTTTGTAAGTTTTATTTATCTTTGTTTTGTTGGTAAGTCTATCTCTATACGTTTTGTTATGTCACCTGAAGCTTAGGTCCTATCCTTCAAACAAAGTGGTGGGGAAAGTTTTAAAGATGCTTGGTATAGAATTAATGATGCTCAAAATAAAAATACCAAGAAGCAAGCCACCATTGTCCTTGTTAGAATATTTTATGTGGATGTCATGATTGGTACAGATATATCCTTGACACTTTAATGGGTGGACATTATTTAGGAACTCACACTTTGGAGGCTCTTAATGTTATTGAAAGCTTAGTGGGAAATCCACTATATTGATGAAATTAAAACTGAGGTTTCTTTAGAACATGTTTTAGATAGGTTGGATGTTATGGAGAAGAATATTTCTAACATTCAGAAGCATAATGAGATAGCTAAAAAGTTGATTGATCAAATGATTAAGCTAGAAGGCGCTATAAATAATATTTATAAAAGGATTAAAATGGCTGAAACTCTAAAGGCTAGTGAAAATCAACCGACTAGAATAGACAAAATTGAGGAGGTTATAGAAACTTTGGGAGCCACTTTGTCCTCACTCAAGACTAAAAAATGGAAATTATGGTAGGAAAAAACCCAAGTTCATTTATATTCCTAAGAACCCTCGACTGAAAATTGATTCACCTATTAATAGGGAAGGAACTTCTAAAATCGTTGGAGAAACGCCTGATGTGATCATAACTAAAAGTTATAATATTATTGATAAAATCAATGTCCTTAATTCTCCTAGAATTTTGGGAAAGTTAAACTCAGAGAGTCCTCCTTGAAGAACTAGTTGCACGATTGAAGAAATTTTTTATGATCTAGATGATGGTCTTATTGATAATACTTGATACGTAATTTTTGCCTAGCTAAAAGGCGTTAAATATGTAACAACCGCACTTTATCCTTTTCATTTTATTTTTGTGCCAAGAGTAACCAATGTTTGAAAGAAAGTGCAATTTTCTATTTTCTACCTCGATTTTTATACTTGACAAAAAAACTTGTACCTCTCACCAAGAGTGCGATAAAATTCTGAAAAAAATCACGCGTCTGCCCCAAGTTGTTATCTAACTTTCATTAGTTTACCACTATTTTACTTGAGCTACGGAAGTTTCTCGCAAAAAATCATCTTTATACTTAGTTCCGTTTTAACAGATTTCGGCATTTGTTTGCATTTGCCTCTTAATCGTTTTTTTGTTCTCTTGAACAAGAGAGATTTAAGAGAATTTTGATAGTAGCTAATGTTTAAATTGAGTGTTCATCTTGTGTTAAAACTGAACCAAGTGAATGTATTTATTTGATGTACTAACACCTCTAATGAAGATTGTGAGAAGTTTTGTGTGGAGAGAGTTTTCAAGTGTAAGGAGAGGAGGATGATATGAGAAGATGAAGGATGGACAAAAGATCAAGATTGGGTATTCCCATGTCACCCCCAACAAATATCTAAAAAGTACAAGTGTCCAACCTTGGGGATGCCCAAGGCATCCCCTTCTTCATCAACAAAATTATAAGGTCATCATTCAAGACACTAAATTTTTATTGCTTCACATATTATGTGTTAATTCTTGGAGCATCTTTTTATTTTTCTTTTAGTTTTGTTCTGTTTGCTTGCTGTTCATAATTGATTGGATCCTAGAATTCTTTGTTGGAGAGATATACACTCCATTATTCTTGTTTAGAACACTCTAGTTTTCAATCTTATTCCTTTGTGACTATTGAGTTTTTGATACTATTGTTTTAGCTCCTATTTTCATTGATTATTTTGTTCAGAGCTTATTTTTTTGCGATATTTATATATGATTAGCTCTCTAGTATTTATTGAATATTTGTTTGGAGAGGTGTTGCAAATTTATTGGTGTTGATTGGAATGAAAATTGTCATGCTTGTGGTAGTGGTATGAGAAGAAACTGCATAATTTTGTAGATCATTAAACTGTTTCACTTGAATCATTGTTGTAGTTTTGAGATATTAATATGCTTAATGGGTAAACTTTCTGGTCTAGTAAATTAAACAATTAATGGTTGGTCTAAAATCTTCAAAATGTGCCACACTTGAATAGTCATTTGAAAGTATGATGGTATACGATATCCAACGGGGATAACAACTGTGATAAATTTTGTCACATGCTATGGTCAGGGTAGCCAACAATGACTTGTCATTCCATGGACCCTCTTGGAGTGGTTTTCATTATGTATTGCAAGATCATACTGCTAGTCGGAATCTTTCAAGTTCCGAGTTCTTTTTTATTCAAGTTAAGTTGCGGTTTTATGGCACTTCCGCTAACCATATTTTCTAGACTCCGCTGTGATGTGCATTGCCCTTTCTCACATCGAGAGTAGGTGCATAGTTCACCAGTACATCCAAACCCGCTGGGAGGACTTCACCATGTTCTCCTACACATAAGCCTATATATCTTCCTCATAACATCCATCATACCTACCAACCATGAAAGTTTCATAGTTGTTCCGAGATATATTGACATGCAACATCCATCTATATTATGTTACTTGATGACGCGATTCATTGTTAGATTCAGTTTTATACATCATAGATATTTCATTAGGAATTATGAGTACTAAAAGTGTGACGATTCATTGTAATATAGAATGTCCCCCCTGTAGGCGAGGATTGAAAAGAATCCAAAAAGATCACCAAAAGATCCCAAAGAGGCCACAAAAGAAAGATCCCAAAGAGGACAAATGAGAAAAATATAAAAGAGCCGCAGAGGCCACAAAAAAATAGAAATAAAAATAATGAGAGAGGGGCAGCAGTACTATCCTTTATTTCACACTTGTGATTATGTTTAACACCTATACTTCAGTTTGGAGATAGTTTTCATATTATTACTTGTATAACTATGTGGGGATCCTTACATTATAGAAGTTTGCTTGTATATTCCAATGATGATATCCTCCTCAAAAGTTCTCTAGGTCCTCTTTAGCAAGCAAGTTGCATGCACCCCCGCTAATTCCACTGGAAAGATTTCATACAATTATAGCTATATGTTCATCCGTTGTGTGGAAATCAGTACTCCTTGCACAGTTTCTATTATAAGACTTCCTCTTGTCTAATTATCACTTTCAGCCGTGCGAGACTTTCTTCCATTGACTATCCAAACCCCCCATAATATTATTTTAGTCATAACATCCTAGTGCCAGGAAACAATACTAAACACTTACTCATTTTAGTGCACAAACAGAGAGATGATTTTATACGTGCATATTGTTATCACTTGACTTGATCCTAACAGAACAATTTCAGAGTGTTCGATGCATTGGATGATTATATTACTGTTCTTGGTTCTTAAATCATCTTTAATATACCTTGCACTGTTGATCATCCTTTAGTACTGATTTATTAAAAGTTTTTTACTTAGTTTCCTAATGGTTAATACATTATTCATTTGATGTCAACTATAAACCTCAACTCTTATTCATTTGGTTCTAGTTTGCATTATTAGTTGATCAAGATTATGTGGGTAGCATGTCACTTCAAAATTACTTTATTATCAATTACCGACTCGAGGACGAGCATGTGTTAAGCTTTGGGATGTTGATACGTCCTAAACGTATCTATAATTTTTATGCTCCATGCTTTTTTATGTTCTTACCTGTTTTCTACATGTTCTACTTTGTTTTCTGGATGATTTCATGGAATAACCTATTAACAAGATCGCCAGAGCTAGTTTCTGTTTTCTGTTGTTTTTATGTTTCAGAAAAGTTTTGAACAAAATATTTGCCAAAAGTACTAAAAATTCACGAAAGTCATTTTTCAACCACAACGAAGACGAAGTCCAAAGGAGAGCCGGAGAGGATCATGGGGGCAACACGGGGGTGCCAGGTGCGGGTCCATCCTAGGCTGCACCTAGTGGGCCTCTCGTGGCCCTGGCCACCGCCTCATGTCGTCTCTTCGCCTAAAAGTTGACTTTAACCCTAAAACCTTCAGGGACGAAGATATTTTCCTAGAAAAATATACAAAGGAGCCGTCAGCTTGAAAGTCCAATCTAGGGCTTCCGGAGTCCTGCTCCGGCACCCTGCCGGGGAGGGGGGTCATCACCGTAGGCCTCTAGATCGGCATGATTACCGCCGGACAGATGCATGAGTAGTTCATCCCTGGACTACGGGTCCGTAGCAGTAGCTTGGTGGTGCTCTCTCCTCCTTATGCCACCATTTTTAGATCATGCGAGCTTCCTTACATGATCAAGATCACCGTTATCTAATTGCTACATGTTGCGTTTGCTGGGATCCGATGAACCATGACATTATGATTACTTTTTTCATGTCATATTGAGTTGCTTCACTTATACCTTTAGAGAGTTTTAATCTTGTTTTGCAGTACTCTCTGGTGTATATGATTACCTTGTCCAAGTTATTGTTTGCACCTCCAAGAGAGGGTTTATATGCTAGATAGTGGGTTCATGCCTCCTTTTCATCTGCGCTCGACTGACAGAAACATGTAAGATGGAGGATGCGATGTTGGCACATGGGAGAAAATAACGGAGTTTTTGTTGCTTACATTACATATTGTTCTTATTGCATATGTATGTTGCACACAAACAATCACTTCATTGCTGCAACTTAATACGAGCAAGATTTAATGGATTTCTGTCTCAAGGTGGAATTTTGGTAATAAATGCTCTCGGATGGCGGTCTATTTATCTTGACGTAATAGCTACAATGTTAAAACCCGTGAACTATATTTCGTCATAATAGTATTGTTATACGTTCATGGTATGTGAATTGCCCAGCTATAATATTTTCACCCAGCATGTTTATTGTTCTTAGGAGAGACACCACTAGTGAAACTACGGCCCAAGGTCCTATTTTCCATATTGATTACAACCTCGTTTAATTTCTTTCATCATCACTTTCTCCCTGTTCCATTTTCATTTAATATTCTCCAACCATTTGATATAATTAATTCTCTAGTTTTCAGCAAGACGGGAAGATTGACAACCTTCCCGGAAAGTTGGGATTAAGACCGAGTTTGTGTTTTGTCTGTAGATCCATGCTTTGCGAAGACGCTATAATTTTGATGTCGTGCCGCAAGAAACCTACTAAGAGACTTCGAAGTTCTACTGGATTGATCACCCTGGTTCCTAACCGTGGAAATTTTCTGCCGGACTACATCGTACCTTCCTCTTGGAGTCTCCCAACGGGTGTGTGATTTCATTCCATCACACCACCATCTGACCTTCTCTCCACCTCTGCTTTGAATCTATAATGCATCTTAAAAGTATTTACCTAATCACCATATAATTCTCTCATCTCCCTTTGTGTTAACTTCCACACCGTGGTATACTTCGCCACAATTGGGTAGTCCTTTTCCAAGTCTTTTTAACCTTCTTTGTAGTAGTGTTTGGTGTCTTGGCTAAAATAGGAGTGATCTTTTCTGCAACCCAAGCTTATGATGTCATTGTGGTTACTCTACGTGAACTAGTAATGCAAGTATGTACATGTGGGATATGATTAACTCTGATGGTACCACTTGAAAGGCTTGGCGCTCACATCAAAACCTTTGCATCTCTCATAAAACTTCTTTTTATAGGTCCACTCTGTCTTGGCGTCAAACTCCTTCTTGATTGTGTAAGTCTTGAAACACATTACGAATTCTACCATGCTTGGAAACAACCTCCCAATCACAATAACAGGGTTTGCTTTGTCATACAAAGTTACCAGTTCATCATCATGTACATCATTTGCAGCTTGTTGCATCAACCCTACATCCACATCTTCATAAAAATGCATGTTAGCATCAACATTTCCAACCTTACTTCTATCATTCCTCTCATTCTCTTAATCAAAGTCGTCTACTGGAATTCCCAAAAATTTGGCCATCTCAGTGTCATCCATTGGCGCAATGACCAAATCACTATTACCGAATTTCGGTTAACACAAATAGCCTCTGCATGAGGATCAGCCCCCGAAGCTAAAAATGACACCTCGGTACATATGGCATTATCTGTGTAGCCAAATCATCATCTAAATCTTCCAAGACAATTTTCAGGACACGTATCCAACTTTTGAATCCAATTTGAGATCAACGAGCTCTACATTAAAAGTAACCTCATTGTTTGTCCATCCATCTTGCCAATCAAAAATTTCAACCATCTCTTCTCCATTCTCGGTTCTCAAATAGTCGCCCTTCCAATTACCAAACTGTGACAATGCACTTCTTACTCTGGACCCCAAAGAACACTATGTTCAAGTTTGTTCACCACATTCTTTACGACCTTCTCTTCCACGATCTGCAACTCTTGGAGGTCAACCTCTGCAAATTCGACCTCCCATCTTACAAATGTATCTCTATCGATGTTCCTCACGCTTGCATCACCTAGCTTCGGCTTAGACATAAATAATTTGACGGCGAATTGGAAGTTTCTCCACACATTATTTCCCCTGTTTTGAATGGCGGCGGACAGTGTGATCTAGTGGTATCGTACAAGGACGAAATCACATTCAAGTCTAGACAAAATGAGATACATTTACCTATTCAAAGTAATCTCTTGCGGCTCCATCTCGTTGGCCCTTGTGCAGAAAACCCGCCCACGAGCAAATCGGTCAAGGCGACTAGAGTCCTTCACCGCCGCCACCATCGGAGAATCACGGGACTCCGAGTGATCACTCCACACGAACGGGCTGCTGCCGTCACCGGAGAAGAAAGGGAAGTGAGGAACGATCCGGCAGGTGGCACCAGGACACACTGTACAAATGCTATGGGGCCCACCCAAAATAATGGCTTTCTTAATTTAATCTCACACTTAATTAAAAACCGAACGACATTGTTAAGATCGTTTTATTGTCTATGTCGTGTGATGTCTATAATGGTCGGTAGAAATGTCGCGCATCATCTATTTCTCCAAAAAAAATTGTGTTTCGTGTTATTACAAGCAAAAATGTCGGACGGGAGCTATTGACACGATAGTATGAGAGAACTGTATATCACACCCGGATGCCACGAAAAGTAGAGACGTAAATTAATAGTGGCGAGCTAAAAAAATTGTCAGAAGATTTCAAGCCCAGTTGAGTTTGAACATATATTTCAAGCGCCGGATAAGAAGGATGCGGTAGGGAACGGTCGGGCACGGTGGCATGGGCAGCCCCACGACTCACTGTCTAGATGCTGTGGGACCCACCCAAAATAACAGCTTTCTTAATCCAATATCACACTTATTTAAAAACATCGCACGACAGCGTTAAGATCGTTTTACTGTCCATGTCGTGTGATGTGTATTTTGGCTGGTAGAAATGTCGCGCATCATCTATTTCTCCAAAAAATAAATATTGTGTTTGGCGTTATTACAAGCAAAAATGGCGCACGGGAGCTATTGACACGACAGTATAAGAGAACTGTATATCATACCCGGATGCCACGAAAAGTACAGACGTAACTGAATAGGGGAGAGCTAAACAACATGTCAGAGGATTCCAAGCGCAGTTGAGTTTGAACATGTATTTCACTGGTTTGGATAATAATTACACGTCCTGCTACATACGAATATTTAAAAATATTCTCTCTCGATAAGGTTCACGACATATGGATAACCATCTCGAGCCTGTCTTCAGCATTACTTTCCTGGTACCAAAACGACACCCACCATTTCTTTTTTTTTGCGGGGTAAAAAGATTGCATTAATTAAATAAGATTGTTATTACAATCCCTTAAGAGGGAGTCCAGAATAGACTCTGGCCCAGACCCAGACCATACCCCTGTATGGTTACTCAATCTACCAAATTTTGCTATCTCATGACTAGCCCGGTTCTGTGATCTCGGCACCTTGGAGAGGCCTAAAATGCGTTCAGAGTTGATCAAGGTCTTTGCTTCAGATATCAGGTTGCCAGAAATATAATAAGGATACATGGCAAGAAAAACATTCAAATAAATCCATATGAATTCAAATAAGTTAGTCTATGCGTGACCTGGCCGCCATTGCCGTGGAGGAAGGCAAGTAGGCGCATAAGCTTCCAGAACATTAAACTGATGGGATAATTGTCGTATCTTTCCTCCACCTGCAGGCGGCATAACAAGAGAAGAAATTGACTAAACGCATTGCTAGTCTCCGGAAGTGTATACTTTTTTTACACAAACGGCACCCCCGTGAAAGGGCCCGCATTCCATTATTATCATAACGGAACAACCACCACAGCATTCCAAGGTTTAGTACGCCCCAATACAACCAGCGAAAAAAGAGAAAGCAGGAATTGAAACTAAACAAAAGCAGTACAGCCTACAGCAGGCGCCCCAATAGCGCAAAGTATCAGCAGCAACTTTGCCAACCCGGCACAGAGAGTTTTCAACAGACCAACACATAGAACGATAAGCGACAGGGAGCAAGTAGCAAAAGTTTTTCCAGTTCTTGGTTATCATCAGCGACCATGAGCCTCGATGTCTTCAACATCTTCATCATCTGCCACATTTCCATCTGGATTAACACGAGAACCATCCCCAATCCTGGCTACATGAGGTTGTCTTGCCCCAGGATCCATTGCAACAGCCACCGAAATCAAAGTGGATGCTCCAGCTCGGATATCAGCTTGTTCCTGAGGAGGATGAAGACCTGCCCAGTGATTCAAAAACACACAAATATAACTGATTAGTTCAAATGGCGATTTGATTAATTTTCTCTCAAAACAAGCACGGTTTCTAATTTTCCAGATGGCCCAACAAATGGCCGCCACCCCCGTAATCTGAACATTCCGACTAGCTTGCAGATAACGAGGGATCCACCAAAAGTATTGATGGAAGGATCCTGGACGATTATTTGCCCCCAAGGCAGTGCCAACAACACTCCAAACATACTTGGCTGCATCACAGGTAAAGAAAAGATGAAGGATTGATTCATCCTTGTCACAGAACTGGCATCTATAGCTGCCAACCCACTTCCTCTTCTTCATGTTATCTTTTGTTGAGATGGCATCATGCCAAATCAGCCAAAGCCAAACTTTTATTTTGAAAGGGACTTTAGATTTCCACAAGTGCCTAAAGGATCTATCAACCCACTGCTAGACAACGACTGATACATTGATTTCACAGAGAAAACCCCATTCTTTGTCCACTTCCATTTTGGCAGGTCTTCTTCATCATTCAAAGCTATCCCAGCCATTTTATTTCTGAAAATCCTCATCTCATCCTGCAGACCACCATTAAGCCATCTCCTAAAACTGGGACTCCACCTTCTTTGAGCCATCTCAGCCACAGATATATTCTGCTCATTGCAAATTTCAAACAAGCCAGGGAAGGTCTCTTTGAGTGGTCTATGTCCACACCAAGCATCCCCCCAAAAATCTGTCCTTTTGCCATTGCCAATAACCATGACTCTACCAGCAAGGTACAACTCTCTTAGGTGAAGCAAATCTGCCCAAAAAGCAGAATCAGTAGCTTTATGTTTGATCTGATAAATCCCTCCCTGGCCCAGATACTTAGCTCTCATTAACTGTTGCCAAGGGCCCTTTTCTGCTTCTAACTTCCACCACCACTTACACATCAAGCTAATATTAAATTTTGTCAGATTCTTGAGCCCCAGGCCACCTTTAGCTCTAGGCTTGCAAACTAACTTCCAATTCACCAGATAGTATTTTCTCTTACTGGAATTGCCCTGCCAAATGAAAGCCCTCCTGGGTTTTTCCAACTCCTCCAAAGTGGTCTTATGTAATAAAAACATAGACATATGATATACAGCAACAGAAGACAAGCACACATCTGTCCTGATGACTCTGCCCCCAATAGACAGAGTCCCTCCCATCCAGCCATCCAGCATTCCTTTCACTCTTTCCCCAAGGAACTTCATTTCCTGGACAGAATTTCTCCTAGAATTAACAGGAACTCCCAAGTATTTAACAGGCCAGTTCCCTTTCTGGCAACAAAACATGTCAGCATACTCTTGTTGCTTCTCATCATCTTCCATGATCAGCATAACCTCACTCTTCTCAAAGTTGATTTTCAACCCAGACATACAATCAAAAACATACAGCAGCAACTTTAAGTTTCTAGCTCCTTCAAAGTCATCTTGAATCAACAAAATTGTGTCATCAGCATACTGGAGAATAGCAACCCCTTTATGAATTAGGTGTTCAGCTAATCCCACCACCAACCCAGAATCCTGAGCTCTATGAATCATTTTAGTCAAGTTTTCAGCAGCTGCATTAAATAAAAATGGAGACAAAGGATCCCCCTGTCTCACACCTTTATAACTTGCAAAATAAGGACCTACATCATCATTTATCTTCACACTTAAGGTCCCTTGAGTTACAACAGACGTGAGCCACAAAAGCCATTTCTCACTGAAACCTTTCTGCCTACAGGTATTGAAGAGAAAGTCCCAGTTGACTTTGTCATAAGCCTTTTCGAAATCAATTTTTAGAACAACCCCTGCTTCTTCCTGACCTTAGCTTCTCTCAAGATCTCCTGCAACAGTTCTACCCCATCCATGATATTTCTCTTCTTAATAAAGGCTGTCTGGGATTGATTGATAAGCTTATCCATATATGGTTCCAATCTGACAGTCAAAGTCTTGGTAAAATTTTTGAACAACACTTGCAGAAGACAAATGGTCCTGAACTTCTGTATTCTATCAGCATCCTCTCCCTTAGGCAGCAGAGTAATAATCCCATAATTGATTCTGGACAAATCAAGTTTATGCAGGAAGAAGTCATTAAACAACTGGATCACATCTCCTTTTATTACAGGCCAGCAGCTCTGATAGAATTCAACAGGAATCCCATCAGGGCCAGCTGCCTTGTTTTTCTCCATGGATTCAATGATTTCTTTTATTTCTTTTTCACAGAAAGGCCTGTCTAAGTCTAATCTATCATCTTCATTCAACTTCTCCTGATCCTCCCAGACTTCATCCCTTAGAACAATCCCACCACACAAGACATGACCAAACAACTCTTTATAAAAAGAAGTAGCATGTTCAAGCAAGTTAGGAGTCCCTTGAATCACATCCTGTCCCTTTTTGAGAGAGAAAATCAATTTCCTCCTTCTCCTGCCATTAGCCACTCTGTGGAAAAAACTGTGTTCTTATCACCTTTCAACAGCCAGTTTTCACTACATCTCTGTTGCCAGTAAGCTTCTTCTTTCTCATGTAGCTTAAGCATTGCTCTTTGTATTTGACCTTTTCTAATCAACTTATCACAAGATAAAGGTGCACACTCCTCAGCATCTTCCAATTCCTGCAGTCCAGCAAGCAATTGCTTTTTGAGTCTTTTTGATTCCCCTCTCAAGTTTGCTCCCCACCCCTTCAGACATTTCTTGACATTTTTTAATTTTTTCTAGAACCTCTCTAAGCTAGAATTGGCCTTAACTGGTTTGTTCCAGTTTTTCTCCACTAGAGATAGAAAATCCACCTCTGTTATCCAACTCTTCTCAAATCTGAAACTCCCTCCTTTCACTCCACCAGCTTCCATGGTGTCAATAATAATCGGATTGTGATCAGACAAGTCCCTAGTTTTTTTATAAACTGTAGCTAAAGGAAAAATTTGCTCCCAATTCTTACTCATCAAGAATCTGTCCAACTTTTCCAAAGTGGGGTTGGCCTGATTGTTTGTCCAAGTATATTGACCACCAACCATATCAATCTCTCTGAGCTCATGAGTATTGATAAGAGCATTGAAAACATCAGACCATCTCATATTCTTAATGGGTTTATTTTTATCAGCTGCTTTCCTGAGAAGATTAAAATCTCCTCCAATGAGTAAAGGTACAGACTGATCAGCACACACTCCACCAAGCTCAGCCAAAAAACTGCCCTTATCCTCTTCATGTGCTGCACCATAAATATTTATCCAACACCAGTCAATCTGTAGTTTGATATCAAACACCATAGTTTTCACATGAAACTTGCCAACTGAAACCTACTTAATCACAAACTTATCTTTCTTGACCCCCCCCAAAATTCCACCTGCTTTACCTACAGAAGGTATCCAGTTCCAAGAATATTGATTCATAGGATCAATTTTTCTAAAGAAAGCTGGAGAGTAGTCTTTCATCATTGTTTCTTGAAGACCAATAAAATCAATGGCATTATTTCTCAAGAAATCCTGCAGACAGTCTCCCATACCCTTCTTGCCCACACTTCTGCAATTCCAGCTTGCTCCAATCATAGATACTTGGGGTTTTTCTTTCTAGACCTAGGACCAGTCAAAACATCACACAAAGGGTGATTGTTTTCCACTTTCCCTGAAGCACCACTTGATTTTACAGTGGTGCTTTTGTCAGCAGAGGATCTAGCAATTTTCAATTTTTTCTTAGTACTCCTGGATAACACAGGAACAAAACCATCCAATTCATCTTTCTTCTCATCCCAACCCAACAATAAAACCTGCTCCCCATCTTTCTGAGTTTCCTTAGAGATATCATCCTGCTTTTTATCAATATTATGTCTAGCAATCTCTAAATCTTTAATACCATTAATTTTCTCAAGATTAAAACTAGCAGGATCAACACCTAGCTCAAGAACTCTATGTAGAATAACATTATCATCAAGACAAGCAAAGGAATTACTAGAGTTTAAGTTAGTACCTTCCAGATTTCTTGAAACAGCTTGAGCTCTAGCCCTATCAGATATCCTCACCTGGTCCACCTCCATCTCCTGGAGCCTAGCACTGCATCTGATGGGTTGAGTTGTCACATTACCATCATTTTCACCTGAAACATCATTCCCAGTCTCCACTTCTCCAGCAGTGTCTAATTCTTGAGTTAAAACAATCTCAGGCTGTGATCCATCTAAGGGGATCACTTCAGCTCTGCCAGAAGGAGCACCAGGGGCAGGCAAAGCAAATACAGCAGCTCCTCTAGGCAGATATGGCACATCAGTATCCATTGAAGAGTCTTGGCTATCTTCTTCTGTAGAGAATCCATCATCACCATCCTCCTCATCCTCTGCATCTTGTTGATCCAGCATTTCATCATCCTGCACCCCTTGTTCAGCAATAGGCTCAAGAAGATGCCTGTATTGTCTTCTAGTTGTAAGCACTTTGTCACTTTTAGAATTTGCCAGCTTTTGTACAAAAGCCTGGAAGGATAAGTTTTCATCACCCCCTTGATTGGGAATCACATTCTGCTCCACAGGTTCTGCATGTTCCATAACAGCATGTTCTACATGCACACTGCTAGATCCAGGTAAATTTGTATCAAGATTTGCTGGAGCAAAAGCACTAGCAATCTGCTGCTGCTGCACCTCTTCAATAGGAAGGGCCCTTTGATAATTCTGACCAAATCCCCTGTTTTCATTTCTGCCACGATTATCTCCATAAAAGATTTGATTCATCCTGGCCCCAAAAGACATACTGCTGGAAGCAGACGATTGCCCTTGTTCAAAAACTGATGTGGCCACCTCTTTGCCCTTCTCATTTCTAATCACTTGATCATTTTGCTCAGTGGTAGTTATCCCTTCAGCCCTGGTATTTTGATTACAGCTTTGATTAGTACCAGCAGCCCTATTTATCTCCAAGATTTCACCATTACCAGCTCCAGCATTGATATTAGTCCTCACTCCATTCTGTGCATTAGAGTTCACAGCATCCCCCCCACCTGTAACATCTTTGTCAGCCTGATTATAGAACGTTTTTGGATCAACATTCGGATCAAATAGCTCTCTGGTGTATTGGATTTCATAGAAGGATCCACCTATCTCTGCTTCTCTTGTATTAGGGACCAACGCCACATCCCTACAGCCCAGCTTCACCCTGACATAAGCAAAATTCCTTATTGTATTTTGTCAAGCGCCAAGGGCTTGCCAGCAAGTCCTGCAACATAGAAAATCACTGATCTCATCCGGTATTTCATCGGAATGCCCTTTATCCTGTACCATGCTTCCTCTAGAGATGCAATAGGAACTACATCACCAGTCCACTTCTTAATCTCAAGTAAAACTTCAGGTTTTGTCTTCATAAAGAGCCTCCCAAAGTGGGACAGTTCTTCCAGACACTTAGCATTGGGGAAACGCATCTGAAACTCGTTCTCAGATATGGTCTTAGCATAAAACCGCCAGTTTATCTGCATGGATTCAGCCCACAGCTGGAATTCGTGCTCCAGGTCTCTACCCGTGGCATCACCAATCACCACTTTCACAACAGCTTGATGCAGCACTTCCTGAGGCCCAACCTCACATTCTTCAGCAGGAATTGAATAGAAACCTTGTTCAAAGTCAGCACATCCAAAAAAAGGAGCAACATATTCACAGGGTCTTCTCAGTTGACAGACAGCCAACCCATGAGGACCCCCACATCAGCTACATCTTCCTCCTGCTACCTCTCCACACTCATCTATCCCCATCTGATGAACATTCACTGCAGGATTGCCAGCAGGCGTAGGTGCAAAGGACCCAGCCTGCGGCCTGACCTGATTTCTGTTGTGGTCAGCACCCACAGCAGGGATTTGATTGTTCGAAACAGCACCAGTGACAGGATTATCCGAATGTATCAGAGGAACATTCGACTGCACAGACGGACTGACGACAACCTGATTGCTAACTAGATCTCGTCTACAGATTGCAGCAGAAGAAGGATTAGTATCACCTGGGGGAATTGAAGATGCAGTCGCTGCAGTCGATTCAGAGGCCACCGAATCAGATGCCGCTCCAAGCATCTCTTGCCTGTGATTCCAGCGATCCCTGCCAGAGGCAGTCAGATTCTCTCTGCGCCTTTGTTCCACCAAAGCCCTCTCTCTGGCCAGTCGTTCTGCATCTCGAGTTCTGGCTAGGCGACGCTGTTCTTCCTCGTGCCTGTGCGCTTCCTCCCTTCTCCTTGCTTCCGCCTCCCCATTCCGGCGCTCCTCAGATCTACGCCTGTCTTCCTCCCTCCGCCAATCCTCTTCTCTGTAGCGATCTTCCCCTTGATTCCTTCCACCATCGCCCCCAAACCTAGATCTGCCACCATATGGACCAGGACGAAAGTTGTTCCGTGGTGGAGAGCGCCTAGTGCCTCCATAGCCACCTCCTCCAAATCCTCCTCTTCCACCTCTCCGATCCATCTCCGATCTGACCACCTGCGCGTAGGATCTCGAATCCCCCGAGCGAACACCACGCCACACAACTGGATCTACAGCTTGAAGGCTCGCAGGGTTAGATCTGTGCGTGGGCTTGACGAAGACGACGCCGCAACACCGGCGAGGATTAGGGTTTGCTTTGTCTCTGTCGAGTGGAAGAATGAGCAAAGGAGCCTCCGCCTCGCTATCCTCCGCGTTAAGTATGACACCGGATCTGACTGGTGGTCCCCCAATCGCCGGAGTATTCGACGACGCTTGTCCGTTCCCGATCCGCACCACGCCGCACGCACGCGCTAAGGGCGGCGCACGGTGGGTCGCACCAACGAAAGGTTTCGGTCGAGCAACGTGACAACTGCTCGGTCCAACCACCGCGATGAAACGATTGAAGCGCCAAGTCGCTCCGTGCGACGGTGGGCCGGCGATCACCGTGGTACGAACGTCCACCTCGACCCCGTCGCCACGTAGCAAGGAAACCCTATACCTCCCGTCCCAAATGATCTCGCCATGGTACCGCTCCGCTCGATCACCAGTTCGCGAATGGTAGATGGCCTGCCAACGGCCTGCGATCGCCGCCGGCGAGATGGACGTGCCATCGCCGTGCCGTGCTACGCGTGCCAACTCAGAGACGCGTGCCATCGCCGTCCCTCCAGAAGTGTATACTAAAGTTTGGTCCCATATTTTTGTTCATGAGTGTTTGTCACAAAGACCCAAAAATCGTGACACGCAAGGGACGCAATTGTAGTTGTTATATGTGTAATCCTACTGCCAACTCCCTATAAAACTGAATAGTATGACCTGCAAAACCTGCACCTACAATGCCAGCTAGCAAAAATAGAAAAGAATGACGAACATCCTTCTTTAAACTCTATATAAATACCACCCTTCCTCTGCGTATATTTCTCACACCAACACGGCAAGGGCACACAATTCAGTTAGTCAGTGCAAATCTTGTATACCATAAGCAATGGCCAGTCCTGGACATGCTCTCTCCTTCCTTCTTGCCTCCAGTTTCATCCTTGCCATGGCCAGTACTTCCCTAGCGTGCCTCGTCAATTGCGAGGTCGAGATCAACCTGCGCTTGTACTTGCACCGAATGGATGCCCAGGACCAAAAGATGGTGGTGGGCTCGACCAGCCCCGGACAGTTCGGCGCGATAGTCGTGAATAACTGGGCTGTAGTCGACGCGCCTACGCCCAACGCCACCATCGTCGCTTGCGGTGAAGGCATGCAGTTGAAGGTTTCTCAGGAACCTTCTGGCTGGTTCAATTATCTCACCATAGTCTTCCAGGACACAAGGTATATAATACTCTATTGATCATGCTATATCTGAAATCTCCTTTTGCTGCTAATTAATAGTGATATTCATGGGCACATGAAGTCTAAGATTGTCATGGTATGGTACCTAAAGTAGGTTTGCTGGGTCGACTCTTATAGCCATGGGGAAAGGTGAGTGGGCCATTGGTGGGGGAACAGGACAATTTGCGAATGCTCATGGTACCATCAAGCTCACGCTTCTCCAGATCACTTCTGATGGGAGTTTTATTCAGCTTGACATCCATGCCTTCTCCATTCCGGATGTTGTGAGTATATAAACTACTTTGGTTTTCTAATACCAACGGCCAAGTTCGTCCTCAGATATGTTACGTGCAACACAAAATACTTAACAAATGTTACCCCTGATTTTTATTCACCTTGTCCAGGTTGCTGCAACCTCTTCCAGCCTGCCAGTGATGATTCAGTAAAAGGCAAATGTGTGTAGGCTACTGAACCTTATGGTAGCCGCGAAAGCACTATACATGTGTGCGGTGTGCAATGATGTTTTGTTTTAGCACTTTCAAATAATTTGTGGGTTCCGTGTCAAGGATTCCTATAATCCATGTTTGACCTTGTTTGTGTCTGTGGTATGGAGTATGGGTACTTCTACGTGTGGTATATTACCTTATGGTTGTGGATCAGAAAATAATAAACTTTCATTGAACGAGTAATTATCTAACAAGAAGAATATTTACGTGCGCTCCTCTAATTGTTACACTAGCATGATGTAACAAATATAGTAGTATCTATAATTTCTTGAAGGTCCTCTTAGCAAAAAAAAGAGAACGAGCGAAATCGCCTTAAAAAAAATCTAACATATACTCACTCCGTCCGGAATTAAATGTCACAAACTTTGTCAAAAGTGGATGTATCTAGACATAATTTAATGTTAGATACATCCACTTTTGTCAAACTTTGTGATATTGAATTCCGGATGGAGGGAGTATTCGACTGTTGATGGTTCCACAAATAAAAAACTGAAGAAATGGATCCACAAGGCTACGCGTTCTGGACACAAATCATAAACTGATGAACTACACAGCCAGCGGAGTAACTACTGTACCAGATTAAGTTAATAAAAAAATCAATCAAGATCTTTTGCAGTTAACAAGTTAAACTAACTAAACTTACTCTACTAAGTGTTCATTAACAGTACTAGTATTGAAAGATTTTTTTTTGACCGAGGCAAGAGACATACCGTTTTCATTAATTGAAAAGAATACTAGAGTTGCCCTGTTAATTAACGGGAAACCGTCCTAAGACCGATATAATGCCCTCGATGACTGTCATGGAACACGACCGTCACTAGAGCACATACAGTCATCCTAGCTACTTACACAAGCTGCACACGCACAACTAAAACGAGAATCGTCGTCGAGGTTTCCCACCGGTGGCATCGTCATCACTCCTCCTCGAGCAAGCGACTCCGACTTGACCGAAGGGCGACCACAGAAGGAAAACCTTGCCACAGCAGACAGGCGAAGCCCGCGCCGGCCTGTGCCAAACATATGGCTCCTCGTGTAGAGCCACGTAGCTTCGATTTTGATGTCAAGATCCGAAGAGTAGATATGCAAGACCTGCGCCAAAGAAGATCTTCAGCGGATCGCCCCTGCAGGACATCATACGCTGCTTATTGGAAGGCATGATAATATAGCAGCTCCGATTGACAGTCTAAGAAGACCAGCATGGAGATTCTGGTCTACGCTGCAGAATTTAAAAAATTTGCCCTATGTAGTCCGCCAAGATCACTATGCCGATAACAAGGCATGCCCATACGTGCGAGGATCAGAAACATGACTCACCGGTCAGAGGATTCGATGTAGTCGTAGAAGAGATCTAAATAATCATAGATTTTTACAATTAGGCCTAGTTGCAATGATGTCGCTAAGTCTTCCCTTATAAAGGATCACACATGTAATCCCTCTTATGATGTGCACGCGTACGCTCGTGTCAAGCCGTCAGCGCTCCGTCGTCCATGACTCGGCACCGACGAAGTGAGACAGGTTTCCGGCATCGCTATTTGGTAGCACTAATCAACTGTCATTGGAGCTATTTATGAAACTGGAAGGTCTCAACACATGAGAGAAAATTAGAATTAGAGCTAGGTCTAATCGGGACAGGACAACTCAAAACCCAATTAGAAGAGGCTCTAATTCAATTTCATGGGCTTTAGTTAAAAGGTCTAATTAGACCCCCTAATTCTACTACTATATATATATATATATATATATATATATATATATATATATATATATATATATATATATATAATGGTATGGTATCCCTAAGAGTACGTACTCCCACCTCAAAATGAAGAACGTACCCGGTGCTACCAGGTCGCACGTGCATGCAGCCGTTTGGCATTATTTAATTATTAAATTAAGAAATTAACTACCGATGATATCTCTTGGCATGGATCACGTTCTGTTTGAAAATCTGTTCCGTCATTGTAGGCGCATCCTCGTCGTCTAGGACCTGGCTATATTAACACGGACCAAGCGGGATACTAATCAGTTGGTGCTCTCGGCAGCGCGCTAAAATCGGCACCCTGCACCTAATCCGGTGACCGTTAGCAGCTCAAGGTATTCATGGCTGGTCCTTTTTTCCACGTTGGTGCACATGGTAGGCTTGTAGTTTTCCGATCGCAAACTTTGATGTTAATTACCTGTTTTGATTCGTTCCTATTCTCCTTTGTTACAGCCGTGCAGCTGGACCAAGGAGACAAGATACACGTGGATGGTGGCCGTTTGACGACGAAGACAAGATGCAGATACGGCCGATGGCGGAGACGCAACAACGAGAAAGAGATGTGATTTGGCTTTCGGCGGTTAGACAGCGGCGCACATGAAACTGAGTAGGATCAGATGGATTTATTTACGTTTCTGGCTGATGAGATCCGCATTGCAAAGCTATTCATGTGCAACGAGCTGATCGTTCTTGCTCCCATCTATTTGCTCCCATCTATTTGCCAGCAAGCTCACATGCACAACACACCGAATCAATCTGTATATACTTCTTTATGTGTTAAGTATGCTTCCACATTTTTTGGACAGCATATACTTCTTTGGATCGTAAACAGTGCATGCTACTTCATATGAAAATAAAGTATATGCTCCTTCAAAATGTGTTTTACACCCCTTAAGAAATATATATATTTCTTTAGAAATCTCTATATACTCCTTATAAAATCAGCACATACTCCATAAAAATATCAGTATATACTCATTAAAAATTCGTATATACTTCTTCAAAAATAGTGGCCTACCCACCCGGCTAGCAGTGCACCCATTAGCAGCCATCGGATGTACTACGTATAGATATCGAGATCACACTCGGACCAACCGGAAGCAAACAGACTGCTGACGGCGTGCTGCTACCGCAGGAACTTTGTAACCAGCCATCGACACCACCCAGCGCGGCCATCGATCGCCCCCTATCCAAATATCCTAATAGACTAATGTAACCAGAAATCGACACCACCCAGCGCGATAAGGTCGCCAACCAACCATCCGAACCATTCTGGCACGAAGGGGGGGGGGGGTGGGGGCGGGGTTGTGTGGGGGTTGCGGTGGCTCGATTGCTAACCAACCGACGTCTAGAACCCCCCTCGCATCCATCGACGATGGCAAGTGGCAACCCCCCCGGCGCAATCTACTTCCGTTGTTGCTCCCAACAGCTGCCACTGGCATGCTTGACGGTAATAACTCGCCGCCCGGCCGCGCACCCGCAAAGCTGAGACAAGGCATCCGCGCGGGGTTAATCGCCAATCCATCACGGCCGTAGCTCGACAGTAAGGTTAGCACAACGAACTATCAGTTGGTTTTTGTCCACATCTTTTTGAAAACGACCGCGCGTGACCAGTTTGCTATCTATTTTTGCCGCCAGCTCCCCAGGGGACCGTCGTCATGATCGGCGGGAACCGCGCATGGGCCAGCAGGAAGGGGCGCACGGTCAAGAACAGCTCTCCGACAGCAGAACAAAACACGCCGCAAAGTTCGTACGCGTATTCGCAGAGGCTGACGGAGCTGAACATGTCCATCAGAAGATTCACAGGGGAGCAAGAAAAACTAGCAGAATCCACCGGGTTCTCTTCGTTTTCGAAGCCAGTACACTCTTTCCACTTTGACAGACAGTTCACCACATGGCTCCTGTCGAAGGTGGACACCATGTCTTCCACAATCTCTGTAAGCACCGGCAAGAAGATCATGTTCTTCCCAGAAGATGTAGGAGCTGTGGTTGGTCTGCCTTTCGCCGGGAAGGAGGTGTGGGACGCGACCTTAGACAAGAGCCAAGCAAACCGGGACCGGATTGAGGGGCTGATCGGCATGGACGAGATCAACAACACATCCCCGAGCGCTGCGGCAATCAAGAAACTCGGTGGTTTAGCGGGGAAAAAACTCTCGCCGCAGGAAGAAGACACGTTCAAAATTGCCCTCGTGATACTATGCAACAGCCGTAACCCTGGCGATCGTGAATCCGTCAACTACTGGCCAACACTCGCAAATCCACTGTTAATTAGTTCTTTCATCTGGTCTTCGTAGCTTCTGCAGTCGTTGCTGTCCGCGTGCACTGCAGCAAGGCAGGCATCCCGGACGAACACGCCTTACATGCCACCAGCCAGCACGGTCCTGTTTCTGCAGGTAATCATTTTTTTTTCTAAACTGCAAATCCCAAATCCGCATATATGTCTTAGCTAACCCGTTAAACTAACCGCACATCCAATGGTCTCCACATTGCTACGCAGGTTTTTTTATCTTGACAACATGCAGTACGGAGACATTTCGAAGCCAAAGGGTACAACAGCACGCATTCTTATATACGACCCACGTACCTTGTCGAGGCAAATTCTTGCTGAAACTATAGGACTCAGAGGCCAAACCCCATGCAGGATGTTTGGGGCGGGGAAGGTATTTTTCTGAAACCAGGAAACGTTTTAAGCAAAGCGAGGTGGCCGTACGAAAAAGTAACCGAGCAAACTTCACCTTTTTCCACAGCCCAGGCGCGACTCTGAAGTCGTATACAGGAGAGGAATCCTTGCACATCAGAAAGAAGAAGTAATATGTAGCACCATCCAGCATAAACGGGATCGAGCTGGGGACATCCCCATCGCCATAAAGGAGGTTGCCAACCCTTCTCAAGTAGATGTAAGAAATCGGCCCTCAGAGCTCCTATTTTTTTTTCATGCCGTTTTTTCTCGTTGACCACACCTCATCGAAACGGAAAGCTTGATTGCCATTTGCCCGCGCTAACACTCATCATTTTTTCCCCCTACAGGGCAACATGCAGATCATGCTCGCAGCAAAAGCCCACAAGGCCAGATGCCTAAAAATACTAACCACTGCTAGAAAAGCTATAGAGGATGAATCCGAGAGTTTAGCTCTCGCAATTGAACAAATCGTGAACTTGTCTTCGGTAATAAACCCAGCAGATTGTTACGCCCCACGTCTTGACGATGTCGTGGAAATCATTAGCTCACCAGGCGCGTCGTATACCCCGTCTCCACCACTGGCCGAAGTCCCAGGTAAAGCGCCAATTACATCAGCCATATGTCATGTTTTTTAACTCACAAGAGGTGCCCCGCGCGTGAAAAATCGTGTATGCGTGGCCCCCCACACTAAACAAATTCTATGTGTAATCTTTTTCAGCGGGCAGCGGCAAGTCAACATCCGATACATCTCTTTGGGACGTGCCATCTTTGTTGTTAGGCGCCGAGTTTGATGACCCAATCGGGCTAACACACTCCCATACCGCCGAACCACCGTTGCAGAACCAGCATACTATATCTCCACTTGGCCCTAGCCCACCGAGGAAATACAGGCGTAGCCACAACCTAGTTGTTTCTCCATTATCCGCGACCAAATTAAAATCCGGGGAATTTCTATTCAACAAGCGGACATGTTTCGATATAAACCTCAATGCGGATGTTTCTGAACTAGAATACACCCAAACAACAAAACCAAAACTGACAGTTTCCGAAGGTAAAATTTGATGCCCCCCTAGAAACACTACCGCTCGGTTCAACAACGACGACATCGACGAAGCTAACTCTTTCTATGCATGGGCTATGACCTCTAGGGGAGACCCAAGCAGGTACGCAGCTATAATTATTACATTTTTTTTCTAAATCCTTTTTGATACGCACTAGCTACTTTTTTATTCTACATTCATGGCGCAAACGTTCCGTCATACCTTATTTTCTTCCCAACAGGTTTTGGATCAGGCACGCCGCGCCCAAATTCATTGAGCTTTCCGAGCAGCAAATAGTAAAATAGTTTAGAGCAAATGGGAAGCTAGAACCGGACACTTGCGATGCATTATTAAGGTTTTTCCAACAGCCAGTAAGATCAGAACAGGAGACTAACTGGAGGTTATTCTTGGAGACAGACTTTCCTGTAAGCTAACATTTTCTCCCAAACCATAGTCAAGACACTTGTTTTTGCAACACACACCCTCCCCTCTGTTTCCCCCTTTTTTTTCAGTTTGCACACATCCTGCACGTACCTTCCTCATTTTTTTACTACTCCCCCTAGATGCGGGTCCTAGCCGAGGAAGACTACATTTCTTCTAGAAGAATCCAACACCAGTGGACCGGGAAACACATTAACCACGACGTATCAAAGTGCATGCTGGTAAGAACATCAAACTCGAGAAAAGGGGGGGGGGGGTGTCGGGTGGGAAACAAGTATGCTCACCCACTCCCACCCACCATCCACGTTATTTCCTTTTTCTTTGTACACATTAGTCACTACCCTTTTTTCTACAGATTATAACCATCGTCATGGTCGATAGCAAGTGGTCAGCTTACGCATGGGATATGAAAAGAAGACAACTAACCATATACGCACCTGGGAATAAGCACGTACAATGGGATGCCTACGACAAGGTCGCAACACTACTCAACCCCGCTCTAAGAAAATGCATAGAGTCATTCTTCCACGGCTGGATCATCGACTGGGCAAACTGGTGTACGATCTACACAACCTCAGACGCTGATCAGACCCATGCCCTCGCATCGTAAGTGTGCTAACATGTCATCCGTCTCTCCCCCTCTTTTCCATGCCATTCGCGCGAATCTTCGACTATTACAAATTCATTCGTCACGAAATGTTTCTGCGGATATTTCTTAAATTATTACACCACACCCCCATCTAGCTTACAGAATGCACATGCACTAACGCCTAGCGCGCACCACCCAAAATATGCAGATACGACTATGGAGTTGAGACTATTCAATTCTGCCGTACGTTCGACGGCGTCAAACAAGGCGGGAAGCTAACATCGGTATGTACACACAACACCCCCAACTAAGGGGTACCCCTATTTTCTGTATATGAAAACTAACGTTTCAATTTTTTTCCATATAAACCAGCCCAAGAAGGAGCCTCCAAGCAGAGCCCAGCTGTTGTTTTCCCTTCTACACTTGAAAAACAACACAGGAAGCCTCCCAGCGGAGTTCGTCCAGCGCATCGAATAAAGAACCGGGATCACGACTCACACCCCCCAATAATAGAGACGAGCGATGCACACCCGCATAAGCACACGTATATGATGCCATACTTATTATGTGTGCACGCACACCCCCCACTTTTGTAAAAGCAGAACCACTGTTGTGTAATATACATAACCCTTGCTAGCCAAAGTTCTTTGTCCCATGTGTGTTTTTGTGGTAAGGTCCCACTCTTTTTTATAACGGATCCAAGGCCGTAGTTAATTATCCACCACTTGACGAACACATACCAAGTACTGGTCTAGCACCTTTTCCCCATCCCCTCCCCCAATCGAACGCGAAATATTTATTTTTGGCACACCCGCCATACCAACACACCACCGCCTCTCAACGGCTACCCCGGAAACCCACCATACATCCAGCACGCACGTCGGCTAAGCCTACGTTTTTGGTTAGGGATTTTTTCCAGAGAGTAAAAAAACCACTGCAAAAAACAACCAGTAGCCAACGAACCAAACAAACAGGCAACCACCACCGGTAAACGAATTCGATGGCCAAGAGAACCACCAGTCACTCACAACCGCCCGCAAACCACGAGCCAAGGTTGTAGAGCGGCTGGGATAGGCAATACTACCGGGTGCTATATATAATCACGCCCCATCGACGCTTACAGAACAGACTACCTACTGCATGCATCCATGGATCGAGACCGAGCGAGAGACAAGCTAGCTCCGATCCCAAAGGAGACAAAACCCAAAAAACTAGCTAGGAGCCCGCACCTTATAACACTCATGATAGAAATGAACCAATCCAAAGCATCTGATCTGGATCAAGGCCACAAAAGCCCCACCGAACCTACTGCCAGTATCCAATCAGCCGAAAAAGGCGAAGGAGAAGTGTCGGCACCGCAAGAACCACATCTCCCACCGGAATCCGACGAAGACTCGGACTACAAGAAAGCCCTGCGGGAGTCCCTAGTTACTGCCGCGCGGGAGGAAGCCAGCAGGGCGGAACTTGAAGTTAATCTCAAGGTAAACAAGGAACTAGACGATTGGCTTGCTGTCGTAGGCCGGGTTGACGATATCGAACGCCTGCGCGCCTGCACGGCCGGCACAAGCGGTGCAGCTGACAAAGAACTCGACGCGGATGAGCCTATGGTACCAGATGAAGACGACTGAAACCATGCAGAACTAGTTTTTCCCTCAACGTGCCCCTATGTATTTTTTCCTTTTATGTGTTTTCCCCTAGTCAAGCAAAGTACCCACTTGTGCGGGCAATAATCGGGGGGGCCAGCACCTGTCTTCGCGCCCTCTCAGTACCAAGCTATCATCCCCCCACGCATTTTTCTTATATAGCAAGTGTTTTTAGTAGACGAAAAACGCAACCATCGTATCTGATCAATGAACCAGCACACCTTTTTTATAATATATACTGCAGTACCCCGTTAATCAAAGCACCATATTGACAAACCGCAACCAACGACCAGAACAAACCAACCACCCCCCCTCATCCACCCCCTCACCGCGCAACCAACACGCCCTTTATAAACAACCACCCGCTCCTCCCCCACCCAAGCATTCTTACCACCCAGCATATAGAACTCGCACTGAAAAGCACCAGAGATGCAGGACGATGGAGAAGACGGGACGGTGATCGACGCCCACTACGATGGCTACACACTTAGGGTGCTCGCCCCCCAGGCGAGCAAGAAGCACGCCATGTCGTCTCCAGCATGCTTGCGGGCCTTCTCCCAGATAGGACGATGTACAGACTAGAATTCGGCTCCTCGGGCGAGCTGTATGCTACGCTGGAGAACGACGCCACCATGATTCTCCTCCACCAGACCAGGGCCGCGGTGCAGCACGGAGGCAACATCCACCGACTTGGATTCGTCAGGATGCCAAGGTCGGAGATTAGAGCGAGGACATGCCCCTGCATTTTCAGGCCGATTAACTAGATCACACACTTTTTCAAGCGCGCGGAAATGTACCCCCACTATGGCAAATGGCCGCATGTATTGTTTTTTCTCTACAAGTCCAGCAACTCTCATCGATGTCCGGATTTCATTTTTTGGCACGACCGAAATGTACTGCAAAAAGCCCGAGATAGAAGGACCACGCACACCAGTTATTTCCATCTGCCCCCACACTTTTCAGTTGCTAACACGGGAAAAACACGACGCCAAATTTTTTTTGTAACACCATACACTTTGGCGTGGACGAAAATAATAAATTAATACTGCATGAAGGCAATACGACCACACGCACACATAACATAATACTGGCGTCATTTTGCTGTGTACCGACGGGGTACCACCACCCAGCACCCTCCCCGCGCGGCCATTCCACTCCAAAATAAAAATGCTACATGGCTAAAACCGTTGGAGGACCAGCAAGCACGCCCACACATACGGTAACAAGCCAAACCCACACACCCCCCCGCATTCTTTTCACCGTGCCAGATCACGCCAGACAAGGGAGGCGATCACTTTGGGGGGCCCATCGAGCTGCCCTCCAACGTTCCGCCCGCACAGCCACCCACCATCGCATACGGCCACCCCCCAGCCCAAAAAAATAAAAACACTCGAGACCCACCCAGTACTAAACACCAGCAAAAAACGCAACCATCGAAGCACCACCCAACCGACAACAGCGCCCACGACGAGGCAGACAACCAACACGATCCAACAAGCTAACAACAATGGACAGACATGCGGTCTGACTACCACACACACGCTACCCACACAAAAGGCAACCATTTTTGCGACTGGTTCTAAACTAATGAGTACTACAAGCTGGCGAATGGAGTCGCAGGCACCCATTCCTCCGGACACCACTATGAGTTCACCCCAACAAAAAATTTCGAGGGGAGAGCAAGACATCCCTCGCGATGCATCCACCGAAGAAGAATGCATGGCAATCGTGGCTGTTCAACCAGAACCGCGCGAACAAGTAAGTTCTTCAACCCTACCACCAAGGCATTTTTTTTGTATGCAAGCCCCCTTACCTGCCATTTTTTAGCAACTAAATTACCCCAACACCAATTTCATTGCAGGATCTTAACTGCACAACCGGTAACACCACACACAACTGCGACTTTACTGACCATTCGCAACCTCATGAACAAGAGTTCACCACGGCCACAAGAAATGCAACACCACCACCTAACGTTGGCTACACGGCGCCTTCCGAATCGAAGACGATGATGCCAGTCAATGTAAAGCAGATACATGATGCTTGGAGGAACCGAGTTGCTAACTTCATTGTCATCAACAACACAGTTATTTCCTCTGTACGCGGGTTACCCCCCTTCTCGCATACGCTCGACCAACTTTTCCCCTCACCCCCACAAATGAATATATTACTTTGTGTTTGTAGGTCAAGTTAATCGGAAGGGTCCTTGAGATCGATTTAAGCGGATTCCAATTTAAGTTCATGATAAACTACTGCACAGGCACACTAACCGCTTCGCTATGGTTTGCGTCTGAACAAACGGATCTACACACCATCAAGTAAGCAATGATGTAACATGCAAGCATAAATCTCCGTCATATCTCGTACAGTTGGAAGCCTTAACATTTCTTTTTTTTGGGCGGCCCATTGCAGCGAAGGGGCCTACGCCATGGTCGCTGGCAAGATCCGCTTCGGTGGACCAGAACCAATCCTAGAGGCATACTGCTGCAGGCCCATTGTTGATTTCAACGACATAGCACACCACCACCTCAGCGTGATAGCAGCCCACATCGATCTTGTGCACAAACCAGTAATGGACCCAGAAATAAATTCACACGATCCACTGGATTCATAACCAGCAAAGTTTTTCTCGCGCTGCCAAATATAGCCATTCTAACATGTGTTTTTTTTCACTACCCGCAGGCCAAGACAATACACGACCGTGTGGCTGACATGTGGCGGGCTGACAGGCTAAAAGGCGGAGACCAACCGTTTTACCAAGAAAAGCGCACCGCCAACTCGCGGACAATGAAAACGATTGCTATCAAGAAAGAAGATTGCGACCAACCCATTACTACGCAGGCACGAACGAGAAACTGAAGGAACTTTGCTGATTTTACATCAAAATCACACCCATCATCATTTTTTTTATGTTCAACGGGATTTCCCACAACGTCTTTTTTCCTGATACATGCCAACAATTATGTTTCCCATAGGACGGAGCAGGTGCAGCAACCGGAAAGAATGCACAAGCGGGAAAGGATAAAAATCAAGCAATCCTACGTTTCTTACGGGGAGTTCATTTAAAGTAATAAGGGGGGAGGGGGCACAACTAAAATTACTTCTCGTGCAGCTGCACCCCCTGATCTTAGCAAAGAACTAATACCCTTTTTTCTGGTCATCCACCCACATATCTTTTTTCAGAGCTGGGCCTAGGGGAGTTCACATCGACGAGCTAGAGGCTGAACTACACATCGACAAGAAAACAATAAGGTATATCGTTGTAACCTTAACTTATTTTCCCCCACATTCGTTGGCAGCACCAACCAATTACGATGTCTTGTACAATACTACCCACATTTTTACCGGCTGACTACATCAATTATTTTTCCCGTGTGTTTTTAGGGAATGCGCCGCTACACTAGCCCAAGAAGGGGAGCTTTACACCACAGTTGATGAAGATCACTACGCCCCCACCTAGCTACGTGCGAATGGAATAACGGGCACCCTCTCTTCGGCCACACACACGCCGAAGTTGTAGCTGCTGGGGCACTTTGCCATGTAAACCCGGCATCCGCATATGGAACCATGCACCTATCCCTTACATTTTTACGTAGATCCGATCAACGCACCACATGTACCACTTACTAGTTTTTTTATATACGGAAGGCACCACCCATTCGTACGATTGCATCCCACTCCCCCCTTTTCTACGGATAACCATATTTTTTTACCCCCGCAGGCGTACACTTTTTGCACACAGCCCCAAATGGAAAATAGGAAACGCGATGTGTTTGCACTAAACATTAGCACGGCAAAAATTCCATCTATCCGAGGTCGACCCCCCCCCCCCCCCCCCAATTTTGCTATTCATACAGAACCCTTGGGTCGACTACGAACACATCGCGCCCTCATGCTTGCAAACCGATGCCCATACCCAACAACCACCCAACGCACTATGAGCATCCAGGACCCACCGAGCTCCTATCATTTCTTTCACAAGTATAGCTGGAAGAAAGGCACCCACTCGACATCAAAACGCGCATATATAAATAGAGACTCGAACCCTCAAAACTCAATGATAGCCTGTGACGCCCCGAGATCGGGCACTATGCAGATTTCAGCATTCCCGCCAAAATCCACATAATAACCGATTCCAGGTTGCCACTTGTGATAACATTACAACAGTTCACGAATAATCCACAACAACAACAGAAAAGATATATACAAGATGACTCAAACGGGCCAAGGATAGAACTGATACAATACAAGGATCCAAATAACAGCGGAAGAAACAACATAGCGTCCGGCTACGGACAAGATACAAATTGGACTAAGAGTCCTGAAGATAACTGATGGCGTCCAATCCCTGCCCAGGCCAAGCCGGAGGGATTCCCAAGCTAACGTCGTCAGACTTCAAACCTGTTGACTGCAACGTTGAATATGCAGCCACGAAAAAGGATTCGTGGGTCAGTACGGTTAAGTACTGGCAAGTGGATAAACCATACTCACAAGATACCAGCGTATCCAATCATCACAAGGTACAAATACTTTGGGTACAACGGAAAAGGAGGGGATTATTGCAAATAAGCGGCAGCGGGCTACACTAACTAACTATAGAGACTCGCTACAACATCCGGCTAAAAGAAAGGGATAAGATAGCGTGTCGTAACCAACTACAACTAACATCAAACAAACCCATCCTGGATCTCTCCCCTTATCCAAAGAAGCAATCCAAGGATAACTCACATAGTTGGATTAATGATGGTTCAAGTTATTGTGTCAATAAGACTATTACTAGTCAAGTTATCATTAGTTAGGTGTAAGTTGTTCTGAGTACTTGTTAGCCAGTACTTTCACCAAGTCATTCATAACCGCGGAAAACACGGCTTCTCGAGAAGATTTAACCCTGCAGGGGTGCACCAATTTGGCCGTACACGTAAGAATATCCCGCCAGACGGGGATCAAACCCACCAAGCGAGGTACTCAACACAACCCAACTCTTCTTCGCATCAAGCCCAAAGAACCCCGTGCAATTGAGCGCACGGCTAATCAAGCCCCACGAAGAAAAGGGGACCCTCATAGCACTCTAAGAACGTGTCTCCCTAAATGCCGACTACAAAAGTTCCACCCTGGCGCTAAGGGTTCGCACCTGCATATGCATGCGGCAAATGGAAAACCCGAACTAAATGAGGCGATTTGGACGAGATGCGAATCGAATCAGAATTGCGGGGGGCGCCCATACTCGCTTCCCACATGCGGTTAGCGCGCTCATCATGGATCAGTAGACAAGACCCTTTTCCTAATTAGGGTCGACACTAGCAGGCCTCAAAACCACGCCGGGCCTCCTGCCGGTGCCTTATCATCATATTATTATTACCCAAAACATTAACATGTTGTTGATTGAAATGAAACCCAACTATCAAACTAAACAGGTGATCAGACGGACAACAAGACTTGAGCGCAAACAACACTAAGCATGCAACTACGACACAAGGGCCAACAAGTTAAACAAACAACAGTTAATAGGAAGTGGAAGGAAGGCTATATCATGGCTGCAGGGTAAACAATATGATAGGATCAAGACACAAGCATCGAATCAAAGGCTAGAATAAGAACAACGGAAAGAATCGGTAACAAGTGATGAAAGGCAGCCATTTGGCAGCAAGTGAGTATACTTTCCTGGAATCCAGCAAGTAGAGGTACATCCGAAGAACCTGTCGTTGCTCACATCATCTCAACGTCCTATCCGCGAAGGAGCAACGAACCTCGAACAAACACCGGATGCAACAATTACTACTACGGCAAAAGATCCAGCATGATCAAGATATGGATGCATGACAAGTTTAAAGATGCATCAAAGATAACTAGTTGACATGGTAAACATATTTAAATGGGCCCATATGCAATTTGGATTGCATATGGAAAAGCCCATGAATTAATGTTGAATTAAATGATCTACGAATAACCATCATGTGAAAGTGGATTAGTATGATGCATGGATGATGAAAACAATAAGAAAACATCAATAGATTCAATTTGAAATGAAGTTTACCAAGTTTGGGAAATTTATTAATTAAGTTATGAAATTTGGCTTCTTAAAGGTGTTACACAAGCATTTGTTGTTTTCACCAATTTTAATTGTTCAAAATAGATAACCAAATTTATATTTGGAAATAACACAAAATTTTAGATGGAATACATGTTTCATTTGTTGAAAAAGGAATTAAGATGAATTACTTATGAATTAAACAAGTTTAAACAAGATTTAATTGAATTTAATTCAAGTATGAAATTATTTGAATTTTTATTTGTTCAAAACATTAAACCAAACTCATAATTGAAAAGTTTATACTTTTCTGGTTTGAAAACATTTTATAAGTTCAAAATAATTTCATTTGACCAAGTTATGAATTTAGCAATTTAAAATGATCTAAACAAGGTTTAAATTATTTAACCAATTTTTAATTATTCAAAACATGAAATAAAGTTTATATTTGGAAAGGTGGTTCAATTTGGCATGGAAAACATATTTCATTTGTGACATTTGAATTAATATGATATTAGTTATGAATTTCACCATTTAAATGATTTAATTAAAGCATTAAGTAATTGCATTAGTGTTATTTATTCAAAACAGAAAACAAATGTTATATTTGGAAAGAGCATGAAATTTTGGTTGGAAAACATATTTTATATGTCCCATTTGAAATAAAATAGAATTTGTTATGAATTTAATCAAATTCAAAAGAGTTATTTGAATTTGACTTTTTTGAACCCATTTGAAATATTCAAAATAGTAAACAAAATGCATATTTGAAAAGTTCATGATTTTCTGATTGGGATGCATATTTTATTTGTGCAATTTGAAGTTAAATTGGAGGAGATATTAATTGTACAAAATTTAGTTTCAAATTTCTATTCAAAAGAAACAGAACAGGGAATTTTATACAGGGGCAGGGCCACCCACGCTGGCTGATAGTGGGCCACGGCCAGCGTGGTGCCACAGTGGCGTGGGTGGAGTGTGAGGTGGCATTTGGGGGCCAATGACGGGTGGGTCCGCGCCCTGGGTTAAATCCCGAAAAAGAACTGCGCGAGGGGGAATCGAACCCACCCCCTCACGGCGCGCACAGGGGTGTGCTACCACTGCGGTGCTCTGTGCGTTGTGATGCTAAGTGATTCTGACGGAAGAAGGGGTGTAGTGTCTGCCCTTAACTGAATTTCGACACGCAAGTTTCAGATACTGCAGGTTCGTGGAAGCAACTTACTGCGGATGCTGGTGATTCTCCCGCGTTGATGCGACCTCGAGGATGTGGTAAGGGGCAACTACGAGCGCTGGGAGGTGTGGGATGACTGGCCCATCATGGCGTTGTGCACGGTTGAATGACAGTGGACATAGCCCCCGTGTTGGAGCTCCTCTGCAACAGGTTCATGGCGGACCGAACGAAGTTCAGAAACTCCCGTCGACAAACAGCAGGGAAACGAGCTGGGAGATGACCGGAATCGGAAGAGGAGACCACGTGGAGGGTTATGTCGAGGTCTTTCCGGCTTGAGGGCGATCAAAGGCGATGAATTTCGACGGCGGAAGTGTTCGGCCGGGAAGGGGGAAGATGATGCCGATGACGAACGAGAGCAACGCGGCCCGATCCCCTGCACCATGAGGTAGAGGACGTCACGACGGAGCTCCGGGGAGTAAGGACCTGGCTACAGGAGGATGGTGACGGCGGGGCGACGGGGAGGCAGTGGTGGTGGTGTTTGTTCGGTCACAGAGAACAGAAACGAGAGGTGGGAGGGAGAGAGAGGGAATTGGCGGCGGAGGAAGATGGGAGAGGATCTAGGGCACGCAGGAGGTGTTTTATGGAGGGCTTAGGTGGTACGGCGGACATCGGAGGGGGTTGAGGGGATCTCACGGTGGTGGAGGAACGACAGCGACAGGAGCCCTCCTCCTCTGCGTCCGTACGAGGAAGACGAGTGAAGTGGGCTGGAAAAGGGAGGGGAGATGGGCTGGAGTGGTGGGCTTGGCCAGGTGGGCTAGAGGGGAAGAAAAAAAAAAGGGCTGTGTAACATCCCAAGTATGAAAACTTCCATTTAGAATGTTTGATTCTTGTTTTATTAAAGTTTTGCATCATGTCATCATACTCATTGAATTGTTTGCATTTGTTTTGCATCTGTTTTCCTTTTGGTTTGTATCTGTTTTTATTTGTTTTCACAATTGAAATTCAAACATTAATCAAATGCTTTGTTTCATACTTGTTATGTTACCACTTTCCAAATAAAAGGGTCAAATAAAACTCCCATTTGTTTCCATGAAAAATAACAAAAAGCTCAACCATTAAATTGTTCCTTAATAACCCAATTAATTCAAATTGCATTCAAAATTCAAATCCAATTGCATTTTACAAACAACACCCAATTTGAAGTTATGAAAATTACCAAAACATTCTAATCACTTGTTTCCATTTTTTTAAAACTAAAGGTTCAAATCATTTAATCTTGTTTTCAATATTTCACTTAATACTCAAATTCAGTCAAATTTAAATCAAAATTACAAACAGCAAGTTTTTGAACTTTTTGAAAATCAAAGTTTGACAAGTGTTGCTGTGACATGTTTTGAACCATACCAAATTTTCTCAAATTTTTCCTAACCCTAAAACTTATCATTTTCTTCCTATTTCTAATTCTGCAAAAAAAAACTAACAGAACAAATTAAAAAAGAAAAAAAACGCTTCAGAGGAGGACAGCAGCACGGCCCAGCCCACTCCCAGCGGCCTGGTACCGCTTCGCACCCCCCTCCTCTTCTTCCCCGCGTACGGCAGGCCATCGAGCGGCGCCACGTCGACGGCAGCCGCAGCGAACGGCCACCGCGCGACGCCTACCCCTATAAACCTACCCCCTAGGGTTTCCCCTCGAGCCCTAGACCACCTACCACCCCTATCCCCCTCGCTCCGCCGCTGTTTCCTCTCTCGCTGACCGGAATTCTCCACCTCTGTCCCTCACCGGAGCTCCGTCGTCTGAAGCCATGGCAGTTGCCGCCGTTGCCACCCTCCTCCTCCCTGGCTGACAGCGGGGATCAAACCGCTGCAGCTTCCTCGTCGTCGTCAACACCACTGCAGCCGCGGAGATCCACCACAACGCCGCCGCCATCATCGACCTGTCACCGCCGGAATTTCTTCCTCGGGCCTCTGCAACCCCTACGCCGAGGGTGAGCATCACCTCGTGTCCATATTCCTCCCTCTCCTCCTCTGCACGATGCACACCAGCACGCGCAAGCACACGCACCACTCCAGCATCGCTGCGGCAGAGTTGATCGCCGCCGGCCACCGTCGTTTCTGTCAAGGTTCAGACAACGCGCGCGCAGTTAAAATTCAGTTAAGCGAAACTGAACCTCAACTTGGCTGCGTCGCGTATACTGACAAGAAACGTTCACTACCGCAGCGGTAGCACTCAGCGCACGCGCTCGCTCGCGGGTTCGAGCCCTGCGCCGCGGAATAAACCCCAATTTTTGCGCAGCGCACTGACAGGGTGGCCCCTCCTGTCGGCTGCTGAGTGCGTGCTGCTGCCACGTTGGCCCTAGGGGCCCTCTGTCAGTGGCCGTGGCTAGCCACTGCAGAGTAACATTTGTTTTTCAGCCTTTTCTTTTTCAAAAACAAGTCCATTTCTTTTACAGTTTGGTCCCTGAAAATAAATTGCTAATAACTTTCATTTTATAAATCCAAATAATAAAAATAAAATATATTTGTTGAACCAAATTTAATTCTCTATCTGTTTATAACATTTGTATTCTTTTTTGAATAATTCAAATACATTCAAATTTCAAATTCAAACAATTCATTTGAAATTTGATTAATTGCATAACTAATTCATACTTAAACCAAATAATATAAATAAAATATGTTTTCCATGCTATTTTGAACCATCTTTCCAAATATAAATTTTGTTTCATGTTTTGAATAATTAAAATTGCTTAAATAATTTAAACCTTGTTTAAATCATTTAAATTTGCTAAATTCATAACTTGCTCAAATTAAATTATTTTTGAACTTATAAAATATATTTTCAAACTAGAAAAGTATAACCTTTTCAAATATGAATTTGAATTAATGTTTTGAACAAATAAAAATTAAAATAAATTCAAACTTGTTTTAAATTCATTTAAAACTTGTTTAATCTTGTTTAATTCATAATTAAATCATTGTAGTTCCTTTTTCAATAGTTGAAACATGTAATCCAACTAAAATTTTGTGTTCTTTTCAAATATGAACTTTGTTATCTATTTTGGACAATTTAAATTGCTGAAAACAACAATTGCTTGTGTGACACCTTTAAGGAACCAAAACTCATTAACTTAATAACTAAAATTCCAAAATTGGTAAACCTTATTTCCAATTGTTTCTATTTTTGTTATTTTGCTGTTTTCCTCATCCATGCATCATACTAAACCACTTTCACCTGTTGGTTAGTTATAAAACAATTGTTTCAACCATAATTCTTGGGCTTTTTCATATGCAACTCAAATTGCATATGGGTCCATTTAAGTTGTGTTACCATGTCAACTAGTTTATTTTGATGCATCAATTAAATTGACATGCATCATCCCATGATTGTGCACTATGCCATGTTATTGATTGTTTATCTCTCTGCGTTGTTTGTTTGCTTCTTCTCGGATAGACGACGACGTTGAGCCAGACGATACTTACGAGACCCCTTCTGAGGATCTAGCTCAGTTCCAGGCTGCTGAGTTTGCAGGCAAGTATTCACTCACATGAACCACTGTGTTCCTTTCAACATTGGTTACCGATACTTTCCGTTGTCTATTTCTGCTAGCCCTATGAATCGTTGCTTCTGTTCGATCCTATCACATGTTACCCTTTATCCCTGATATAGGCTCACCTCCACACCTATAACCCCATTGTTTGTTGCCCGTGTCTTACTAGCATGCTTAGGGTTGTTTCTACTCGAGTCTGTTACCCGTTACTTTCTGTTACTATATTTCTATTATGTTCTGGGGCTCGATGTTTAAACAATCAACCTGTTAATGTTTGAGGTAATACTAAATTGATGATAAGGCACCGGCAGGAGGCCCGGCGTGGTTTTGAGGCCTGCTAGTGTCGACCCTAATTAGGAAAAGGGTCTTGTCTACTGATCCATGATGAGCGCACTATCCGCATGTGGGAAGCGTGTATGGGCGCCCCCCTCAATTTGATTCGATTCGCATCTCGTCCAAATCGCCTCATTTAGTTCGGGTTTTCTATTTGCCGCACGCATATGCAGGTACGAACCCGAGGCCAGGGTGGAAACTTTTGTAGTCGACATTTAGGGAGACACGTTCTTAGAGTGCTATGAGGGTCCCCTTTTCTTCGTGGGGCTTGATTAGCCGTGCGCTCGCTTGCACGGGGTTCTTTGGGCTTGATGCGAAGAAGAGTTGAGTTGTGTAGAGTGCCTCGCTTGGTGGGTTTGATTCCCGTCTGGCGGGATATTCTTACGTGTACGGCCAAATTGGTGCACCCCTGCAGGGATAAATCTTCTCGAGAAGCCGTGTTTTCCGCGGTTATGGTTAACTTGGTGAAAGTACTGGCTAACAAGTACTCAGAACAACTTACACCTAACTAATGATAACTTGACTAGTAATTATAGTCTTATTGACACAATAACTTGACCATCATTAATCCAACTGTGTGAGTTATCCTCGGATTGCTTCTTTGGATAAGGGGCGAGATCCAGGATGGGTTTGTTTGGAGTTAGTTATAGTTGGTTACGATACGCTATCTTATCTCCTTTCTGTTAGCCGGAAGTTGTAGTATGTTCAGTAGTTGGTTAGTGCAGCCAGCTGCCGCATCTTTTGTATCACCCTTTCTTCCGTTGAACCCAAAGCATCTGTGCTTGGTGTTGACGGGTTACACTTTGGTGAACTGTGAGTCTTGCTTGCCAGTACGTTTATGTACTGACCCCTTTGGGACTGTGGTTTCCGCAGACTACGCCTACGAGGATCCCCGTGATGGCTACTACGTGGAGTTTGACGAGGCTGCTGACGAGTAGATAGCGGACATGGGCAGGATCCGAGACATCGTGGATGGGCTCCGTTTTCCTTTTCATTCCCGGCTTCTTAAGCCTATTTGGATTTGTCTGTACTCAGACCCTTTGAATGCTTCCGCTGAGATGTAATGATGATATGTTGGGACATGTGTCCTCTGGATGATTGTATTTGCTATCTCTGCTCTAGTGAGAGCCATATGCAACTTATTTCTATTTATTTGTGTCTTAGAGATATGTTGTGCTATCATTCTATTAAACGTCATTGACGTACCATGTGTGTATGGTATGAAGTACGTCAATGGTAGTATCCTGATTTCTATGGGATGGTTTACGTAGACGAGGAACAGTAGGGGTTGGTTGTCACACATACGTGTGTTGGCCTACTCGTAAGAGATGCGGGTGCCGGTAAGCCCCGTAATCCGATCAACTACTGTTCAACGGAACTGCGAGTATCCTCTAGAAGTCCGGGTGCGACAAATGGTATCAGAGCCTGTCTGCCTGTAGGATCCCTTTTACTGGCCGCAGTTGAGTCTAGAAACTATTTTGTAGCTATATAGGAAATATGAAACGTGAGAGTAGGAATTCTGCCATTTTATTTCTTTCCCCACCCACCCTCCCATTTCTGGTAAGGAAGTGCAACGTTGTTTTCTTTTCTCATCTAAACTGTCAAGTTAGGATTTCACGAATCATGGTTTCTCTAGGATAGTTATATCTACTAGACCATAGGAATGGAGGTGGTTGTGACATGATTTATCATGTTGCCTACTCATGATTGAGAACGGAGGCGTGTAAGCCCAGGAAGCAGATCCTATATTCCTTGAGCAGTAGATATTGATCCTTTAGAAGCCCGGATGGGTTTTCCGTAGTACCTCAGGAGGTTTTGGTCTCGTGTTTCCCGTTGTTGCTTCGATATCCTGTTCTTCTCAACATCCTTTTTGTCCGTTGAAACCTTGTTGTTGCTTTCCACTTCAATGCTTCTACCGGCGTCTAATCAAAACTTCCCCGATCATCTGCAGATGGATCTCAGGTTCTACCCGCAGGTGGTTCGGATGACTCGTTGCGAGCACCGCCGGTTCCGGAGATGCTGAGAGACATGGTCACTTATCTGGGGTTCCGTTGGGCACCAGAGTACCAGGTCTACGAGCAGCAGCGAGAGTTTTACCAGACCTACTACCAGGCTATCGTCTATATTCTGTCAGATGATGGCATGAGCGTTTTCCACCGCTACGAGGCAGTAGGTTCCACCGCTACGAGGCAGCTTATGTGAGTCTCACCGTCCTTCGTGCTGACTACTGGGGATTTGACGATTCTATCTATCGCCACATCCCCCGTGGTTACATCACTTCGGAGGAAGCTCATTTCACTCTTTACGACAACCTGGATGTCTACGAGCATGATAACTCCAGGCTGCACACCACCGCTCAGTTTGTGAGGCACAGTGACGCAGTTGCCAGCACACTATCTCAGGAGTTGGCTTCCGTCAGAGAGCAGCTCTACCTTGCTTTGACTCGTCTGGCGACGTACACCACAGACTTTGTTGGAGACGAGCGCTTTGCACGTTTCGATCAGCCAGTTGGACATCGTCTGCCAGATGCTGGAGGTTACGAGCCGATCAGAGGTCCACTCCTCAACCTTGGTGCTGGTTACACTGGGATTCCACGCTTTGGAGCACAGGGAGTCGACGCTATGTACTTCACCACACCTAGAGTCGCTCTCAGACCACGTCAGATCTATGTGGATCGTCGTTCTACCTACTTTCGTGGGCGTGCTCCTCACCGTACCTCTCGTCGTACTACTCACCGCCGTCCTGCGTGATGAGCATTGGAGTACAGATGTATCCATTCTTAGCTATGTTTAGTTATCCTGTGGCATTTGAACCATTTATGGTGTGTTGGATATTCTGATGTATTTGAACATGTGATGATGTACCTGTTGGTTATCTATTCATGCGTCGGAATAATCTCTCTTTCGGTTTCCAAGTCTATCCTTTTCTGTTGTTGTGCTAAAATGCATTTCCATTCAGGATGCCGCCAACAAGGAACAACCCGCCTGAGCCACCACCAATCACGGAGTTGTTGACTCAGATGACCCAAGTCATGGCACAGATGGCCCAGTTCCAGACTAACTAGCACAACAACCAGAATGCTCCACGAGTCAGTATCAAGGAGTTTCTGAGTCTGGGCCCGAGAGCTTTCGTGGCAACACGCGAGCCTCTGGATGCTGATGACTGGATCCGTGAGATAGCTAGGGCTCTGGAGATTGCTCACGTTGCTGAGGAAGACAAGGTCAAGTATGCATCCTATCTGCTGAAGGGTCAGGCAGCTACTTGGTGGGAGAACTACCAGACCATGAGAGCTGGCTACCCAATCACCTGGGGTTGTTTCAAGGAAGCTTTCCTGAAGCACCACATCCCAGATGGTCTCATGGAAAGGATGCGTGAAGAGTTTTGCTCTCTCAAGCAGGGCAAGCTGGACGTCATTGGCTATCAGAGTGAGTTCAATCGCCTCGCTCGTTACGCTGGTGATGAGGTGTCCACTGAGGCTAAAAAGATGGCAAGGTTCCGCAGAGGTTTTAACCCGGAACTCAAGTACGCCCTCACCAACATCAAGGCCAAAGACTTCGAGGAGCTCGTTAACACCGCGCTCAATGAAGAAAATGGGCGCAAGGCGTTCGAGGAGTCTCGAAAGCACTCGCGTGAGGGTGGTTCCTCCTCCAACATGACCACCCCTCCGCAGAAGCGCCGCATCTGGGTGCCAAATGGTGTTGTCACTCGGGCTCCATACGCCCAAGCTTCACCAGGCTTTGCTCCCCGCCCACCCAACCCATCTCAGATGAATGGTCAGAGGTTTTCAATGGGGCAGCCAAGGCCAGATACTCCTCGTGTCGTCACTTGCTACAAATGCAAGCAGACGGGGCACTACACTGACAAGTGCACTCAGAGGCAGCTAACTCCACCACCACCTCGTCCCAACACAAACCAGGCAATGGTGCGTGCTCCCCCGGCTAAAGCCTTCAACTCCAACAACAGGCCTGTCGGGAGGACCGCGAGGGTGAATCATATCAAGGCCGACAAAGCTGAGGAAGTTGCTGACGTCGTTCTCGGTATATTGCCCGTAAACTCTTTTCCAGCTAAAGTGTTGTTTGATACCGGAGCATCGCATTCTTTTGTGTCAAAGATCTTTGCAACAACAAACAACCTAAGTGTGGTTCCACTAAGCAATCAAATCACCGTCCACTCCCCGGGATCTCAAATGTTTACTTCCAAGATAAGTAAGGATAATCAAATCCTAATTGGAGGCCACATTTTCCTTGCTTCTCTCATGTTGCTGGGAAATTCTGACATTGATGTCATTCTTGGTATGGATTGGTTGAAGGCCAATAAAGCAAAAATTGACTGTGCTCAAAAGTCAATAACTCTGTTCCACCCTTCTGGCCAGATAGTCTATTCTCCAAATGAATCAAGTTATGTTCAGCTGTACAACCTCGATGCAAAACCTCTACCTCTACTCGAAAATGTTCCGGTGGTTTGTGAATTCCCTGACGTCTTTCCAGAAGAGTTGCCAGGGATGCCTCCGGACAGAGCAGTTGAGTTCGTGATCAAGCTTGAACCAGGTACTGCTCCAATCTCTAAGCATCCATATAAGATAGCTCCTCCTGAACTGAAATTGTTGAAGGAGCAAATCGATATGTACATGGAAAAATGTTACATTCAACCTAGTTCCTCCGCTTGGGGTTGCCCAACTCTGTTCGTTGCAAAGAAGGATCAAACAAAGAGACTCGTTGTTGACTATCGTCCTCTTAACGAGAAAACCATCAAAAACAAGTATCCAATTCCTCGTATCGATGATCTTTTTGATCAACTTGCTGGAGCCTCAATATTCTCCAAGTTGGACTTGAGAATGGGTTACTATCAAATAAAGATCAGAAAGGAAGATATTCCAAAAACAGCTTTCACCACTCGGTACGGTCTATATGAATACACCGTCATGTCCTTTGGTCTCACCAATGCACCGGTGACATTCTCTCGACTCATGAATTCTGTTTTCCATGAATACCTCGACAAGTTCGTTGTGGTATATCTCGATGACATCCTTGTCTACTCCAAATCTGAGGAAGAGCATGACGAACATCTTCGTCTCACTCTCATGAAACTTCGCGAGCATCGTCTATATGCCAAATTCTCCAAATGTGAGTTCTGGATTCCAGAAGTTGCTTACCTTGGTCATGTCATCTCAGCCAAGGGCATAGCCATTGATCCAGAAAAGGTTAAAGCAATTGTTGATTGGAAACCTCCTAAGACGGTAAAGCAAGTACGAAGTTTTCTTGGCTTGGCTAGCTATTGCCGTCGTTTCGTCCAAAACTTTTCCAAGATTGCCAAACCTCTCACTGATCTCACAAAGAAGGACAAGAAGTTCGTTTGGTCTCCACAGTGTGATGAAAGTTTCAATCTCCTGAAGACTAAACTCACTTCTACCCCAGTTCTAGTTGGCCCACATACTACCAAACCTTTCCAGATACTCTGCGATGCATCTCTCCAAGGTCTAGGTGTAGTTCTTATGCAAGAACGTCAAGTTGTGGCTTATGCTTCACGTCAGTTGAATGCACATGAGCAAAACTATCCCACACATGACCTAGAACTTGCAGCAGTTGTGTTTGCCCTCAAGAAATGGAGGCAATACTTGTTGGGTAATCGCACTGAAATCTTTTCCGATCATAAGAGTCTGAAATACATCTTCACTCAACCAGATCTAAATCTCAGGCAAAGGAGATGGATTGAAAAGATTAAAGACTTTGATCTCACCATTTCTTACACTCCAGGCAAGGCTAATGTTATGGCCGATGCTCTCAGTCGCAAGTCGTATTGCAATAATCTCATGATCATGGAAAGTCAACCTCCACTTCATGAAGAATTCCAGATGCTGAACCTTGGTCTTGTTCCTCAAGGTTATCTTGCAAGCTTGACAGCCAGTCCAACTCTCGAGGACAAGATTCGTTCTGAACAACTTCGTGATGCTGAAATCAAGAAGATGGTAGAACACATCAAAGAAGGCAAGGAGAAATTTAAGTCCTTCTCAATCGATGACAAGGGAACTGTGTTCTTCGAAGGACGCATTGCAGTTCCTCAAGTTCAAAGTCTCAAAGATATCATTCTCAAGGAGGCCCATGAAACTCCTCTCTCCATCCACCCTGGAAGTACAAAGATGTACCAGGATCATAAGACACTGTATTGGTGGCTTGGCATGAAACGTGAAATTGCTCAATACATTTCTGAATGCGACGTTTGTCAACGTGTTAAGGCAGTCCATCAGAAAACAGCCGGTCTACTCCAACCTCTGAAAATCCCTGAGTGGAAGTGGGACATGATTGAAATGGACTTTGTCACTGGTTTTCCAAAGTCCAAGAAGGGCAACGATGCAATCTTCGTTGTCATTGATCGTCTCACTAAAGTAGCTCACTTCTTTGCTGTCAAAGAAACAATCTCAGCTAGCCAATTAGCAGAGCTCTACACAGCAAAGATTGTTCCTCTTCATGGTGTTCCTTTGGAAATAAGCTCAGACCGTGGAAGAATATTCACTTCTCATTTCTGGAAAAGCTTTCAAGAAGCATTGGGCACCAAACTTCTGTTCAGCACAGCTTATCACCCTCAGTCTCAAGGGCAAGTCAAAAGAGTCAATCAGATTCTCGAGGATATGCTCAGAGCATGTGGTCTCTCCTTTGGCATGAAATGGGAGGATTGCCTTCCATATGCTGAATTCTCCTACAACAACAGCTTCCGGGCAAGCCTAGGCATGGCACCATTTGAAGCTCTCTATGGCCGCAGATGCAGGAGTCCAATCAATTGGTCTGGAGCTGGTGAACGTTCACTCTTAGGCCCTGACATTGTTAAGGAAGCCGAGGAGAAAGTTCGTATCATTCGTGACAATCTCAAGATTGCTCAGTCTCGTCAGAAAAGCTACTATGACAGCAAGCACAGGGATATGATCTATGCACCTGGTGACAAGGCATATCTCCGTGTAACTCCCCTCAGAGGCACTCATCGTTTTGGTGTGAAAGGAAAGCTTGCACCAAGATACATTGGTCCTTTCAACATTCTCTCTAGGCGTGCGGAAAATGCCTATCGTCTTGAACTTCCAGAAAAAATATCCAAGGTGCACGATGTGTTTCACGTGTCACAACTCAAGAGGTGTTTCAAAGATCCAGATCGTGCAGTTGATCATGATTCCATTGAACTGCAAGATGATCTTTCTTATGAGGAGCACCCTATTCGTATTCTCGATGAGACCGAGCGTAAGACTCGCAACAAGAGCACCAAGTTCTTGAAAGTGCAGTGGTCCCATCATTCCGATAAAGAGGCAACATGGGAGACCGAAGAGGATCTTCGCAAGAAGTATCCGGACCTTTTCCTTTCTCAGTAGGAATCTCGGGGCGCGATTCCTTCAAGGGGGGGCGTTTTGTAACATCCCAAGTATGAAAACTTCCATTTAGAATGTTTGATTCTTGTTTTATTAAAGTTTTGCATCATGTCATCATACTCATTGAATTGTTTGCATTTGTTTTGCATCTGTTTTCCTTTTGGTTTGTATCTGTTTTTATTTGTTTTCACAATTGAAATTCAAACATTAATCAAATGCTTTGTTTCATACTTGTTATGTTACTACTTTCCAAATAAAAGGTTCAAATAAAACTCCCATTTGTTTCCATGAAAAATAACAAAAAGCTCAACCATTAAATTGTTCCTTAATAACTCACTTAATTCAAATTGCATTCAAAATTCAAATCCAATTGCATTTTACAAACAACACCCAATTTGAAGTTATGAAAATTACCAAAACATTCTAATCACTTGTTTCCATTTTTTTAAAAACTAAAGGTTCAAATCATTTAAGCTTGTTTTCAATATTTCACTTAATACTCAAATTCAGTCAAATTTAAATCAAAATTACAAACAGCAAGTTTTTGAACTTTTTGAAAATCAAAGTTTGGCAAGTGTTGCTGTGACATGTTTTGAACCATACCAAATTTTCTCAAATTTTTCCTAACCCTAAAAATTATCATTTTCTTCCTATTTCTAATTCTGCAAAAAAAACTAACAAAACAAATTAAAAAAGAAAAAAAAAACGCTTCAGAGGAGGGGAGCAGCACGGCCCAGCCCACTCCCAGCGGCCTGGTACCGCTTCGCACCCCCTCCTCTTCTTCCCCGCGTACGGCAGGCCATCGAGCGGCGCCACGTCGACGGCAGCCGCAGCGAACGGCCACTGCGCGCCGCCTACCCCTATAAACCTACCCCCTAGGGTTTCCCCTCGAGCCCTAGACCACCTACCACCCCTATCCCCCTCGCTCCGCCGCCGTTTCCTCTCTCGCTGACCGCAATTCTCCACCTCTGTCCCTCACCGGAGCTCCGTCGTCTGAAGCCATGGCAGTTGCCGCCGTTGCCACCCTCCTCCTCCCTAGCTGACAGCGGGGATCAAACCGCTGCAGCTTCCTCGTCGTCGTCAACACCACTACAGCCGCGGAGATCCACCATAACGCCGCCGCCATCATCGACCTGTCGCCGCTGGAATTTCTTCCTCGGGCCTCTGCAACCCCTACGCCGAGGGTGAGCATCACCTCGTGTCCACCTTCCTCCCTCTCCTCCTCTGCACGATGCACACCAGCACGCGCAAGCACACGCACCACTCCAGCATCGCTGCGGCAGCGTTGATCGCTGCCGGCCACCGTCGTTTCTGTCAAGTTTCAGACAACGCGCGCGCAGTTAAAATTCAGTTAAGCGAAACTGAACCTCAACTTGGCTGCATCGCGTATACTGACAAGAAACGTTCGCTACCGCAGCGGTAGCACTCAGCGCACGCGCTCGCTCGCGGGTTCGAGCCCTGCGCCTGCGGAATAAACCCCAATTTTTGCGCAGCGCACTGACAGGGTGCCCCCCCCGTCAGCTGCTGAGTGCGCGCTGCTGCCACGTTGGCCCCAGGGGCCCTCTGTCAGTGGCCGTGGCTAGCCACTGCAGAGTAACATTTGTTTTTCAGCCTTTTCTTTTTCAAAAACAAGTCCATTTCTTTTACAGTTTGGTCCCTGAAAATAAATTGCTAATAACTTTCATTTTATAAATCCAAATAATAAAAATAAAATATATTTGTTGAACCAAATTTAATTCTCTATCTGTTTATAACATTTGTATTCTGTTTTGAATAATTCAAATACATTCAAATTTCAAATTCAAACAATTCATTTGAAATTTGATTAATTGCATAACTAATTCATACTTAAACCAAATAATATAAATAAAATATGTTTTCCATGCTATTTTGAACCATCTTTCCAAATATAAATTTTGTTTCATGTTTTGAATAATTAAAATTGCTTAAATAATTTAAACCTTGTTTAAATCATTTAAATTTGCTAAATTCATAACTTGCTCAAATTAAATTATTTTTGAACTTATAAAATATGTTTTCAAACTAGAAAAGTATAACCTTTTCAAATATGAATTTGAATTAATGTTTTGAACAAATAAAAATTCAAATAAATTCAAACTTGTTTTAAATTCATTTAAAACTTGTTTAATCTTGTTTAATTCATAATTAAATCATTGTAGTTCCTTTTTCAATAGTTGAAACATGTAATCCAACTAAAATTTTGTGTTCTTTTCAAATATGGACTTTGTTATCTATTTTGGACAATTTAAATTGCTGAAAACAACAATTGCTTGTGTGACACCTTTAAGGAACCAAAACTCCTTAACTTAATAACTAAAATTCCAAAATTGGTAAACCTTATTTCCAATTGTTTCTATTGTTGTTATTTTGCTGTTTTCCTCATCCATGCATCATACTAAACCACTTTCACCTGTTGGTTAGTTATAAAACAATTGTTTCAACCATAATTCTTGGGCTTTTTCATATGCAACTCAAATTGCATATGGGTCCATTTAAGTTGTGTTACCATGTCAACTAGTTTATTTTGATGCATCAATTAAATTGACATGCATCATCCCATGATTGTGCACTATGCCATGTTATTGATTGTTTATCTCTCTGCGTTGTTTGTTTGCTTCTTCTCGGATAGACGACGACGTTGAGCCAAACGATACTTACGACACCCCTTCTGAGGATCTAGCTCAGTACCAGGCTGCTGAGTTTGCAGGCAAGTATTCACTCACATGAACCACTGTGTTCTTTTCAACATTGGTTACCGATACTTTCCGTTGTCTATTTCTGCTAGCCCTATGAATTGTTGCTTCTGTTCAATCCTATCACATGTTACCCTTTAACCCTGATATAGCCTCACCTCCACACCTATAACCCCATTGTTTGTTGCCCGTGTCTTACTAGCATGCTTAGGGTTGTTTCTACTCGAGTCTGTTACCCGTTACTTTCTGTTACTATATTTCTATTATGTTCTGGGGCTCGATGTTTAAACAATCAACCTGTTAATGTTCGAGGTAATAATAAATTGATGATAAGGCACCGGCAGGAGGCCCGACGTGGTTTTGAGGCCTGCTAGTGTCGACCCTAATTAGGAAAAGGGTCTTGTCTGCTGATCCATGATGAGTGCACTATCCGCATGTGGGAAGCGTGTATGGGCGCCCCTCAATTTGATTCGATTCGCATCTCGTCCAAATCGCCTCATTTAGTTCGGGTTTTCCATTTGCCGCACGCATATGCAGGTACGAACCCGAGGCCAGGGTGGAAACTTTTGTAGTCGGCATTTAGGGAGACACGTTCTTAGAGTGCTATGAGGGTCCCCTTTTCTTCGTGGGGCTTGATTAGCCGTGCGCTCGCTTGCACGGGGTTCTTTGGGCTTGATGCGAAGAAGAGTTGAGTTGTGTAGAGTGCCTCACTTGGTGGGTTTGATTCCCGTCTGGCGGGATATTCTTACGTGTACGGCCAAATTGGTGCACCCCTGCAGGGATAAATCTTCTCGAGAAGCCGTGTTTTCCGCGGTTATGGTTAACTTGGTGAAAGTACTGGCTAACAAGTACTCATAACAACTTACACCTAACTAATGATAACTTGACTAGTAATAGTCTTATTGACACTATAACTTGACCATCATTAATCCAACTGTGTGAGTTATCCTAGGATTGCTTCTTTGGATAAGGGGCAAGATCCAGGATGGGTTTGTTTGGAGTTAGTTATAGTTGGTTACGATACGCTATCTTATCTCTTTTCTGTTAGCCGGAAGTTGTAGTATGTTCTGTAGTTGGTTAGTGCAGCCAGCTGCCGCATCTTTTGTATCACCCTTTCTTCTGTTGGACCCAAAGCATCTGTGCTTGGTGTTGACGGGTTACACTTTGGTGAACTGTGAGTCTTGCTTGCCAGTACGTTTATGTACTGACCCCTTTGGGGCTGTGGTTTCCGCAGACTACGCCTACGAGGATCCCCGTGATGGCTACTACGTGGAGTTTGACGAGGCTGCTGACGAGTAGATAGCGCACATGGGCAGGATCCGAGACATCGTGGATGGGCTCCGTTTTCCTTTTCATTCCCGGCTTCTTAAGCCTATTTGGATTTGTCTGTACTCAGACCCTTTGAATGCTTCCGCTGAGATGTAATGATGATATGTTGGGACATGTTTCCTCTCGATGATTGTATTTGCTATCTCTGCTCTAGTGAGAGCCATATGAAACTTATTTCTATTTATTTGTGTCTTAGAGATATGTTGTGCTATCATTCTGTTAAACGCCGTTGACGTACCATGTGTGTATGGTATGAAGTACGTCAATGGTAGTATCCTGATTTCTATGGGATGGTTTACGTAGACGAGGAACAGTAGGGGTTGGTTGTCACACATACGTGTGTTGGCCTACTCGTAAGAGATGCGGGTGCCGGTAAGCCCCGTAATCCGATCAACTACTGTTCAACGGAACTGCGAGTATCCTCTAGAAGTCCGGGTGCGACAGGCTGGTCTGCCTCTCTTGTTGTTTTTTTTTTAATTTTCTGGTTGCACCTTTTTTTTTTGTAGAAAAGAGAGAGAGAGAGAGAGAGAGAGAAAATGATAGGGATTTTGGGAGTTTAACTTTTTAGGAAAATAATGTTATTAATTTTCAAAACAGTAATGTCAAAGCAATGTTAACATTAATTTCAAAAATTTGAAATATTAGTTTGATTTTAATTTGTTAGTTGAATTACAAGTAGGGTTTTCACATAGCTTTGATTTTTAAAATAAACAAGTTTTATTTAATAAACTCAAACACTATGAAAACTTAGTGAGTCTAAAATGCTTGCAAGATTTTAATTCTTAAACCACAATTGGATCATGCCAATTATGGAGGAATTGATTTGAATTTGAATTTACCATTAGGGTGTTGATAAAAAGGAATTTTTATTTAACAAGCAAATTAAATAAATCAACTTCAAAGCTAGTGGAAACAAATTGTTTAGTTTGCAATTTTTAGATTGGAAATTTTGGACATGTTTTGAAAGTTTAAATTGGTTTGAACTTTTCAGTTGTTTTGAAAACATGGTGCAATGCATATGATGCATGTGATGCAAAGCACAAGGAAAACAACCCACTTTCTACTTAGGGGGGAACACCCCAGGTGTTACAGACGACACCACTAACAAGGGATTGCACCCTCGCAATCCACCTACTAACCCGGGAGGGGAAAGAAGTTCGACTATCGATTCTTCATGCTTCCGGCTGATCTCCTCGACACCACTAACAAGGGTTTCTCGACACCACTAACAAGGGGATCTTGCTCGGGCTGATGACGATGTTCTCCCACCAGGAATCTTCCGATGATCGAACCTATTAGGTTAAAGGCTCAGAAAACATCCACCCACGTAGGATCCTAACACTTTGAAAGATAGACAAGAGGGGAGACTCCAAAACAAATAAGATGAGAGGGGATATAGAATAGAGATAAGGAGAAAACAAGAATCCTATTGAGATGTTTTGAAGATAGTTTAGCAGAGATAGTTTTTGACACTCTAGAACAACGACCGTTAGCGAGGTTATCCTACGGGCTTTGCGGACCCGTTGCTTCGATAACCATTCGTATCGACACAATATCGGGAATCGAAACCAAGGCTCTGATACCATTTGTGACGCCCTGAGATCGGGCACTATGCAGATTTTAGCATTCCCGCCAAAATCCACATAATAACCGATTCCAGGTTGCCACTTGTGATAACATTACAACAGTTCACGAATAATCCACAACAACAACAGAAAAGATATATACAAGATGACTCAAACGGGCCAAGGATACAACTGATACAATACAAAGATCCAAACCAACATAGCGTCCGGCTACGGACAAGATACAAATTGGACTAAGAGTCCTGAAGATAACTGATGGCGTCCAATCCCTGCCCAGGCCAAGCCGGAGGGATTCCCAAGCTAACGTCGTCAGACTTCAAACCTGTTGACTGCAATGTTGAATATGCAGCCACGAAAAAGGATTCGTGGGTCAGTACGGTTAAGTACTGGCAAGTGGATAAACCATACTCACAAGATACCAGCGTATCCAATCATCACAAGGTACAAATACTTTGGGTACAACGGAAAAGGAGGGGATTATTGCAAATAAGCGGCAGCGGGCTGCACTAACTAACTATAGAGACTCGCTACAACATCCGGCTAAAAGAAAGGGATAAGATAGCGTGTCGTAACCAACTACAACTAACATCAAACAAACCCATCCTGGATCTCGCCCCTTATCCAAAGAAGCAATCCGAGGATAACTCACATAGTTGGATTAATGATGGTTCAAGTTATTGTGTCAATAAGACTATTACTAGTCAAGTTATCATTAGTTAGGTGTAAGTTGTTCTGAGTACTTGTTAGCCAGTACTTTCACCAAGTCATCCATAACCGCGGAAAACACGGCTTCTCGAGAAGATTTAACCCTGCAGGGGTGCACCAATTTGGCCGGACACGTAAGAATATCCCGCCAGACGGGGATCAAACCCACCAAGAGAGGTACTCAACACAACCCAACTCTTCTTCGCATCAAGCCCAAAGAACCCCGTGCAATTGAGCGCACGGCTAATCAAGCCCCACGAAGAAAAGGGGACCCTCATAGCACTCTAAGAACGTGTCTCCCTAAATGCCGACTACAAAAGTTCCACCCTGGCGCCAAGGGTTCGCACCTGCATATGCATGCGGCAAATGGAAAACCCGAACTAAATGAGGCGATTTGGACGAGATGCGAATCGAATCAGAATTGTGGGGGGCGCCCATACTCGCTTCCCACATGCGGTTAGCGCGCTCATCATGGATCAGTAGACAAGACCCTTTTCCTAATTAGGGTCGACACTAGCAGGCCTCAAAACCACGCCGGGCCTCCTGCCGGTGCCTTGTCATCATATTATTATTACCCAAAACATTAACATGTTGTTGATTGAAATGAAACCCAACTATAAAACTAAACAGGTGATCAGACGGACAACAAGACTTGAGCGCAAACAACACTAAGCATGCAACTACGACACAAGGGCCAACAAGTTAAACAAACAACAGTTAATATGAAGTGGAAGGAAGGCTATATTGTAACATCCCAAGTATGAAAACCTACCGTCTAGAATGTTTGATTTCCTGTTTAATTAAAGTATTTCATCATGTCATCATGTTTATTCCCTTGTTTGCATTTGTTACTATTTGTTTTGCTTCTGTTTTATTCTGTTTTCATAATTGAATTTCAAACTTTAGTCAAACATTTATTCATACTTGTCATGTTACAATCTTGTTTTCAAATAAAAGTTCAATTCAAACAACCTTTTGGTTTCCAATTATTCCATAAAGATCAACTAGTAAAATGGTGGTTTTATTTCAATTAAATAATTCCCAAATTGCTTTCAAATTCAAATCAAAACCTCAAACAGCACCTAATTTGAAAATTATGAAATTACCAAAACAAATATGCTCATTTGTTTCCAATTAAATTCATTTGCTCACCCCATTTTAAAAATATTGTTTCAATAACCAATTAATCATAAAATTCAATCAAATACACTCCAAATTCAAACAGCACTACAATTCAAATGTTTTTGAAAACCAAAGTTGACATTTGGTAGTCATTGACCTAATTAACCCACATGAATTTTCCCTAAATTTTTAAAACTCAAAAACCTATCATTTGCTTCCAATTTCATTTGCTGAAAAAAAAACGGAAAAACAAAAAAATAGGAAAAAGGAGAAAAGCTAGCGCGCGCGGCAGCTAACCTAGCAGCCCAGCCCACCTCTTTCATTTTCCACGCGCGCAGCCAGCCCACACGGCCCGAAAACGGTTCGCACCCCACCCCCTCTTCTTTCCCATGTACGGCAACGATCTGGCCGGTGCCACGTCGCCGCCGCGGCCGAGCAGACGGCCATCCAGCGCCCTAGTGGCCTATATAACCCCCCTAGGGCAGCGCGCGCAGCCCTAGACCTAGCCTCCCTCGTTCCCCGAGCTCGCGCCGCCGTTTTTCCCTCTCTGCCCCGTGCTTTCACCCTCTGTCACCTCACCGGAGTTCATCCGCTCTGAATCTCCGTCCACCGCCGCCGCCATGGACCACTACCACACCTCCTAACCCCCGAAACCAACCCACCACTTCCTCCTCTTCCTTTTGGACACCCTAGCTATCCCGGAGATCAACCACGTCGCCGCCGCCATCTTCGACGACGCCGCCGGCCGCGCCCCCCTCGACCCTCTGCTTCCACGACATCGCCGGCGAGCCTCCACCGTGCCTCCTCTCTGTCTTGCCCACGAGCACTCCGCACCTGCACCCGCATCACGCGCACGTTTCCAGGGACAGCAGCATCCAGCACCGCCGCGTGCTCGCCGTCGTTGCGCCACCCCGTTTCTCTGACGGAGTACAGGCCAACGCTCGCGTTAAAATTTCAGTTAAGCACAGCACTGAAGAATAACCTGCCCGCGTTGCGTATGCTAGCAAGATCCGTTCGAGCAGCGCAGTGGTTGCGCTCCGTTTTCTCGCACGCGCAGGTCGCGAGTTCGAGCTTTGGCTCTGCGGGATAAAATCCCACTTTTTTTTGCCCCGCAGCGCTGACAGGGAGGGCCCCCTGTCAGCCACTCGGAAGCCACGCAAGCACACAACGACCCTGGGACCCCCCGGCAGTGCCTAGGGTAGGTTGCTGTGCGGTAACAAATAATTTTTCCAACGTTCTGTTTTAATCTAAGTCCCTCAAAAATTACAAAATGGTCCTAAATTTTAAATTGTCAATAACTTTCATTTTATAAACTCAAATAATAAAACTAAAATATGTGCACTGCTCTAAATTAAATTTTCTATAGCATTTGTTTTCTGTTTTGAATTTTCAAAATGCAATTCAAATTTGAATTCAAATAATTCAATTGCAATTTGCTAAAATTCATAACTAATTCATTATTAATCCAAATAATGCAAATAAAATTGGTTTTCCATGCTATTTCAAATAACCTTTTCAAATATAAATTTTGTTTCATGATTTGAATAATTTAAATTGCCTAAATAATTTAAACCTTGTTTAAATCATTTAAATTTGATAAAATCATAACTTGCTCAAATTAAATTCTTTTTGAACATGCAAAATATGTTTTCAAACTAGAAAAGTATAAACTTTTCAAATGTGAATTTGAATTTATGTTTTGAACAAATAAAATTCAAATAATATTCAAACTTGTTTTAAATTCATTTAAAACTTGTTTAAGTTTGTTTAAGTCATAATAAATTCATCCTAATTCATTTTTCAATATTTGAAACATGTAATCCAACTAAAATTTGGTATTCTTTTAAAATATGAATTTTGTTATATGTTTTGAGCATTTTAAGTTGATGAAAACAACAAATACTTGTGTGACATCCTTAAGTAACCAAAAATTTCCAAACTTAATAAATGATTTCCAAACTTGTTAAGATTCCTTTTCCCACTTGCATCTATTGTTGTTATTTTGTTGTTATCATCATGCATCATGCTAAGCAAACTTTCACATGGTAGTCAATTATAGATCATTTGTTTCCACTTAATTCATGGACCTTTTCCATATGCAATCTCATTGCATATGGGTCCATTTAAATTGTGTTACCATGTCACTTAGTTTATTTTGATGCATCTATTAAATTGACATGCATCATCCTATGATTGTGCACTATGCCATGCTATTGATTGTTTATATTTCTGTCTTGTTTGTTTGCTTCTTCTCGACTAGACGACGACGTTGAGACAGACGATCTTTACAGCACCCCTTCTGAGGATCTAGCTCAGTACCAGACTGCTGAGTTTGCAGGCAAGTTATCACTCACATGAACCATTGTGTTCCTTTCAACATTGGTTACCAATACTTTCCGTTGTCTATTCCTGCTAAGCCATAGTAGTAGTTGTTTCTGTCACGAACCTATCACATGAATCCCTTAACCCTGATATTGCCTCACCTCCACTCCTACAACCCCTTTGTTTGAGCCAGTGTCTTACTAGCATGCTTAGGTTGTTTTGCTCGAGTCTGTTACCCGTTACTTTCAGTTACTATATTTTTATTATGTTCTGGGGGCTCGATGTTTAATCAATCAATCATGCTAATGTTATTGTTAAATAATAATTTGATGATAAGGCACCGGCAGGAGGCCCTGTGTGGTTTTCAGGCTTGCTAGTGTCGACCCTAATAGGAAAAGGGTCTTGTCTACTGATCCATGATGAGCGCACTACCCGCATGTGGGAAGCGAGTATGGGCGCCCCCCTCAATTTGATTCGATTCGCATCTCGTCCAAATCGCCTCATTTAGTTCGTGTTTTCCATTTGCCGCATGCATGTTTCTGCGAGCCCAGCGCAGGGTGGAACTTTTGTAGTCGGCATATAGGGGGACACGTTCTTAGAGTGCTATGAGGGTCCCCTTTCTTCGGGGCTCGATTAGCCGTGCGCCCAAGGTGCTTTGGGCTTGATGCGAAGAAGAGTTGAGTTGTGTTGAGTGCCCCGCTTGGTGGGAGGCATCCCATCTGGCGGGTTATTCATACGTGTACGGCCAAATTGGTGCAACCCTGCAGGGATAATCTTCTCGAGAAGCCGTGTTTTCCGCGGTTATGGTTAACTTGGTGAAAGTACTGGCTAACAAGTACTCAGGACAACTTAAACCTAATAATTCACAATCTCACACCCCATGGTTAACAACTGGGCTAGTAATAGGATTATTGACACAATAACTTGATTCATCCTTAATCCAACTGTGTGAGTTATCCTCGGATTGCCTCTTTGGATAAGGGGCGAGATCCAGGATGGGTTTGCTTGAAGTTATCCTTCAGTTGGTTACAATACTCGATCTTATCTTCTTTCTGTTAGCCGGAAGTGGTAGAATCTCTGTAGTTGGTTAGCGCAGCCCGTTGCAGCATCTTTTATATCCCCTTCCTTCCGTTGAACCCAAGGCATCTGTACTTGGTGTTGACGGGTTACACTTTGGTGAACTGTGAGTCTTGCTTGCCAGTACTTGGATGTACTGACCCCTTTGGGGCTGTGGTTTCCGCAGACTACGCTTACGAGGATCCAGGTGACGGCTACTACGTGGAGTTTGACGAGGCTGCTGACGAGTAGGTAGCGGACCCGGGGCAGGATCCGAGACTACGTGGATGGGCTCCGTCTTTCTTTCAGTTCCCGGCTTCTTAAGCCTATTTGGATTTGTCTGTACTCAGACCCTTGAATGCTTCCGCTGAGTTGTAATGATGTTATGTTGGGACATGTGTCCTCTGGATGATTGTATTTGCTATTCTCTGCCCTAGTGAGGGCTAGTTGCAACTTATTTCCATCTTTTGTGTCTTAGAGATATGTTGTGCTATCATCTTGTTCAAAGTCGTTGACGTACCATGTGTGTATGGTATGAAGTACGTCAATGGTAGTGTCCGGATTTCTACGGGATAGTTTACATCGACGATGAATAGTAAAGATTGGTTGTCACACATAAGTGTTGGCCTACTCGTAAGAGGTGCGGGTGCCGGTAAGCCCCGTAATCCAATCAAAATACTGTTCAGTTCGTACGGTGAGTATCCTCTAGAAGTCCGGGTGCGGCAAATGGTATCAGAGCCTGTCTGCCTGTAGGATCCCTTTTACTGGTCGCAGTTGAGTCTAGAAACTATTTTGTAGCTATATAGGAAAAATGAAACGTGAGAGTAGGAATTCTGCCATGTTTCTTCTTTACCCACCCACCCACCCCTTTTCTGGTAAGGAAGTGCAACGTTGTTTTCTCTTCTCATCTAAACTTTCAAGTTAGGGTTTCACGTGTTTTGGGTTCTCCGCCGTACCTCAGAGTTTTTGGTCTCGTGTTTCCCGTTGTTGCTTCAATATCTGTTCTTTTCAACATCCTTTTTCGTCGTTGAAATCTTGTTGTTGCTTTCCACTTCAGTTCTCTACCGGCGTCTAATCAAAACCTCCCAAATCATCTGCAGATGGATCTCAGGTTCTACCCGCAGGTGGTTCGGATGACTCATTGTGAGAGCACCGCCGGTTATCCGGAGATGCTGAAAGACATGGTCACTTATCTGGGGTTCCATTGGGCACCAGAGTACCAGGTCTATGAGCAGCAGCGAGAGTTTCACCAGACCTACTACCAGGCTATCGTCTACATTCTGTCAGATGATGGCATGAGCGTTGTCCACCGCTACGAGGCAGTAGGTTCCACAGTGGATATGGCTGTGCAGCAGGCAGCTTATGTGAGTCTCACCGTCCTGCGTGCTGACTACTGGGGGTTTGACGATTCTATCTATCGCCACATCCCCCGTGGTTACATCACTTCGGAGGGAGCTCACTTCACTCTCTACGACAACCTGGATGTCTACGAGCATGATAACACCAGGCTGCACACCACCGCTCAGTTTGTGAGGCACAGTGACGCAGTTGCCACCACACTTTCTCAGGAGTTGACCTCAGTCAGGGAGCAGCTCTACCTTGCTTTGACTCGTCTGGCGACGTACACCACAGACTTTGTTGGAGATGAGCGCTTTGCACGTTTCCATCAGACAGTTGGACGTAGTTTGCCAGATGCTGGAGGTTACGAGCCGATCAGAGGTCCACTCCTCAACCTCGGAGCTGGTTACACTGGGATTCCACGCTTTGGAGCACATGGAGACGACGCTTTCTACTTCACCACACCGAGAGTCGCTCTCAGAGCAGTCCCGATCTACGTGGATCGTCGTTCTACCTACTTTCGTGGGATTCCTCCTCACCGTATCTCTCGTCGTACTACTCACCGCCGTCCTGCGTGATGAGCATGGGAGTACCGATGTATCCATTCCTAGCTATGTTTAGTTATCCTTTGGCTTTCGAACCATGTATTGGTGTGTTGGATATTCTGATGTATTTGAACATGTGATGATGTACCTGTTGGTTATCTATTCATGCGTCGGAATAATCTATCTTTCAGTTACCAAGTCTATCCTTTTCTGTTGTTGTGCTAAAATGCATGTCTATTCAGGATGCCGCCAACAAGGAGCAACCCGCCTGAACCACCTCCGATCATGGAGCTGTTGACTCAGATGACTCAGGTCGTGGCTCAGATGGCCCAGTTCCAGGTTGACCAGCACAACAACCAGAATGCTCCAAGGGTCAGCATCAAGGAGTTCCTCAGTATGGGTCCGAGAGCTTTCGTGGCAACACGTGAGCCTCTGGATGCTGATGACTGGATCCGGGAGATGGCCTGGGCTCTGGACATTGCTCACGTTGCTGAGGAAGACAAAGTCAAGTATGCCACCTACCTACTGAAGGGTCAGGCAGCTACCTGGTGGGAGAACTACCAGACCATGAGAGCTGGCTATCCTATCACCTGGGGATGTTTCAAGGATGCCTTCCTGAAGCACCACATCCCAGATGGTCTCATGGAAAGGATGCGTGAAGAGTTTTGCTCTCTCAAGCAGGGCAAGCTGGACGTCATTGGCTATCAGAATGAGTTCAATCGCCTCGCTCGTTACGCTGGTGATGAGGTGTCCACTGAGGCTAAGAAGATGGCAAGGTTCCGCCGAGGTTTTAACCTGGAACTGAAGTACGCACTCACCAACATCAAGTGCAAGGACTTCGAGGAGCTCGTGAACACCGCGCTCAATGAGGAAAATGGGCGCAAGGCGTTCGAGGATTTTTGCAAGCACTCGCGTGAGGGGGGTTCCTCCTCCAACATGACCACCCCTCCGCAGAAGCGCCGCATCTGGGTGCCAAATGGTGCTGTCACTCGGGCTCCATATGCCCAAGCTTCTCCAGGCTTTGCTCCCCGCCCACCCAACCCATCTCAGATGCATGGTCAGAGGGTTCCAATGGGGCAGCCAAGGCCAGGTCCTCCTCGTGTCGTCACTTGCTACAAGTGCAAGGAGACTGGACACTATGCTGATAAGTGCACTCAGAGGCAGCTACCTCCACCTGCTCGCCCCAACACCAACCAGGCAATGGTTCGTGCTCCCCCGGCTAAAGCCTTCAACTCCAACAACAGGCCTATCGGGAGGACCGCGAGGGTGAATCATATCAAGGCCGACAAAGCTGAGGAAGCTGCTGACGTCGTTCTCGGTATATTACCCGTAAACTCTTTTCCAGCTAAAGTGTTGTTTGATACCGGAGCATCGCAATCTTTTGTGTCAAAGATCTTTGCAAAAGCATACAACCTAGTTCTGGTTCCGCTAAGCAATCAAATCACTGTTCACTCTCCGGGACCGCAAATGTTGACTTCCAAGATAAGTATGGACAATCAGATCCTAATTGGAGGCCGCATATTCTTTGCTTCACTCATGTTGCTGGGAAATTATGACATTGATGTCATTCTGGGTATGGATTGGTTGAAGACCCACGAAGCTAAAATGGACTGTGCTCAAAAGTCAATAACTCTCTCTCACCCTTCTGGCCAGATAGTCTATTCTCCATATGGATCAAGTTCTGTTCAGCTGTTCAACCTAGATGCAAAACCCCTTCCTGCAATTGAAAATGTTCCGGTGGTTTCTGGATTCCCTGACGTCTTTCCAGAAGAGTTGCCAGGGATGCCTCCGGACAGAGCAGTTGAGTTCGTGATCGAGCTTGAGCCAGGTACTGCTCCAATCTCTAAGCATCCATACAAGATAGCTCCTCCTGAACTGAAATTGTTGAAGGAGCAAATCGATATGTACATGGAGAAAGGTTACATTCAACCTAGTTCCTCCGCTTGGGGTTGCCCAACTTTGTTTGTTGCCAAGAAGGATCAAACAAAGAGACTCGTGGTGGACTATCGTCCTCTCAACGAGAAAACCATCAAAAACAAGTATCCAATTCCTCGTATCGATGATCTTTTTGATCAGCTTGCTGGAGCCTCAATATTCTCAAAGTTGGACTTGAGGATGGGTTACCATCAAATAAAGATCAGAAAGGAAGATATTCCTAAGACAGCTTTCACCACTCGGTACGGTCTATATGAATACACCGTCATGTCCTTTGGTCTCACCAATGCACCGGCGACATTCTCTAGACTTATGAATTCTGTCTTCCATGAATACATCGACAAGTTCGTTGTGGTATATCTTGATGACATTCTGGTCTACTCCAAATCTGAGGAAGAGCATGGAGAACACCTTCGTCTCACTCTCATGAAACTTCGCGAGCATCGTCTATATGCCAAGTTCTCCAAATGTGCGTTCTGGATTCCAGAATTTGCTTACCTAGGTCATATCATCTCTGCCAAAGGCATAGCCATTGACCCGGAAAAGGTTAAGGCAATTGTTGATTGGAAACCTCCTAAGACGGTGAAGCAAGTCAGAAGTTTTCTCGGCTTGGCTAGCTATTGCCGTCGTTTCGTCCAAAACTTTTTCCAAGATTGCCAAACCTCTCACTGATCTCACAAAGAAGGACAAGAAGTTCGTTTGGACTCCACAGTGTGATGAGAGTTTCAATCTCCTGAAGACTAAACTCACTTCCACACCTGTTCTGGTTGGCCCAGATACTACCAAACCTTTCCAGATATTATGCGATGCATCTCTCCAAGGTCTAGGTGCAGTTCTTATGCAAGAACGTCAAGTTGTGGCTTATGCTTCACGTCAGTTGAACCCACATGAGCAAAACTATCCCACTCATGACCTAGAACTTGCAGCAGTTGTGTTTGCCCTCAAGAAATGGAGGCAATACTTGTTGGGTAACCGCACTGAAATCTTTTCCGATCATAAGAGTCTGAAATACATCTTCACTCAACCAGATCTGAACCTCAGGCAAAGGAGATGGATTGAAAAGATTAAAGACTTTGATCTCACCATTTCTTACACTCCAGGCAAGGCTAATGTTATGGCCGATGCTCTCAGTCGCAAGTCCTATTGCAATAATCTCATGATCATGGAAAGCCAACCTCCACTTCAAGAAGAATTCCAGAAGCTGAACCTTGGTCTTGTTCCTCAAGGTTATCTTGCTAGCTTGACAGCCAGTCCAACTCTCGAGGACAAGATTCGTTCTGAACAACTTCGTGATGCTGAAATCAAGAAGATTGTAGAGCAGATCAAAGAAGGCAATGATAAATTCAAGTCCTTCTCAATTGATGACAAGGGAACTGTGTTCTTCGAAGGACGCATTGCAGTTCCTCAGATTCAAAGTCTCAAAGATATCATTCTCAAGGAGGCTCATGAAACTCCTCTCTCCATCCACCCTGGAAGTACAAAGATGTACCAGGATCTCAAGACTCTGTATTGGTGGCCTGGCATGAAACGTGAAATTGCTCAATACGTTTCTGAATGCGACGTTTGTCAACGTGTTAAGGCAGTCCATCAGAAAACAGCGGGTCTACTCCAACCTCTAAAAATCCCTGAGTGGAAGTGGGACATGATTGAAATGGACTTCGTTACTGGGTTTCCAAAGTCCAAGAAGGGCAACGATGCAATCTTCGTTGTTATTGATCGTCTCACTAAAGTAGCTCACTTCTTTGCTGTCAAGGAAACTATCTCAGCTAGCCAGTTAGCAGAGCTCTACACAGCAAGGATCGTTGCTCTTCATGGTGTTCCATTGGAAATAAGCTCAGACCGTGGAAGCATATTCACTTCTCATTTCTGGAAAAGCTTTCAAGAAGCATTGGGCACCAAACTTCTGTTCAGCACAGCTTATCACCCTCAGTCTCAGGGGCAAGTCGAAAGAGTCAATCAGATTCTCGAGGATATGCTCAGAGCATGTGGTCTCTCCTTTGGCATGAAATGGGAGGATTGCCTTCCATATGCTGAATTCTCCTACAACAACAGCTTCCAGGCAAGCCTAGGCATGGCACCATTTGAGGCATTGTATGGCCGCAGATGCAGGAGTCCAATCAATTGGTCTGGAGCTGGTGAACGTTCACTCTTAGGCCCTGACATTGTTAAGGAAGCCGAAGAGAAAGTTCGTATCATTCGCGACAATCTCAAGATTGCTCAGTCTCGTCAGAAGAGCTATTATGATAGCAAGCACAGGGATATGATCTATGCTCCTGGTGACAAGGCATATCTCCGTGTAACTCCCCTCAGAGGCACTCATCGTTTTGGTGTGAAAGGAAAACTTGCACCAAGATACATTGGTCCTTTCAACATCCTCTCAAGGCGTGCGGAAAATGCCTATCGTCTTGAACTTCCAGAAAAACTATCTAAGGTGCACGATGTGTTCCACGTGTCGCAGCTCAAGAAGTGTTTCAAAGATCCAGATCGTGCAGTTGATCATGATTCCATTGAACTGCAAGATGATCTATCTTACGAGGAGCACCCTGTTCGTATTCTCGATGAGACCGAGCGTAAGATTCGCAACAAGAGCACCAAGTTCTTGAAAGTGCAGTGGTCGCATCATTCCGATAAAGAGGCAAGGTGGGAGACCGAAGAGGATCTTCGCAAGAAGTATCCGGACCTTTTCGCTTCTCAGTAAGGAATCTCGGGGCGCGATTCCTTCAAGGGGGGGCGTTTTGTAACATCCCAAGTATGAAAACCTACCATCTAGAATGTTTAATTTCCTGTTTAATTAAAGTATTTCATCATGTCATCATGTTTATTCCCTTGTTTGCATTTGTTACTATTTGTTTTGCTTCTGTTTTATTCTGTTTTCATAATTGAATTTCAAACTTTAGTCAAACATTTATTCATACTTGTCATGTTACAATCTTGTTTTCAGTTCAATTCAAACAACCTTTTGGTTTCCAATTATTCCATTAAGATCAACTAGTAAAATGGTGGTTTTATTTCAATTAAATAATTCCCAAATTGCTTTCAAATTCAAATCAAAACCTCAAACAGCACCTAATTTGAAAATTATGAAATTACCAAAACAAATATGCTCATTTGTTTCCAATTAAATTCATTTGCTCACCCCATTTTAAAAATATTGTTTCAATAACCAATTAATCATAAAATTCAATCAAATACACTCCAAATTCAAACAGCACTACAATTCAAATGTTTTTGAAAACCAAAGTTGACATTTGGTAGTCATTGACCTAATTAACCCACATGAATTTTCCCTAAATTTTTAAAACTCAAAAACCTATCATTTGCTTCCAATTTCATTTGCTGCAAAAAAAAAACAGAAAAACAAAAAAATAGGAAAAAGGAGAAAAGCTAGCGCGCGCGGCAGCTAACCTAGCAGCCGAACCCACCTCTTTCATTTTCCACGCGCGCAGCCAGCCCACACGGCCCGAAAACGGTTCGCACCCCACCCCCTCTTCTTTCCCATGTACGGCAACGATCTGGCCGGTGCCACGTCGCCGCCGCGGCCGAGCAGACGGCCATCCAGCGCCCTAGTGGCCTATATAACCCCCCTAGGGCAGCGCGCGCAGCCCTAGACCTAGCCTCCCTCATTCCCCGAGCTCGCGCCGCCGTTTTTCCCTCTCTGTCCCGTGCTTTCACCCTCTGTCACCTCACCGGAGTTCATCCGCTCTGAATCTCCGTCCACCGCCGCTGCCATGGACCACTACCACACCTCCTAACCCCCGAAACCAACCCACCACTTCCTCCTCTTCCTTTTGGACACCCTAGCTACCCCGGAGATCAACCACGTCGCCGCCGCCATCTTCGACGACGCCGCCGGCCGCGCCCCCCTCGACCCTCTCCTTCCACGACATCGCCGGTGAGCCTCCACCGTGCCTCCTCTCTGTCTTTCCCACGAGCACTCCGCACCTGCACCCGCATCACGCGCACGTTTCCAGGGACAACAGCATCCAGCACCGCCGCGTGCTCGCCGTCGTTGCGCCACCCCGTTTCTCTGACGGAGTACAGGCCAACGCGCGCGTTAAAATTTCAGTTAAGCACAGCACTGAAGAATAACCTGCCCGCGTTGTGTATGCTAGCAAGATCCGTTCGAGCAGCGCAGTGGTTGCGCTCCGTTTTCTCACACGCGCAGGTCGCGAGTTCGAGCTTTGGCTCTGCAGGATAAAATCCCACTTTTTTTTGCCCCGCAGCGCTGACAGGGAGGGCCCCCTGTCAGCCACTCGGAAGCCACGCAAGCACACAGCGACCCTGGCCCCCCTGGCAGTGCCTAGGGTAGGCTGTTGTGCGGTAACAAATAATTTTTCCAACGTTCTGTTTTAATCTAAGTACCTCAAAAATTACAAAATGGTCCTAAATTTTGAATTGTCAATAACTTTCATTTTATAAACTCAAATAATAAAAATAAAATATGTGCACTGCTCTAAATTAAATTGTCTATCTATCTATAGCATTTGTTTTCTGTTTTGAATTTTCAAAATGCAATTCAAATTTGAATTCAAATAATTCAATTGCAATTTGCTAAAATTCATAACTAATTCATTATTAATCCAAATAATGCAAATAAAATATGTTTTCCATGCTATTTCAAATAAACTTTTCAAATATAAATTTTGTTTCATGATTTGAATAATTTAAATTGCCTAAATAATTTAAACCTTGTTTAAATCATTTAAATTTGATAAAATCATAACTTGCTCAAATTAAATTCTTTTTGAACATGCAAAATATGTTTTCAAACTAGAAAAGTATAAACTTTTAAAATGTGAATTTGAATTTATGTTTTGAACAAAAAAAATTCAAATAATATTCAAACTTGTTTTAAATTCATTTAAAACTTGTTTAAGTTTGTTTAAGTCATAATAAATTCATCCTAATTCCTTTTTCAATATTTGAAACATGTAATCCAACTAAAATTTGGTATTCTTTTCAAATATGAATTTTGTTATTTGTTTTGAGCATTTTAAGTTGATGAAAACAACAAATACTTGTGTGACATCCTTAAGTAACCAAAAATTTCCAAACTTAATAAATGATTTCCAAACTTGTTAAGATTCCTTTTCCCACTTGCATCTATTGTTGTTATTTTGTTGTTATCATCATGCATGCATCATGCTAAGCAAACTTTCACATGGTAGTCAATTATAGATCATTTGTTTCCACTTAATTCATGGACCTTTTCCATATGCAATCTCATTGCATATGGGTCCATTTAAATTGTGTTACCATGTCACTTAGTTTATTTTGATGCATCTATTAAATTGGCATGCATCATCCCATGATTATGCACTATGCCATGATATTGATTGTTTATATTTCTGTCTTGTTTGTCTGCTTCTTCTCGAATAGACGACGACGTTGAGACAGACGATCTTTACAACACCCCTTCTGAGGATCTAGCTCAGTACCAGACTGCTGAGTTTGCAGGCAAGTTATCACTCACATGAACCATTGTGTTCCTTTCAACATTGGTTACCGATACTTTCCGTTGTCTATTCCTGCTAAGCCATAGTAGTAGTTGTTTCTGTCACGAACCTATCACATGAATCCCTTAACCCTGATATTGCCTCACCTCCACTCCTACAACCCCTTTGTTTGAGCCAGTGTCTTACTAGCATGCTTAGATTGTTTTGCTCGAGTCTGTTACCCGTTACTTTCAGTTACTATATTTTTTATTATGTTCTGGGGGCTCGATGTTTAATCAATCAATCATGCTAATGTTATTGTTAAATAATAATTTGATGATAAGGCACCGGCAGGAGGCCCTGTGTGGTTTTGAGGCCTGCTAGTGTCGACCCTAATAGGAAAAGGGTCTTGTCTACTGATGATGAGCGCACTACCCGCATGTGGGAAGCGAGTATGGGCGCCCCCCTCAATTTGATTCGATTCGCATCTCGTCCAAATCGCCTCATTTAGTTCGTGTTTTCCATTTGCCGCATGCATGTTTCTGCGAGCCTAGCGCAGGGTGGAACTTTTGTAGTCGGCATATAGGGGGACACGTTCTTAGAGTGCTATGAGGGTCCCCTTTCTTCGGGGCTCGATTAGCCGTGCGCCCAAGGTGCTTTGGGCTTGATGCGAAGAAGAGTTGAGTTGTGTTGAGTGCCCCGCTTGGTGGGAGGCATCCCATCTGGCGGGTTATTCATACGTGTACGGCCAAATTGGTGCAAACCTGCAGGGATAACCTTCTCGAGAAGCCGTGTTTTCCGCGGTTATGGTTAACTTGGTGAAAGTACTGGCTAACAAGTACTCAGGACAACTTAAACCTAATAATTCACAATCTCACACCCCATGGTTAACAACTGGGCTAGTAATAGGATTATTGACACAATAGCTTGATTCATCCTTAATCCAACTGTGTGAGTTATCCTCGGATTGCCTCTTTGGATAAGGGGCGAGATCCAGGATGGGTTTGCTTGAAGTTATCCTTCAGTTGGTTACAATACTCGATCTTATCTTCTTTCTGTTAGCCGGAAGTGGTAGAATCTCTGTAGTTGGTTAGCGCAGCCCGTTGCAGCATCTTTTATATCCCCTTCCTTCCGTTGAACCCAAGGCATCTGTACTTGGTGTTGACGGGTTACACTTTGGTGAACTGTGAGTCTTGCTTGCCAGTACTTGGATGTACTGACCCCTTTGGGGCTGTGGTTTCCGCAGACTACGCTTACGAGGATCTAGGTGACGGCTACTACGTGGAGTTTGACGAGGCTGCTGACGAGTAGGCAGCGGACCTGGGCAGGATCCGAGACTACGTGGATGGGCTCCGTCTTTCTTTCAGTTCCCGGCTTCTTAAGCCTATTTGGATTTGTCTGTACTCAGACCCTTGAATGCTTCCGTTGAGTTGTAATGATGTTATGTTGGGACATGTGTCCTCTGGATGATTGTATTTGCTATTCTCTGCCCTAGTGAGGGCCAGTTGCAACTTATTTCCATCTTTTGTGTCTTAGAGATATGTTGTGCTATCATCTTGTTCAAAGCCGTTGACGTACCATGTGTGTATGGTATGAAGTACGTCAATGGTAGTGTCCGGATTTCTACGGGATAGTTTACATCGACGATGAATAATAAAGATTGGCTGTCACACATAAGTGTTGGCCTACTCGTAAGAGGTGCGGGTGCCGGTAAGCCCCGTAATCCAATCAAAATACTGTTCAGTTCGTACGGTGAGTATCCTCTAGAAGTCCGGGTGCGACATATATCATGGCTGCAGGGTAAACAATATGATAGGATCGAGACACAAGCATCGAATCAAAGTCTAGAATAAGAACAACGGAAAGAATCGGTAACAAGTGATGAAAGGCAGCCATTTGGCAGCAAGTGAGTATACTTTCCTCGAATCCAGCAAGTAGAGGTACATCCGAAGAACCTGTCGTTGCTCACATCATCTCAACGTCCTATCCGCGAAGGAGCAACGAACCTCGAACAAACACCGGATGCAACAATTACTACTACGGCAAAAGATCCAGCATGATCAAGATATGGATGCATGACAAGTTTAAAGATGCATCAAAGATAACTAGTTGACATGGTAAACATATTTAAATGGGCCCATATGCAATTTGGATTGCATATGGAAAAGCCCATGAATTAATGTTGAATTAAATGATCTACGAATAACCATCATGTGAAAGTGGATTAGTATGATCCATGGATGATGAAAACAATAAGAAAACAACAATAGATTCAATTTGAAATGAAGTTTACCAAGTTTGGGAAATTTATTTTTTAAGTTATGAAATTTGGCTTCTTAAAGGTGTTACACAAGCATTTGTTGTTTTCACCAATTTTAATTGTTCAAAATAGATAACCAAATTTATATTTGGAAAGAACACAAAATTTTAGATGGAATACATGTTTCATTTGTTGAAAAAGGAATTAAGATGAATTACTTATGAATTAAACAAGTTTAAACAAGATTTAATTGAATTTAATTCAAGTATGAAATTATTTGAATTTTTTTTGTTCAAAACATTAAACCAAACTCATAATTGAAAATTTTATACTTTTCTGGTTTGAAAACATATTTTATAAGTTCAAAAATATTTTCATTTGACCAAGTTATGAATTTAGCAATTTAAAATGATTTAAACAAGGTTTAAATTATTTAACCAATTTTTAATTATTCAAAACATGAAATAAAGTTTATATTTGGAAAGGTGGTTCAATTTGGCATGGAAAACATATTTCATTTGTGACATTTGAATTAATATGATATTAGTTATGAATTTCCATTTAAATGATTTAATTAAAGCATTAAAGTAAATTTGCATTAGTGTTATTTATTCAAAACAGAAAACAAATGTTATATTTGGAAAGAGCATGAAATTTTGGTTGGAAAACATATTTTATATGTCCCATTTGAAATAAAATTGCATTTGTTATGAATTTAATCAAATTCAAAAGAGTTATTTGAATTTGACTTTTTTGAACCCATTTGAAATATTCAAAACAGTAAAAAAATGCTATTTGAAAGTTCATGATTTTCTGATTGGGATGCATATTTTATTTGTGCAATTTGAAGTTAAATTGGAGGAGATATTAATGTACAAAATTTAGTTTCAAATTTCTATTCAAAAGAAACAGAACAGGGAATTTTATACAGGGGCAGGGCCACCCACGCTGGCTGACAGTGGGCCACGGCCAGCGTGGTGCCACAGTGGCGTGGGTGGAGTCTGAGGTGGCATTGGGGGCCAATGGCGGGTGGGTCCGCGCCCTGGGTTAAATCCCGAAAAAGAACTGCGCGAGGGGGAATCGAACCCACCCCCTCACGGCGCGCACAGGGGTGTGCTACCACTGCGGTGCTCTGTGCGTTGTGATGCTAAGTGATTTTGACGGAAGGGGTGTAGTGTCTGCCCTTAACTGAATTTCGACACGCAAGTTTCAGATACTGCAGGTTCGTGGAAGCAACTTACTGCGGATGCTGGTGATTCTCCCGCGTTGATGCGACCTCGAGGATGTGGTAAGGGGCAGCTACGAGCGCTGGGAGGTGTGGGATGACTGGCCCATCATGGCGCTGTGCACGGTTGAATGACAGTGGACATAGCCCCCGTGTTGGAGCTCCTCTGCAACAGGTTCATGGCGGACCGAACAAAGTTCAGAAACTCCCGTCGAGAAACAGCAGGGAAACGAGCTGGGAGATGACCGGAATCGGAAGAGAAGACCACCTGGAGGGTTATGTCGAGGTCTTTCTGGCTTGAGGACGATCAAAGGCGATGAATTTCGACGGCGGAAGTGTTCGGTCGGGAAGGGGGAAGATGATGCCGATGACGAACGAGAGTAACGCGGCCCGATCCCCTGCACCATGAGGTAGAGGACGTCGCGACGGAGCTCCGGGGAGTAAGGGCCTGGCTACAGGAGGATGGTGACGGCGGGGCGACGGGGAGGCAGTGGTGGTGGTGTTTGTTCGGTCACAGAGAACAGAAACGAGAGGTGGGAGGGAGAGAGAGGGAATGGGCGGCGGAGGAAGATGGGAGAGGGTCTAGGGCACGCAGGAGGTGTTTTATGGAGGGCTTAGGTGGTACGGCGGACATCGGAGGGGGTTGAGAGGATCTCACGATGGTGGAGGAACGACAACGACAGGAGCCCTCCTCCTCTGCGTCCGTACGAGGAAGACGAGTGAAGTGGGCTGGAAAAGGGAGGGGAGATGGGCTGGAGTGGTGGGCTTGGCCAGGTGGGCTAGAGGGGAAGAAAAAAAAAGGGCTGGTCTGCCTCTCTTGTTGTTTTTTTTTAATTTTCTGGTTGCACCTTTTTTTTTTGTAGAAAAGAGAGAGAGAGAGAGAGAAAAGGATAGGGATTTTGGGAGTTTAACTTTTTAGGAAAATAATGTTATTAATTTTCAAAACAGTAATGTCAAAGCAATGTTAACCTTAATTTCAAAAATTTGAAATATTTATTTGATTTTAATTTGTTAGTTGAATTACAAGTAGGGTTTTCACATAGATTTGATTTTTAAAATAAACAAGTTTTATTTAATAAAGTCAAACACTATGAAAACTTAGTGAGTCTAAAATGCTTGCAAGATTTTAATTCTTAAACCACAATTGGATCATGCCAATTATGGAGGAATTTATTTGAATTTGAATTTACCATTAGGGTGTTGATAAAAAGGAATTTTTATTTAACAAGCAAATTAAATAAATCAACTTCAAAGCTAGTGGAAACAAATTGTTTAGTTTGCAATTTTTAGATTGGAAATTTTGGACATGTTTTGAAAGTTTAAATTGGTTTGAACTTTTCAGTTGTTTTGAAAACATGGTGCACTGCATATGATGCATGTGATGCAAAGCACAAGGAAAACAACCCACTTTCTACTTAGGGGGGAACACCCCAGGTGTTACATAGCCACGACGGAAAACCATTCCAGCCTAGGCTACAATTTTATACCACACGATATACCAACCACAATGCACCGCCCCTAGGTTATAATCTACATAACACGACGAAGCCCACCCACCCCCCACACACACACCCCCCTAAATGGGTCTAAAACGGCAACCACACATTTCAACCCACACCCCCTACGTTTTTTTTGTAGGCCTAACCCCTCCGCCTAAATGGCTCAAAACGGCACACACCACTTACCCCCCACACGCACAAAGCGCTAACCAGGATGAAACAAAAAAAATTCCCCACACGAGAATAACAAGCACAGTTTTTCCAAACAATTTTATCACCTTTTACACGAACACCATGCATACGTATCGAACTTTTTTCTTCTTCGCATTACAATTTTCTTTTTGGCTAACGCCTCAAGCAACAAATTAGCGCGTCAGCGTGTTACAAAAAAAAAAGAGAGCATCCAGTAGTTTGCACAAAAACCTACTATGTTACGGTGCACGCGCACGCACTGTCGGGAAAAAAAAACATGATATGGATAACCACCTTTTGCAGTTTTTGCCTAACGAGAGGCGACGGAAAAAATGAAACACTAATTTTCGCCAACAATCCATGGTACCACGCCTCGCACGTACGCGCCACAGCATCGCCCCACCAAAAGCGAAGCACCGTCGCACCACACAGCCGGGGCAACTACAAAAGGAACTGTTACAATAGACACAAAGATAGCACAAACTAGCAGTGCGGCCACGCGCCTGCGCAGCTTGTTTCGGAAGGCACACTGACGTCCACTGCTACGCCCCTGTGACAGCATTTAATTCAATTGGGCGGCGCAGCGCGCGCGGCTTGCCGGCTACCACTGCAATATCCCGACAGAATCCATCTTGCGCAATTTTCGACACGAGCGGGGAGAGCGCGCGCGTGACCAGGGCGCCCCCGCGGCATACCCTACGTGCTCCCTATGCGTCACATCCAGCCCTACACACGCCTAGCTATACTAGACTAATAAACACAACCAACTACCCCCCCTTTGAACTGGCCACCGACGGGGTCTCGGGGGAGGGATGCCCCACTGCGCTCTAACAAGGTAGTTTCCCCCGCTCTCGCTACTAAGCTAAACACAATCCACCAAATAATTCTCTTTAATATCCGCACTGTACCAGCGCGACTAAGGCCAAACTAGTCAACGCATCGCAGTCCTTCTCATCCTTCCATTCTAACACACTTTACCACCAATATTCCTTCTGCACCTACTAAACGAAACGTAGTTAACTAGCCGACCCGAAGGGGGAATCAATCATTTGGATCCTAGCACTAATGAAGTCAAATAATCTAAACCAAGCCATTTCTTTAACATCGGAGACGATACGTTTTTCTAGGCAACCGGGGGGAGAGCTCACAGCCACCTTGGATCCCGCGGGTCCCACCACTACACCAGCCCATCCAAGATGCTGCCCCCGTATACAAAACGAGCCAGCCAACTACCACCCTACCCGGCTGCCCCTTATCCCCTTCGCCATCAACGCAGCAGTCATTTTTTCGCCAGCCACAAAAGCTAAAACCAGAGGAGAAAAGAAGCAAGGGGTGGCGGCTGCCATGGAAGATGCAGCCATGGTGGACAAGGTACCTCCCCCGCACACAACCCTCTCGAACTGCCCGCCGCCCCTCCCCAATGCCATTTTTTGGAACAGCAGCCCCACACATACGAGTTTTCCCCGATGTTTGGACCAGCGCGCGCAAGCCATTTGCAAAAAACTGACCGCCATTTGTGTGCTCTCTCGCAGGAAACCAGGAACGAGGTGTGGACGCCGCCATTAATGGAGCTCAACAACCTCTGCTTGGGCCCAGCTGGCGCAACACCAACCACCGCCTCCATGGTTCGTCGCCGCAAACCCCACCCACCATTGCTTGGCTGTTGACATTAAATAGATCCGCGGCATTTAATGTGATTTTTTCCCCTAGCCAAATCACAGAGTAGCTAGCGAAGCGATCCATTCCTGTTTCCCTCGCGGCCTTTTTTTATACGTCCATATGATTTTTTTCCGCCGGACGAGATGCCACTTAGACGGAGACGGACACAAATCTGAACGCAAATTCATCTTTTTGCCGTCATTTTTCAGGGCCCGATTTGGGACCATGGATCAAGCGCTAGGAGGAGCCCTTCGTGGATCGGAATGCTGGAAGGAGACCCATCTGCAGAACCACAGGTCAAAAAACAGCAGCACTACCTTGCCATGCAAAACCGTTAGAACACTAGAATTTTTAATTCTATTTTTTTGTGAGCAAATCACTATGGTTAAGCTGTTTATACAGACGAAGGCCTCATCTTTTTTTCTTTCACATAACCATGCAGGTAGCCAACCTCGCTGATTTCTGCAAGTTCTACAGCTCAGTTAACGTCGACATCCCCGTACAGAACCAGAATATCCAGCTTGTAGATCAAAGCTTCGAGGAGCCCCAACAAGTTACGAACCAGCAGGTACACTTCCACTACGCTCATAATTGCAGATGAACACGGGCGAGCGGGGTTGGGCCGGGTCTAGGATGGCGCGCCATGGAAGTTCAACTCCACGCCCATCTCCCTTCCCTTTCTCTTTTTGTCCTTTTCTTTTTCTCTCCAATAAATTCAGTAAAAATACCGGGACAATGAGTACCAACTTGTGAATCCACTAGGGCCCACCTGTCAGACCCCTAAAATAGGGTTCGGTCATGAGGGGGACATTTGCCCCATCCCGATACTCCCCCTTGTATGGAAAGGCCCCAAAGCTCCTCCAGAACAACTTGACCCCTATAGATAAAATCATTGATATTATTGACATCTCGGGACATCTCATTTCCTCTGTTACCTCTCATATAAATTTTTCCTATCACCAGTATAATCTCTCTCTTATAGTAACTTCCATGAAACCAGTCTGATTGACACGATACTTGTTTCTGTGACATAGTAATGACATGAAACATTCATAAAAGTAGTAACAACATATTAATTATCTCAACTAAACGTTGGCGCGGCTTAAGAGTGTGACTCGTAAAGTCTCGATGACACACATACATGTTCGGAACTTAGCTAACAATAACCAACAATGGGACCGTGGACGTCCATGATGTCTCCTGTGTATTCCCTAAGAACAAGGGAACCTTATAAGTTACTAATTGCATTTATTCCATTACCTTCACTTTACCAATAATATCACGAGGTGATACTATGTGATATGGTCTGATCAAACTCTTTGATCATAACACATAAAACTCGTTTACCGATATTGTTGTCTTTTCTCATCCATATCCCCCGACGGCCTTGTGATAAATTACACTGTGTCACGCCAGACAATATGTCATCGATGATACTCAGAGGGCCCATAGTATGTATCTCTTTATCGTCTAGAGGATTTAAGTACTAGTCTTGAATGATCTTAGTTCCATTACACTTTCTAGGTCATACCCAGATATCACCATTATGATTCCCAGTTACGGCAAGATGGTTGATGATATCCAAAGCATAACTTTCGAACACGTGGTCACTATATATTCTCATAGTATAGGAATTGTAGTCAATAAAAACTTCATATGTATTTGCTAAAGTACACCATGATTGTTTACTCTCTTTTAGCAACAACATACACTTGGATTGGTTCAGTAGTATTGTTATTCTAGCAATAAACTCTGATGTTTTGCTAGACTTTTAATCAAGTTCCTGATCACGAAAATGTGATCATATCACAAACCATAAGATAATCTTAGAGACAAGATTTTCTTTTTAAAACTAACTCTTATTTGTTTATCTCTTCACACCCGCATAATTTTTTTATTTTTAAAACTAACTTTTTATGTGCTATAGCGGCTGTAACATCATGAAATAAACTTAATTCTGAACTTGGAAATAGAAAAATAACTAAACATTATTGTCTCTAGGGCATACCTCTAACAATCTCCCACTTGCACTAGGGTCAATTAATACTCTAGTTACTATGATGACATTACACCTATGGAATTCTGGTGTTACTCACACTATGCGTGTGGTACCGTAGACTTCTGTCTTTCACCTTTTCATTTTATCAATTTGTGATAAACTTATGTTTGGATTCATTAGGAAGTGGATTTGTGTGAACCCGGTTCCACTACAGTATTAATAATTCAAGAATCTCTGAATGAATTATTATACCATAATTTTAAACCTCACTAAGTCAAACGACTTTTTATCCAATAAACTGCAATAAAAATGTCTAACATTGATTTGCAATTATCCCAAGCTGGCGTGGCGCAAAACCTCGTGACGAATAGGAAGATTGACGACCACATCCTACAACATCAAAGAAGTGTTTGTATCACATGAAGGGAATATGACCGAGAGGCAATAATAAAGTGGTTATCATCCTATTCTTTGTTTATGATGAATGTTTATTTCTCATGCTAGAATTGTAGTAACCGGAAACGTTCATACATGTGTGTTTAATAAACAAACAATGGTTCCTAGTGAAGCCTCTCTTTTAACTAGCTCGTTGATTAATAGATGACCAAGGTTTCCTGATCATGAACATTGGATGGTGTCAATAACGGGGCCATGTCATTAGAAGAATGATGTGATGAACATAGACCCAAATTAAGTATAACAATACGATCAAGTCATTTAGTTTATATTGTTATATCGTGCATACGAAGTAACTTATTCGTTAGACCATGAGATCATGTCAATCACTAATACCGGAAGGGTGCTTTGATGTCATCAAACGTCCCGCCGTAACAGGGTGACTATAAAGGTGCCGTTGGATATTCGTAAAGTATTAGTTGAGGCTCATGGATCAAGAGTGATATTTTCCATCCCAATGACGGAGAGATATACGCTGGGCCCTCTCGGTGATATCACATCGACACTGCTTGCAAGCACGTGACTAGGTCACAAGGATGTCTTATCACGGAACGAGTAAAATAGTATTTGTCGGTAACGAGATTGAACTAGGCATGGTTGATACCAATGCTCGGATCTCGGACAAGTAAAATATTGCGAGACAAAGGGAATTGGATATGACGTTTATGGTTCACACGATCACAAGATTCATCGTTAAATGTGTAGGATTCATTATGGCTCTCCATATCCCGCTATTGTCTATTGATCAGAGAGGTGTCTCGATCATGTCTATATTATTCACGAACTATAGGGTGAGACATTTAAGGTTCGATGATGCGTTTGAGTGGACAGCACCGAAATTGTTTCGGGTAATTTTGAAATAGTTCAAAGTGATTCTTGTCAAATGGTTGTTAATAGATTTAAGAACTAACTCAAGGTGTTATATGTTAATTTTTGTTAATGGAATTAACAAATATTAAAATAAAGAAATAAAATTGTTTCATTTATTTATTAAAGAAAACCCTTGGGATTTTGGGTGGGAATTAATGGAAGAATGAGTGGGTTGAGTGGAGACTCCACTCACACAATGAGGGAGAGGTGGAGGCACTCGAAAATTTGTGGCTGCCATCCCCTCCTATAAAAGGAGGGGTGGAAGCTCCCTCTCCCCCCCCCACACACACACACACACACTTGTGTCATCTCTTCATCCCTCCTCCCGCTGATCCACCTCATGTTCATGCGCTTGGCGAAGCCCTGAACGAATTTTTATCCACCACACCACGCCGTCATGATGCTGGAGTTCCGAGAGATTCTCTACTTACGCTTCCCCGCTGAATCGAGGTAACGGAGGTCGTCATCGAGCTGTACGTGTGACCGAGTGCGTAAGCGCTGCCGGATTGCAGCGCCCATCTTCGCGATATTGAGATCAATGTGAGTACGACTACATCACCAACGAGATTTGATCTTGTAATGATTTGTGTCTCCTAGGGTATGTTCTTCTAATACTCTTTCTCCCCGTTGCCTTTCATCTCCTAGATTAGATCTTGGCCCTTCGGGTTTATATCGCGTAGGAAATTTTTTGTTTTCTATGCAATGAACCCTTTAGTGGTATCAGAGCTGGATCTATGCGTAGATGATTTGTACGTGTAGAACACATAGGTGTATGTGGGTGTTGATGATCATGTTATTGCCTCCTTGAGTATTTTATAATCTTAGTGTCATAGTAGGATGAAGCTGCCCTAGACAAACTTTACGTGTACTTTGTTCGCGAGACCTGTCTCACTTGTGGCTGAGGGGGTGTCTGTTTCTCCTACTATAGTTAGGATCTAATCAACGAAGGGTTGTTAAAAATATGTTTATCAATGTTGTGGTTCATGTTCGTAGGTATGAACGGTTCTATCCTCGAAATCCCTAAGCCACGTAAAATATGCAAAAATAAATTAGAGACATCTAACTAGTTTTTGCAGGGCATGTGATATGATATGTTCAATGTTATAAATTTGATTATGAGATGATCTCTTTTGTAAATTATTGATATACCGGCAGGAGCCATATTGTTGTCTTATTATTTATGGCTAGCGTGTTGTATATCATATCCATGTGATATGTTGTAATGGACAATCAAGATGGAGGTGCCATGGACCTTGGTGCCACACCGGTGGAACGATGAAGATCATACCATGATGCACAAGATGGAGATCAAGTGCATGAAAGACCATATCATATCATATTATCTATGCATGTGATGTTAATTCTTTTATGCATATTATTTTGCTTAGATCGCGACGATAGCATTATAATATGATCCCTCTCACATAATATCAAGATAATAATGTGTTCTTCCTTAGTATGAACCGTAAAGAAAGTTCGTCGTTTCGAGACACCACATGATGATCGGGTGTGACAGACTCAATGTTCGCATATAACGTGTGTTGACGAGCCTAGCATGTATAGACATGGCCTCGGAACACACAAAATACTACAGTTCTACTTGGCGATCCTAGCATGTGCAGACATGGCCTCGGAACACGTAACCGAAAGGTAAAGCATGAGTCATATGGATGACATGATGAACATGTCGATGTTAGACTTTGCAGCTACATCATCTCACGTGATGATCGGTTTTGGTGTAGTGAATTTGGTTTGTGTAATATCTAAAACAACTATAGGGATGTTGTTTTTGAGTGGGAATTCAGTAGTAATTTTGAATTAACTTGAACTTATTTAATCATGAACAACCAATCAAAGTGAATTTGCAGAAATTGTAGTATTCATTGGCATCCACAAACTACCTTACACTTACATTGTTAATTGAGATATAACTGTTATGATCTGGTAAAGCCATTTAAGATTGGTAGTGTATTAGCGAAATTTAAAATTGAGTCCTATTGTGGATTTTTGGTATTTCCTACCTAGATACATTGGTTAATGATTGATTGATCTAGAGAGCAAATAATTCCTACTTAGAATCCAGTGTCATGCTTGCTTCCATAATACTTTCTCTTTAAAAGAATGTTTTGTTGATCAAGGTATTGTAGGAACTGAAAATAATTGTTTTCAGAAACAATCAAGTGAAAGATATATTGATATCTAGAAACTTATTTGTGGCAACATGACTTAGTATAATTTAGCATGACAATGTGTGCTTATATTATTTGAATATATGCAATGATTGAAGACGCTAGGCGTTTGAATCTTCCAAGAAGTTGGGCGCTGAAATTTGTCCTCTAAATTGCTTCCTTCGAGCTATAGTAGCTTAATGACAAAATTGTTATGATGGGATGGATTAAAAGTATGGGTAAAAATCGTTTATCTTCCTTGGAGATTGCTAAGAGTGGAATCTGGAAGAATGCTATTAATGTAGTGATATTAGTAGAACAATCAAACTCAAAGTATGACTCAATGGGTGATAGTATATGACTAACACGCCAAGGAAAATGTGCTAGTACGGCTAGCATTATTTGATGTTGAATGATTCTTCTATAAAGAAAAGTTAATATTGAAAATAGAATTACAAAAAGATATAATGGCAGAAAAGAAGATAACTGGAAAAGTCCAGCTCAGGTGTATATGCTTGATATACAAGTTATAGATGTATTACTAGTTAACAAAGTATTTTTTTGGGTATTTTGATACCAGATTGGTTGGTATGAGTTGTCATACAAAGAAACACAATGCAAGAAATACAAGGGCCTAAAAGGAACTAGTGGTAGATGTCGAATCGATCATGACAAGAACAGAAAGAAAGTGTTATTGTGTTCATCGTCGTATCGAACTAACCATTCAAGATTTATTTTAAGAACTTAATAAGTTGTTATTTTGTTCCGGTCTTTTGTGAGAACAAATGAGATTGTTCAAACTATGACCATATTCCATAATTGATAGACGAGTTAATATAAATCGTTTTGGTAAATTAAACATCTATAAGACTAAATGCTAAACGTTGCAAGACGTAAAATAATTTCACTTAAATTGTGACACCACCATTTTCGTTCATATCGGAAAGGAAAACATGAAGGAACACCATGTTAATGGACTTCCGGAGTCATTTTGTTTTAAATAAACTGACGCTTGCGAGGCCTCTTCCAAAAGATGACTAGAATTCCGTTCATGGGCCAAAGTAGAATGGACGACTAATTTAGTGGACATTATACATATTGATGTATATAGTACATTATGTGTAGTCGTGTGTGGTGGATTAATTTTTCCTTCATAAAATTCCATCGATGATTTAAGTAGATATATGAGTATATCTATTTAAAGAGAACGGAGTTTGACACTTTTGAATTGATTCAAACTATTGTTAGTATGAAGTAAAAAATAATTGTAAAGGATAAAGTTTGAGTTACAAGTTTAGCAAAAACATCTGCGGAGTTGCAGAATCGTCCTACAACTTATACTACTCGAATACCCCACATTAGTTTGGAGTTTTCGAGAGACAAAATCAAACCTTGTTGGACATGGTAAGATTAATAAAATTGCCATTATAATTTTGTAGTTTATACATTAGAGACAACCACTTTTACACTGAAAAGAGCGCCGTCGTGATCCGTTGAAATTGACACCATATAAGTTATGGCTTGGGTAGTGACCCGAATTGTCTTTTTCTTATGTTTTGGTATTCATAGCATGTGTAAAATGTTTACAACCAAAATAGGATACATATATGTTTATAAAGTTATCCCAACGAATCCATTGGGTATTTCTCCTATCACCGAACCAAAAGACAAATGTTGTTTGTCAGAAAATGTTGATTTCTCAAGAAAGTAGTTCTTGTGAAACAAGTGAGTGGGAGGACAGTACAAACTCAACGAGATTAGAGAATCTTTGTTATCATGTCAAGAGTAGCACATCACTGGAAGTTGTTCCGGGGTTTCCTATTTTGACCAAGTAGAAGACACTACATGTGTTGTAGATACTTCGAATGAGTTTGCAAACTGAACCACAAAAGTCCTAAAACTTTGTACTTAGACCAACTTGTGGTTTAAGAGTAAAGTGTTGTTTTGACAACAAAGGACATGGAAGTTATAAAGGAAGCAAATGATGGGCCCTGACTTCGTAAAATTGGCTATGAGTCATTATATCTGTGATAGTATTCCTATTTGAATATCAAGTATGTGACTTGGTAGTCTTTTCGAAAGGAATGATGCCTAATGATAACAAATGAGTCTATATAGCAACAAAGACATGGATATTTACATCCTTTGAAAGTTGTACTTGTCGAAAAGATGTTTTCGACGAAGTTCAAAGAGTTGACTACTACAAGATTTTGATCTTCCGTAGTGATGCTGTAGTCTTTGAGAATAGTTCTAGCAAAAGTTACATATTATGATATGGCAACTTTCCTCTTAAGGATGTGTACTTGACACAGTCTGAGAGTTTTGTAAAATTCAAAAGGTTGCTGGAAAGGTATGCACACTTGAATGGTTGACGTGAGCATAACGAAGTTGGAATCTTTACCTTAATGAAGTTATCAAAAGAGTTTGATTCCATCCTGAACGGTAAAGATGCTTGTATAGATACAAGAAATTAAGTGGGAGCGCTATGATATATTTCCAATGCTTTATGTAGATGACATATGGTAGATTGGAAAATATGTATTTTAAATTAACACGGTTAAGATTTTCATATTGACGAAAGTCTGAGGAGATATTAGGCATCGGTATCTATAAGAGATGGACTGAAGCGCCTAATATGGTTGAGGCAAATTACATAGATGAAATATTGAAGTAAGTCAATATCGAAATGACAAGAAGGAGTTCTTGTCACATGGAAAAGAATTGAGCAAGATTCAAGCGTTTTGACACATGATGAGCATAATTGAAATTAAGATTTCTAAGTCATGTGTTCCATGCTATGTACACAACCAGATGAGTCTTGTTCTATAGAATTTTATAGCAGGATAATTCATATGATGATTAGTCAACAGTCGGAGAGATCCTTGTGTCATTTTAGAAATTCTAAGGATATGTTTTCCTATGTAGTAATGACAAAATATTCGTTGTAATATGTTACACTAATAGTCTTGTCATTTATTTAAGTAATTTTATCTCAATTAAAACATGTTATGAACGGTAGCATAATAGGCTTGAAGAAAGTTCCATGCTGGATTTGAAGAAGTTTCAAAATGAAAGTATTGTGACGGATACTACAACAAAGGCTAAGTATATCGTTGTATTGACAACAAATAATAGGAGTATTTTGTGTCAAGGAGTTCTTTATGGAACTTGGTGAATTTCCAAGATTGCTGACACTATGAAGCTACACTTTTACAATGTTAGTAACATTAGTTTAAGCTGAGGAATTAAGGCCTCACCGGTTGACCAAATATATACAAAGCCAAATCATTAGAGAATGAGTGATGCGTGTAGACACAAAGACATGCAAATACTACAGGACATGAAATTGTCAGATCTTTTTGATGCAGTTTACCACATGCAAAGCATGGTAATAACACTGGAACGCCATATGTGTTAATTTCTTACAGACTAGATTATTGACTCTAGCGCAAGTGGGAGACTGAAGGGAATATGCCCGGGGGGTAATAATAAAGTGGTTATTATCTTATTACTTGTTTATGATGAATGTTTATTTCTCATGCTAGAATTGTATTAACTGGAAACGTCCATACATGTGTGTTTAAAAAACAAACAATGGTTCTTAGTGAAGCCTCTCTTTTAACTAGCTCGTTTATTAATAGATGATCAAGGTTTACGGATCATGAACATTGGATGTTGTTAATAACGGGGTCATGTCATTAGAAGAATGATGTGATGAACATAGACCCAAATTAAGTATAACAATACGATCAAGTCATTTAGTTTATATTGTTATATCTTGCATACGAAGTAACTTATTCCTTAGACCATGAGATCATGTCAATTACTAATACCGGAAGGGTGCTTTGATGCCATCAAACGTCACGCCGTAACAGGGTGACTATAAAGGTGCCGTTGGGTATTCGTAAAGTATTAGTTGAGGATCATGGATCAAGAGTGGGATTTGTCCATCCAAATGACAGAGAGATACTCTGGGCCCTCTCGATGATATCACATCAACACCGCTTGCAACCACGTGACTAGGTCACAAGGATGTCATGTCATGGAACGAGCTTGAACTAGGTATGGTTCATACCAATGATCGGATCTCGAACAAATAAAATATCGCGAGACAAAGGGAATTCGATACAACGTTTATGGTTCACACGATCACAAGATTCATCGTTGAATGTGTAGGAGTCATTATGGATCTCCAGATCCCGCTATTGTCTATTGATCAGAGAGGTGTCTCGATCATGTATACATTATTCAGGAACCATAGGGTGACACACTTAAGGTTCGATGACGCGTTTGACTGCATATGGAATATCAGAGAAAAATTTGGACATGACCGAAATTGTTTCTGGTAATTTTGAAATAGTTTAAAGGGATTCTTGTCAATGGTTGTTAATAGATTTAACAACTAACTCAAGGGATTATATGTTAATGTTTGTAAATGGAATTAACAAATATTAATTTAAAGAAATAAAATTGTTTTATTTATTTATTAAAGAAAACCCTTGGGATTTTGAGTGGGAATTAATGGAAGAATGAGTGGGTTGAGTGGAGACTCCACCCACATGATGAGGGAGAGGTGGAAACACTCTAAAATTCGTGGCTGACATCCCCACCTATAAAAGGAGGGGTGGGAGCCCCCTCTCACACACACACACACTTGTGTCATCTATTCCTCCCTCCTCCCGCTGATCCACCTCATGTTCATGCGCTTGGCAAAGCCCTAAACAAAATTTTCTCCACCACACCACGCCGTCGTGATGCTGGAGTTCCGAGGGATAATCTAATTCCGCTGCCCCGATGGATCGAGGGAATGGAGGTCGTCATCGACCTGTACGTGTGACCGAGTGTGGAAGCGCTGCTGGATTGCAGCGCTCATCTTCGCGATCTTGAGATCGATGTGAGTACGACTACATCACTAACGAGATTTGATCTCCTAACGCTTTGTGTCTTCGAGGGTATGTTCTCCTAAGACTCTTTCTCCCCGTTGCCTTTCATCTCCTAGATTAGATCTTGGCCCTTCTGGTTTATCTCGCGTAGGCAAATTTTTGTTTTCTATGCAACGAACCGTTCATCACATACGAGCAATGGAGCGGGGAAAGAGTTTCATTTATTTACGTATTTGGAAGCAAGGACGATCTCGGATCGATAACTATCTGAAGAAGTGCAGTATCTATAAAGATTTGATTTTGTAATTCCACTAGAAATACATATGTGAATACTTCTCAATAAATTATTTATAGCTATACAAAATTCCACTATGTGTTTTTATACTTAGTAATATTGTCGTTGAATATTTATGTGAGAACTTTGCACCACAATGTTCCTTGGTTTTATTACAAATAACTATCAGCATAATAAAAACTTTTTATTAAGTTTTTCTTATTTATACCAACTTGACTAAAACAATTTTAGTCAACGAAAAACTACAGGTTCTTGTGTTCTTTCTTTTATGACTATGAGATTGGTCAAATAACACAATATTATTATTTGATCTCAACCCTTTATATTTTTCTCACCACTAACTACGACGACCATGCCTATTGCAAAATATCATGTCATTTTACTTTTGAGTAAAATATTTTATCCCATTGCAATTCGAAATTTCTTTCATAATTATACTTACCACATCCATCATATTCATGTTTATTAAAATTCTTAATCTATACAATATATTATGTATTTAATAAGTCATTTTATGATATTGCATTTAAAACATTTTAAATCTTTTCATGAGGCATCTTTCTTTTAATTAGGCCCAGTCAAATTAAATGATCATAATCAGCCCCCAATGAATTTTATATCCCTTCGCTTGAATAATGAAAAATAAGTCCTTCTTATTTCATTAGCACGACTGACTTAATACTCATTCTTGTAATATTTTAGATTACTCTAGTAATCCAAAATTAATTACACATAGCAAAATAATTTGCTAATTGATCAAATGACAACACCAAGCAATTGATATGATAAGTCTTCAACTCATCATTGTCATTTATTTGTACTTGATAAAACATTTTGTCAATACTAGTTTTATAAACATAAAATATTCATATTTTTTTTCTAGTGAGAATATTCATTTTCCTTGTGATATTAAAATCCCTCCTCTCAAGATGAAATCTTGGAGTCAAAATGAATATATTCTTTAACATGGATCTATATGATAATTTAATATCATATATTTATGAGAACTATTATCTTGTTTGTTTTGTTTTGCAAATTGTGATCACTGTCTTGAAATTTTGATGACTATATCACTATGTGAATATGACATCAAATTCCGCATATGACTTTTATTTAATATTAAGTTTAAACTTTATGTATCTCATACATAAATTCCTCGATAAGGTGATGAGTTGGAAACATTTTCATATTGCCCTTTTCATTCAATCCTTCTCCAAAGATTCTCAATCTTAACTTAATATAATTTCCACATCTCCTTCATGAGAACATACTTGTCTTCTTAATCCAATCTGTTTAAAAAGGTGCATTATAGAGCCAATTAGTTTATGGCAATGGAAGTTAATAATGATTTACTCTCAAGTTATGCTTATCAAACATGGTCTCACACTCTAATTATGATAAATTTAATTGTTCTAAATATACCTTAGCAGGCTTGTGTTTTCTACATGGTGTGGAATGATTGTTGCATTACTAAATGTCCCTGATAATGTGATTTTAATTTTCTTTGTATTGGCTTACCGAAATTGCTATGATACCTTGTTACTATACTATTTATATTAAGCTTTTAGCTGAAGAAAGTGTGATCCATCAGACAACCAATTGTAAGTGAACTAAACTTCTCATTATTTCAGTTTAAACACAGAGTTTTTTTATTTTGTTTCTTGCTCGCGATGATCAAGGTTTAACCTTGGGGAACATTGATGCGTCTAAAAATGGCACATCTTTATCTATGTTTAAACCATATCTTTTACATGAAAATGATATATCACTATAAATCTGCCACTAATCACTAATGTGCAATTTATTTGCAAATCTTCATGTCATTATTTTTATTGCAGATATTAGACAAATAACCACTCTAAATCAGGGCTAAAAGGAAAAAACATAATATTAGAAAATCAATTAAAGTTGTCTTAAGAGCACACTTAACAACCTCAGTACAGTTATTAGTGACCGTACTTCCCACTGTATCAGATGCCACGAGGACCGTTGTAACAAACTGAACAAAATTCATCAAAGGGCCCATAGCCAATTCGTGAAGGAAGATGCCCAAAACCCTAGTGCATTCTCTAGATCCCCTTATAAGGAGAAGAAACAGCTCCCCAAAGATAGCCATGCACCATATCATCTCCATCGTCGTCATCATCATCCTCTCCAATGAAGACCACATAGTGCTGCCGCATCTCCACCACATCGTCTGCACCACCACCATAGTCATAGCCATACTTCTACTTTGCAATCCAGATTACTGAAAGTGGATCTCTCGAGAAAAACAATGATATGACCGTGCTTAATGATTTCCTCTTTCTTCCAGAACTAAAAACCAAGGCAACCCCGCGAGATGGAAACTATATAGGGCCATCGGTTGGACAAATTACTCTATGTTGACCCTTGCTCGGAGACATAATGGACTACGGATGTATGGCCTACATACAAGTAAATAACATATGTATTAATTATACTAAATTATGTTAATTTTATCTTATTTATCCCGGCTACTAATGCAGGTGAAACCTTAAGTACATGCCTATTTTTAATCACTGATAACAACTCATTTTTGCAATACAAGGATGGTCTGTTAAAAGAGGAATTAATAAGTTTTGTGTGGATTTAATAATTGTTCTCATCAAGCACCTACTTCCTGGTTTGATAAAACCCTCAGTCTCAAGGAAGAAAACTACATACTACATTCGGAAATCCGGATCGAACGTATCAAACATCCATTTATGACCATCTAAAGAATTGCATGCTGCGAATTCATTATGTGCTTAAATATGGATGGCAACCTGCTCTACATCCATCAACGGAAGGCTTTAATGACATGAAAAACATAGAGATGTAGACCGTGTAATCCTCTATTACATCAGTGTTTATATCCACAACACTTCCAGGTGACCTTCTCTCCACCTCTTCTTGAAGCTATAAATCATCCTAAAATTATTTTTCCTAATTACGATATAATTCTCTCGTCGTCCTTTGTGTTGCCTTCCACACTGTGGTTTACTTAACCACAACTGGGTAGTCCTTTTCCAAGTATTTTTTTAACCTTCTTTGTAGTAGTGTTTGATGTCTTGGCTAAAATAAGAGCTTTTTCCTGCAACCCAAGCTTATGCTTTTATTGTGGATACTCTCTATGAAGTAGTAATGCAAGTATGTACATGTGGGATATGATTGACTATGATGGCACTTCCATCAGGTTGCCGTCTAGAACAAATTTAACCCTTGTAAGGTTTGGCTCTCCCATCAAATCCACTACACCTCGCATAAAACTTCTCTTTATCGGTCTGTTGTGTCTTTGCGGCAAACTCTTTCTTGATTGCATAAGTCTTGAAACAAATTCAAAACTGTTCCATATTTGGAAAAAAACTCCCTATTGCAATAACATGGTTTTTCTTTGTCATACAAAGTTACCAGATCATCATCATGTGCATCATCTACAGCTCTTACATGAACTCTACATCCACATCTTCACATTAATGCATGTGAGTATAAATATTATCAGTGTTACTTCTATCATTCCTCTCATTCTCTTAATCAAAGTCATCTTCTGGAATTTCCGAACATTTGGCATTTCAGTGTCATTCAATGGTGCAATGACCAAATCAGCATTGCCAGCTAATTCTACCGAATTTCAGTCAACATAAAATAGCCCCTACCTCAGGATAAGCCCCCGAAGCTAAAAATGTCACGTTAGTACGTATGGTCATTATCCGTGTAGCCAGATCATCATCTAACATCTACGAACACAACTTTCATGGCACATATCCAACTTTTAAATCGAATTTGAGATCAACGACCTCTGCATTAAAAGTAACCTCTATGTTTCTCCACCATCTTGCCGATCAAAATTTTCAACCACCTATTCTTCATTCGCAATTCTCAGATACTCTCCCTTCTCATTATCAAACCGTGACAATGCACTTCTTACTATGGACCCCAAAGAATATTGTGCCCAAGTTTGTTCACCACATTCTTCACGGCCTTCTCTTCTAGGATCTGCAGCTTTCGGAGGTCAATCTACAAATGTATCTGTATCGATGTTCCACACGCTTCCATCACCTAGCTTTGCCTTAGACAGAAATAATTTGATGGTGAATTGGAAGTTTCTCCACACATTATCTCCCCTGTTTTGAATGACGGCGGACAGTGTGATCTAGTGGTATCGGATGAGGACTGATGACCCACAAGTATATTGGATCGCAACAGTCTTCGAGGGAAGTAAAACCCAAATTTATTGATTCGACACAAAGGGAGCCAAAGAATATTTATTAGACTTAACAAACGAGTTGTCAATTTAGCTTCACCCGAAAGTACACTTTCTCGCAACAATTTATCAGTGGTAACAGTTTTATAGAAGCAGTAGTAAAATAGTAACATCGGTAGTAATCGCGGAAAACAACAGGATGGGAAATACCGTAGGCATACATGGAATGGATGGACGGGCGTTGCATGGATAACATAGGTCATGTAATAATCTAAACATGCGCATTGCAGATAATAATAATAAACCATCCAACTTCTAGGCAAACTATAGGCATGTGTTCCAATATGGTCATACGTGCTCGCAATGAGAAACTTGCATAACATCTTTTGTCCTACCAGCCCGTGGCAGCGGGGCCTCTAGGGAAACTACTGGTAATAAAGGTGCTCATTTTAATAAAGCACCGGAGCAAAGCATTAACACTCCCTGAACACACGTGATCCTCACATCACAACCACCCCCTTCGGTTGTCCCAATTTCTGCCGCTTTGGGGCCTCGGGTTCCTGACAATGAGATGTGTAAACAACTTGCAGATATGATCAAGAAACAATATAGAATAACATGTTCAGGTCTGAAATCATGGCACTTGGGCCCTAGTGACAAGAATTAAGCATAAGAAATTGCACCAAAAGGTAGAAAACACTAACAATGGATACTAGGCACTATGCCCTAACAATCTGGCATTATTACATGATCGATCTCATCCAATGCCTTCCATCCCTCTCAGCCTACAGCGGTGTTTACTCACACATGGACAGGGGAATCATGGATGGTTGATGGAGAAGAGGTGGTGGTGTCGATGGCGATGATCTCCTTCGAATCCCCGTCCCGACAGGGCGTCAGAACATGAACTTATGATCCCCGAGTCGAGTTTCAAGGTGGCGGCGGCGCTTTGTTGCGATTCTGTGGAATATGACGTACCCTCCTCAGTTTTTAGGTTACATGGCATATGTAGTCGAAAGGGGATCCCGAGGGGGTGCCGAGGTGGCCCACACCACCAGGCGGCGTGGCCAGGGGGCGCCAAAAGGGGTGGTGTGGCCTCCTCCTGGCCCCTCTCTGGGCCTCCTAGCTCCTGGGGTCTTCTGATGTTTTAAGCTCAATGGGACCTTTGCTGGGAAATTTCTCGAAAGTTTTTTTTTTGAACAAAAACGAGACACCAAGGTAATTCTCCTGAAAACAACGTTAGTCCGTGTTAGTAGTATCCAAAACTCACAAGTTTAGAGGAAAACAATAAGAAAAGTGTTCTAGAAAAGGAGATACATTTTGGACGTATCAAATCCCCCCAAGCTTAGCTTATCGTTTGTCCTCAAGCAATTCAGTGACAACTGAGTGCGATAAAAGACTTCTACAAACACATTTGTTTCATATGATGTAAATATACTCACTATATGATACAGTGCTTAGGCAATTCATAATAAGATGTATGGAAGATAAAAGTCACCTAGCAGTTATGCAAACCATGAAGAGATGCCAACAAACTAATAATAAACAACATGAAATATATCAATCGTCGGGATTGCAATGATCATAATAGGGTATTATAAAGTGTACTCGCTTGCCCTTAATAATGGAGGAAAACATAAATGCTAGGGCACCTCTAAAGTTCAAATGAAGACTAGAAATAAAGATATCAAAGATACAAGCATCAAAGTTATACCACAATCAACCGTGTTTTGGGACAAGCACATTACACTAAGAATGACAGCCATGCTCTCAAGAAGGTGCATAAAGCGAGATGGTGAAGATTCAACATAAAAATAAAAGAAAGGCCCTTCGCAGAGGGAAGCAGGGATTAACTCATGTGCTAGACATTTTTATTTTATTAAACAGAGGTATTGAAAACTTTTTTAAGAGAGGTGTATGCTTATGTCAACGAATGGTAAACAGACAATATAGTACGTCACAAGCCAACTAGACTTCACAAGAGCGACTCCCATAGAAGGACGCATCTGGGTAGAAGGTCATCCCTCTTTCTCTTTTGCTTACACAATTATGATTTGACTGATAAATCAGGGGCAAAAATAGTGAAGAGAATTTGTTGTATTACTTTGGGGCTGGGCACCCCGCTGCCAACTCTTCTATCATTGGATAAGCGGATGAAGCCACTAGTCCAGGGTGTGAAATCCAATCAACAAGTGAGATAAAGATTCTCTATTTACGTCCTCGTGAGCTAAAACAGGTGCACAAAACAGGAATAATTTTTCGAAGGTTTTAAAGGTAGCACACGAGTTTATTTGGAGTGGCAGTTAAATACCACATATATAGGTAGGTATGGTGGACACATTTGGCAAACTTTGGGTTTTAGGAGTTGGATGCACGAGTAGAGCACATACTCGGTACAGGTGAAGGCTAGCAATGGACGGGGGGCGACAATCAAGAGAGCAACAACTGTCATAATCATGCCTGTGACAAAAAAATTAACAGGGCATAAAACTGATACAAATACTCTGAGGCAAAATAAATCATCGAGGCTTAATTGACTTTTTCTTTTCAGCCATAGAATGGGTGAGCATGTGCCAAGTCGATTCAAGCGAAACAATCAGAGGGAGATACCACAATGTCATACCCTTCTATGAATAAAACAATGCAAGCAACCATTTATACGGCATGCTATCTTATATTAATAAGTTGGAACTAAATGCATGATGCACGAACTGCTAAGCATCAATTAAATAACATACACCTTACATGAACGAACTAAGCATGTTCACACGGATGAGTATATGTACAAAATTAAAACAAATAGGGTTCATACGAGCCTCTCACCACAACTTGGACTGTTGTAAATCATCATTAATGCTCTTCACTTGTGTGGATCGAATAATATAGAATGATAATCAACCTCCAATGGAGAAACGGAAGTCCGGTGAACTCTACAACAAACTTTACAAAACCAAAGAAGAACAACAAATATTTTTGGGTTCTCGAATTAAAATAAGAACAGAAAGAAGCAAGCAAACCAAACAAAATATTTTTGGATTTTTGAATACTAAACCGAAACGAGAAGGTAAAGAAAACCAACAAAAGAAACTAAGGAAGCAAATAAAGAGAAGCAATAGAAATATTTTTGGTATCTTTGTGTTTTGGAAAACAAGAACAAAACAATAAAAACAAAAAGAAACAAAAGAAGCGAAAGAAAACGAAAACAAACGAAAGAAATGAAAACATGGATATACAAAGAACTGACCGAACATGATATATAAATGAGTGTGATGTTTTTATACCTCCCCCCCCCAAGCTTAGGCTTTTGGCCTCTTCTTGATTATATTATATCACCCTCTTCTCTTGACCCTTGAAAACTTCCATCACACCACACTCAAAGTTATTCACATTAGAGGGTTAGTGCACAATAAAAAATCATGGGTTATGCAAGGGAACAAGTGCAATTGATACTTCTAAACATTAGCTACAGCCACTGATGTTTCGTGAAACAATGAAATCCACTCGACATAGTAAAAGAGCAAATGCAAGAAAATGGTAGAATCTGCCAAAACCAGAACAGTCTGTAAAAAAGAATTTTTTGGGGCACTTAAGTTGCTCAGATCAAAACACTTAAAGAGCTAAAAAGCTTCGTAATTAGCTGAGGAATAAGCACAAAAAGTTTCAGGTAATTTTTATCTCCCTGTGAATTATACGATTTTTTACGGTTGACAGAAGAAATCGGTTTGCTTCGCAGAAATCCAAAGCCAACTCCAACTTTCGCTAGAAACTTTACTTGGCACAACTAAAACATGAAAATAAAGATACAAAGGAGTTTCTACAGAAGTATACAACCCCGTGACTCAAAGAAAAAAAAGGTGGAAGGTGAAAACATTGCCCTCTTCATTAAAAGTCATTTTGTTAACAAGGGTGATCATGTCTTGTTACCAGAACAATTTTCATATCAAGCAAAACTTTGCTAATCACTAAATAATTATGTTACCTCAACCTTGATAGACTTAGTCCCAATCATAATAATTTCATATTCTTTTGGTGGTGCTGGAATGGGACAATAAAATTCTCCAATCTTGATGGTCTCAATATTTTCAATTGAGTTTAAACCATATCTTCTATCAATCTTCTTGGGAAAATAAAGAGTATGCTACTTTTCCTTGATTGCAATCAATAATAGCCCCTACAGTGTTAAGAAAAAGGTCTCCCAAGAATATAGACATATCATCTTAAGGCATTTCCAACACAACAAAGTCAGTTAATATAAAACAATTAGTAGCAACTTGAACAGGAACATTCTCATATATACCAACAGGAATAGTAGTGGATTTATCGGCCATTTGCAAAGATATATCATTGTGTATCTATTTTTAAAGAGAGAGTCTCTTATAAAGAGAGAAAGGCATAACACTAACTCCAGCTCCCAAGTCACATAAAGGAGTTCTAACATAATTATTTTTAATAGAACAAAGGATAGTAGGAATACTAGGATCTCCAAGCTTCTTTGGAACCTTGCCATTGAAAAAGTAATTAGCAAGCATAGTGGAAATTTCCTCATTAGGAATTTTCCTTTTGTTAGAGACAGTATCTTTCTTATATTTAGAATAAGGAGGCAATTTAATAGCATCAGTCAAAGGTATTTCCAAAAACAGAGGTTTCATCCACTCACAAAGCTTGTTATAATGTTCTTCTTCCTTTGATTTGTGTTTCTTATTAGGAAAAGACATTGCTTTTTGTACCCAAAGCTCTCTTTCATTACCATGTTTATTAGCAATGAAATCCTCCTTAGTATACTTTGCAGTTTTAGTTTGCTTTTCAGGTTGAGCTACAGTTCTTCTTTATCAGAAGCAGCACTTTTATCATCACCACATTCAGTTTCAGCATCAAAAATAGATATACTATTAGGATCTTTAGGAGGTTCAGGAGATTCTACAACATTTTTATGTCTTTTCTTCTTTTTCTTTAGAAGGAGAACTGTTGTTTTTAGGTTCCTGAGAATCTTGTTCAATTCTTTTAGGATGTCCTTTAGGATACAAGGGGTCCTGAGTAGAAACACCACTTATAGTAATTATTTCACAAACATGTTTATCTCTAGAAGCATTAGCTAGCATGTCTTTTTGCACTTTAGTAAGTTGATAAATTTGATTTTGAACCATTTTAAAATGTTTAACAAGCATTTTAACATCATTAGAGGTTCTCTCAATAAGACCATGCAAATTATCAATAGCTCTAGAGTTTTTCATAAGGTGATTTTGCACTCTCCTATTAAGGTTTCTTGCTTAACAACATAATTATCAAATTCATCTAAGCATTGATCAGGTGTTTTAGAATAGGGAATATCTCTATTATCAAAGTATTGGAGAGAGTGTACCTCAACAGTTGATGGATGAGGAATAGGCTTACATAATTCTTCTATAGGAGGTAAATTCTTCACATCTTCAGATTTAATACCCCTCTCTTTAAGAGATTTCTTCGCTTCCTTCATCATTTAATTCAATCATGCCTCTCTTATTGGGTGTTGGTATTGGTGTTGGCTCTGGTGTAGGTGTAGGCTCAGGTATATTCCAATCATAATTATTTTTGGCTATTTTAGACATTAATTCCTCAGCTTCTTCTGGAGTTCTTTTCCTGAAAACAAAACTAGCACAACTATCCAGGTATGTCCTAGATTCAACAGTTAGTCCATTATAAAATATATCTAGGAGTTCATTTTTAGGTAATGGATATCCAGAGCTAGCTCTTATCAAAGAATAAAACCTTGTCCAAGATTCAGGCAATTTTTCTCCTTCAATTTACTCGAAGTTAAAGATATCCTGCACAATAGCATGTTGGGCACTAGATGGAAAATATTTTTGAAAGAAAGCATTAACCAAATCCATAGGACCATTAATAGGTCCAGGTGACAGATTGTTAAACCAAATTTTAGCTTCATCTTTCAATGAGAAATGGAAGATCTTGGTAAAAAAATAAGTAGAGGATATTTATACTCCACCAACATGGACCTGGCCGTATCCATGAGAGTCCGGTTCATCCTTTTGGCTACACCATTTTTTTCAGGGGCATATGCAGTGAAATATTGATGACGAATCCCCTCTTCACTAAGAAACTCATTTAACATGTAGTTCTTGAATGCATAGCCATTATCACTCCTAATGGCTAGGATAGGAACATTGTGTTGACACTGAAATTGGTTGGAGAAGTCGATGAAGGCTTGTTGGGTCTCTTTCTTCAACTTGAAGAAATAAACACAAGTGTATCTTGAGTAGTGATCAACAATCACCAAGTATTACTTCTTCCCGCCAAGACTTTCCCGGGCATGACTCCAAAGAGATCCACATGAAGAAGTTCTAAAATCTTGTTTCATGAAATAACAGTCTTTCTTCGGTAGGGAGAATCATGCATCTTTCCTTCAACACAATCCCTAGAAACATGATCTTTGGCAATTGAAATTTTTTCTTTTAGTACGAGGATGTGGCCACCTTTGTGAAGTTCTCATGTTAACATGGAATAAGCGGCGATGCCACAACAACCCCACGTCGGCCTTACCAAAGAGACATATCGCTTGAGTGTTGTTTGAAACTGAAAAGTCTACCACATACAACTCATTTTTGACATACCCTACGTAAGAACCATAAACACTCTTGCTCCACAAGAGGACCATGATATCAGGTTCAAAGAAGACGGAAATGCCCATCTTCCCTAAAGCACGAACTAAAAGTAATTTGTAACCAAGGGATTCGACAAACATGACATTTTCTATAGTGATGTTAGGAGCAACAATCACCTTGTCGAAACTCGTTACCTAAGATTTTTACCTATCTCTATAAGTGATGGTTGCTTGATTTATATTTGGTCTCAACTCCGTCATAAGCTCCTTGCTTCTGGTCATATGACTTGTACATCCATTGTCAAGTATCCATTTTGACTCACCGGAAGCATAGCCCTACAAGAAATCATTGACTAGAGTTAGGACCCCGAGGAGGGTCCTCTCATGTTAGCAACACGTGTATTGGGAACCCAAATAGTGTAGTCAATGTAATCCTCAATAGAACCAACATATCTTGCTTGTACAACACCATAATGATCAACAAATAAGAAATGGTGAGGATTGTTAGTCCCCGTGGAGTTGATTCGAGTGGTTTCGTCCCTAATGAGAATACCACTCGTACCAACATTGTTCTTTGCTTGTGCAGGCTTAGCCTTCTTCTTGTTCTTGCTCTTCGCAACATAGCAAACACCTTGCTTGACATTTTGTGGCTTTGGAGCCACTACCTTCTCAACACTAGGGCCCTTGCAATTAATTATTGTTAGCTCTTTGTTAAACCTAGCATTATCCTCAATAATATTTGCATGATCAGAAGAAGAAATATAAGCACTAGGCACATTGAATTTATCTAGTTGAGTTTGTAGTTGTTGATGTGACTTGGTGAGGAGTGTTCACCCTCCAAGGCCTTGTGAGCCTTGGTGAGGTTCTCTAGGTCCTCGGTTAGTTTATCATGAGCAACACAAAACTCAAACTTTTTCTTTTTAGCCATTTTATATTTAAAAATATCATGGTCATGTTACTTAGTGAGTTTAGACATTAACTCATTATGTGACTCCTCAATAGTTTCAAGTTTCTCCTCAAGAGATACTAGAAGCTCATGCTCCTCCTCAAGAGAATATGAGAGAGATGCCTTTTCAATTGCATCCTCTCTCTCATTCTCACCTTTCTTCTCAAGTGCCTCTTGAGCCTCTCCCGATTGGCTCATGATTAGATCAAAGTACCTTTTGGTCACCTTGCAAGTTAGACACAAAGAGACCCAAGGAGTTAATTTCATCTTCTACACTACGACTAGCAAGATTATTCTTTTCACTTTGAGTCTTAGAGTTGGAGGAAGATGATACCTCGGTGGCCTTTTCCATGAAGATCTTTGCAGATGCTTGGGGAAGATTCTCATCAGGGGATTCAAATAGTGATGGAAATTATGAAGATGCAACAGTAATAGCGGCCACTTCACTTGTGGTTTCTTCTTCTTCATTATCACCGGAGTCATACTCTTTTTGAGTCACTAGCACAAACCTTGAGGATGGTTTATTGTTTAAAGGTTTATTATTGAAGAGAATCTTCTTCCGAGTGAGCTTTGAAAAGTTTCCCTCCTTGAATTTCTCTAGTCTCAAAAGGAAATTCGGCAAGAAAGTGATACTTGTCTTGACAATTGGAAAAAACCCTCACTTTTTGAGTCCCTTCCTTGCTATAAATTGAATTGGTCTTCTCCTCAACATATGCCTTGGCCTTGGGAGCGTTTTTTCCAAAACTTTTGCACGACAAGAGCAATGAAATACTTAAGGACCGTATCATACTCTTCGGCATTTAGAGGAGCCAAATCTTCCCTTGATTCAACCTCTTCTTGATGGTCCAACACCTTGATGGTGCAGGAGTTGCACTCATTGGGAAACCCCAATAGGAAGGTATGAAGATCACAGCAGCAAGTTTCCCTCAGAAAGAAACCAAGGTTGAATCGACCAGTATGAGAAAGAAATCACTTCTGAAGGTTGAAGACATCTGAGGTTGGCAGGCCGCACTACCGATTCATCAGCAATGTGGAATCTAAACAACACAATCAAATTAGGTTGTCAATCTCATCGGTTTTGCTGAAAACAAAGGATTAGACGTATAGTGTGGAAAATATTACTTGTTTGCAGTAAATGAAAGAGAACAGTGATGGCAATGAATGAGAGAAAAACAGTAATTGTAGTAGGAAAACAGTGGCTGCAGTTGTTGTATTATCACTGTAAAGAAATGGACCGGGGTCCACAGTTCATGAGTGGTGTCTCTCCAAAACAGATAGATAACATGCTCGGTAAACAAATTACAGCTAGGCAATTGACAGATATAAAGGTTGCACCGTAGTGCATATGCATGAATGATGATTACTATGTGATTCATGCGGGCATTACAACAAAATTCATAGACAGTTATCCAACTGCATCTATGACTAATAATCCACCCTCAGAGCATCATCCAATCAAACCTCGGGTATTAAGTTGCAAGAAACAAATATTTGGATTAAGAAAAGTGTGTAATATAAACAATGTAAAAAATAAAATAAAATAAAAATAATGTAAAAAAATCGTTGTTTTCTCCCTGATGGCAACAACACATCCCCCACCCATTACGTTTCTGTCACTCGAGCATGATTGAAAGGGAGGCATGAACCCACTATCGAGCATAAAACTCCCTACTGAAGTTACAAGCATCAACTTGGCCAGAGCATCTACTAGTAATGGAGAGCATGCAAGATCCTAAATAACACAAACATGATAGATTGATAATCATTGGACATAGCATTCAATATTCATCGGATCCTAGCAAACACAACATGTAGCATTACAATAAGATGATCTTGATCATGTTAGGCAGCTCACAAGATCTAAATATGAGGAATAAAGAGGAGAGAACAACCATTTAGATACTGCTATGGACCCGTAGTCCAAGGATGAACTACTCACGCATCACTCCAGAGGCAGGCATGGTGATGACGAGCCCTCCGGCGATGATTCCCCCTCCCGGCAGGGTGCTGGGGAGAGCTTCATAACCCTCCCAAACTAGGGTTGACGATGACGGCGGCTACGGAACTTTTGGTGGAAACAGGCTCGAGTATTTAGGGTTAACCTGTGGAGGAGCTTAAATAGGCGAGAGGGCAACGTTGGTGGAGGGCCCTATGGTGTGGGGCCCCTAAGGGCCCCCTCTGGACTCCGTGTACGTGACAGATTTCTAAAACCATGGGATTTTGTTTCGTCCAATTCCGAGAGTATTTCCAGAAAAAAAAATTCTAAAACCAAAAATAGCAGAAACAGGAACTGACTCTGTGGCATCTTGTCAATAGGTTAGTCCCAGAAAATCCATAAAACTGACATAAAGTGTATATGAAACATGTAGCATATGGCATGAAAACAACATGGAACATCAGAAATTATAGATACATTTGAGACGTATCACACCTTTTTCACAACCTTGGCCTTCAAAGCAATGGAGTCCCCTTTGTGCGTTCCAATAGCACGCGCACGAGTGTCTTGAGCAAGCCTTGTTTGAAATTAAAAGGATGCCATCTCTTGCATAATATCATTTGAAGTCATGATATGGTAGTTTTGTCTTCCTTGAAGGGTCTTAAAGTCCACGGGCTCGAATGGCATGAGGGCGCTCTCATACTTCCTCTTGAGTGGCACCAAGACCACTAAAGGCCATAGCAAGGGTATTGAGTGTTTGGTACATGTACTCATGGTTTTCACCATCATGCATATAGAACCCTTTGGCCTCATTGCTCAAGGCATCAAACCTATTCCTTTGCATGCTATCCTTGCCCTCAAAGATGGAGACAATAGCATCCCATGTTTCTTTGGCGATGGAGAACTGTTGAATGTGTGGCATGATCTTCTCACACACGGCTTGTCGAATCATGTTCAAAGCGGTGAAGTAGAGTTGAGAATCAACCACTTCTCTTCTTCTCAAGTTCTTCGGATCAACCTGCTTGTAGCCATCTTCAATAACTATCCATAGCTCAATTCAAAAGGATTTAAAGTGAGTCTTAAGCCGGAAATGCGCATCAATTTTAGGAGGGTCACCCCTATTGTTTATAGGAGGATGTGGGATAGTACCAACCGGGAACCTTATGGTAATCTTCCTTTCCATCCCATCCCTTAGAAGATGAAGGTTTCATAGGTGTTGGGGTTTCACTTTTAGTTTCTTCACCATCATCCTCATCACTTTTTTCATCCAAAATTTCTTCCGGATCAGACTCCACTACTCGGTATGTCGTGTCCTTGGCATTCAAGAGTTTCACCATTATTTCATGCAATTCTTGAATTTGGGCATCCATGGATGAGGTCAAGGAAGTTTGCATTTCCTTGAGATTATTCATGGTGGTCGGAGCCGCGGACTTGGAGGTTTCCTCTCCGATGGCCATACTATACTCTTAGGTGTTTAATCCCAGAATAAGAGTCAGGGATCTTATACCAATTGAATGGATAGTATGGGCACCTATAGGGACGGGGTGAATAGGTGCTAATTCCAAATTTTACTACTTTTTCAATTTAGGCTTGACACAAAGATAAAATCTCCAGATATGCAACTAAGGTGAATTTACCTATATGGCAAGAGCTACAATCAGCAAGATACAAACACAAAGTAAAGGTAAATGATAGAAGGAACCAATAGAGGAAGCATGCGGATACAACGATGTATTCCTAAGTTCCTCCTTTTGAGGGGAGTACGTCTCGTTGGAGGGGTGTGAGTTTCACAACGAAGGCCTACTCAATGGCACAAAGGCCTCACCCTATTTTCCGATGAACTTAGCCACAAAGGCCTAGTTCACCTTTCACTATTGATTCCCTTCAAGGCGGAAATCAGTGTCTTTACAATGAGCTTGAGGCATACACCCACAACTGAATTGGGGGCTCCCAAGAACACCAACAATCTACTTCCAAAAACAAGTGAGTAACAACGCGGGTCTAGGTTTTCCACAAGGAAACCCTAGAAACGTATCCCTCAAATGAATGAGGGGAAATGAAGAATAGCTTGGTGATGAGGTGGACCTGGGCCTTCTCCTGCAATTCTCCAAGAATCAATGAGTTTGGTGGCAGGAGATGCGAGAAATCTAGCTTTTGGTGAGCTCTATTATTGGTGCCTTCACTGCTGGAGAGCTACCTCTTAGGGAAGAAGGGGATACGGTATTTATACCCCCCCTTCCCAAATCTGACCGTTGGAACCAGTTCGAGCCTAGCGGTACTACTGTTGGTGCTAAAGAATCAATGAGTTTGGTGGCAGGAGATGCGAGAAATCTAGCTTTTGGTGAGCTCTATTATTGGTGCCTTCACTGTTGGAGAGCTACCTCTTAGGGAAGAAGGGGATACGGTATTTATACCCCCCCTTCCCAAATCTGACCGTTGGAACCATTTCGAGCCTATCGGTACTACTGTTGGTGCTAGCGGTATTACCACTACTTGTAGTCCAAGAGGTACCAGGGCGTACTGCATACTGGTTCCTAGCGGTACAACCGGAGAAGTACCGCAAAGTCCTAGCATCAGTACTACTAGTAACACTCCCGGTACTACCGCTAACCACCCACATGATTTTTAAATCGAAGTGGATGGAAGTAGTACTGGGCCACTACCGCCCTAGTATCAGGGAAAAAGAGAGAAAACGTTACTTGGCGGTACTTTTCCCGGTACTTCTAGTGGTATTGCCACTTTCCTGATGGAAGCAGTACTACCGCCGGGTGATGGTTGCTCCGAATAAAAACCAGATAACAATGGTACTACTAGGCCAGTACCGCTGAAGTGCCTCTATAAACAAAGAATAATTTCTAGTTGGCGGTACTTCTAGCGGTACCGCCCATGGTTCTACCGCTTCCTGGAGGTAGCAGTACTACCGATGGGGAGGCCGGTACTACATTTGTAGCAAGTCTTATTCATTGGATGGAATTCATACGCCACTTCCTTTTTGCGTAACTTTGATATTTCGTGAAAGCAATTAGACGTGATGTTAGAAATTTAATTATGTTGTTATCAACTCTAAAACTTTTAGAGAGATCGATGCACTTTCACCACTACCTAGAAAGAAGCCAAGGTCTAGTAGGAGTGATAAGCCACCAGAGGTGTCCCCTCATACACCACTTCATATTTTTCAGAAGGCGGAAGAAGCACTTGAAATTCTAGGAGCTGATATCACACAAGAGAAGCTTTCCCATCCCAACGTTCATTCCAAGAAAGTTTAAATGATTAATAAGCCCCATGAGTGCTTTTGTCCCATGATTGGCATCTTGTGTCCATGTTTATGACAATTTCTTTTATTTCCTTCATTATGATTTTAAATACCTTTATTTAGTGAATGTTTGTATGTGAACGTATTTTCATATATGTTATATGTGTCTTGGTGTACTTGTTGTTTGGTTATTCCATTCAAGCTGCTGGATTATTTCTCATAGTTTCAACTTAATAGTACACCAATTTGGTTATATGACTAGAGAGTGCTTAGCTCAAATGTGAGAGGCTTAAATTATCTGGATAAAAGGCTGGCTATGTACAATAAAATTGATGAGTTTAATTGTGCAATTATCTATTTGCAAGAAACTAAATGTGAATAATTTGAACATTCATTCATCAGAAGTTTCTTCCCTAAAAGGTTTGATACGTTTGTGTTCTCACCTTCAGTGGGTGCATCTAGAGGAATTATTGTGCTATGGAATATCTAAAGTTTCGCAAGCCAACTTCCAAAATTCATAAATCATCAGTTTCAATTTCTTTCGCTGCAACTCATAATGCTCAATCTTGGACTCTAGTTACTGTTTATGGGCCATGTATAGGAACTGACAGAGATAATTTTGTTCTATGGCTTTATTACCTAGATATCCCACACATTGGAATTTTCTTCTGTTACATGATTTCAACCTCATGAGATCTACTGAAAAACATAAACAAACTTGGAGAAGACATGCATGACATTTTCTTATTCGGTTCAATAATTAGGCACTTAGGTTTACTTGAGTTGCCTCTTGAAGGTCGAAATTACACTTAGTAAAATATGCAGTCCCAGCCACTCCTAGTGCAACTTGACTATTTCTTCACATCTTGTGAATGGACTCTGAAATATCCAAACATATTGGTGTTCCCTCTGGCCAAACCTACATCAGATCATGTGCCTTGTGTAGTTTATATTTCCACTTCTATTCCAAAGGCTAAGATCTTCCGATTCGACTTTTTTTTGGATCCATCAACCATGATTGCATGAGCTTCTGGAGAAAGCTTGGAACATGCCTGTTAGAGATAATTGTTCAGCTTCAATCTTGACTGAAGAGTTTAAAAATGTGAGGTAGAGTTTGAAAAAAATGGGGAAATCTTTATCTCATATTAAATCTCTCATTTAAAATTGTAACAAAGTAATTTTCTACTAGGATAAGCTAGAATATCAGAGAGACTAAAGTTGGCTATAATATATTTTCAGGAATACAGTCAAGAAGCACATGCAAAACCGTTTAAAGTCTCATGCTTAATATTGGAAGAAAAGATGCACAATCAGATGGGTTCATCTTCGAGGTGAAAACAAGAAATTCTTCAATGCGAAGGCAACTAAAAGATTCAAGCAGAATTTCATAACATAATTGAAACGATATGATGGGGAATCTTTGTTTGATCATCATTGGAAAGCACTAGCAATTTTTAAATCTTATGAGGGAAGAATGGGAATTCTACAATGTCATATTGATCATGTTGATGGTCTTGATTGTTTGGTACAACCTTTTACCAAGCAGGGAAATAGAAGGGATTATGAAACACATGAAAAAACATAAAGCATCTAGACCAAATGGATTCAATAGATTATTTCTTAAAAAATTAGCACATTGTAAAGAAAGACTTCATATTTCTGTGTAATGATTTTTCCGCAGGAAAATCAATCTAGATAGCAGAAATAGTTCCATTATAACACTGATTCCCATAAAGCAGGTGCCAGAAATGGTTGATAATTATAGGCCAATATCATTAACAAAAAAAATCCTCAAATTTCTACAATAAAAATATTAGAAGAAAATAGAAACTGGCTCTAGGCACTCGGTTAATAGGTTAGCCCTAGAAACATCTTTAAATTGTTGAAAACATTGGGAAATTGATAGAAAACAAGCATGAAGCAATAATTTTTTTTAAAAAGCAATTTTTAGAGGTGTGTGTGTCTTTGTCAACACATGATGATAGATAATTCATTATTTCCCATGTTGAAAGAAACTTGATAGAGCGGCTCCCATAGAGGAACGATACCATTCCTCTTTCTCCTTTGTTTACACAACAAAAGTTTGACTGATTTCTCAGGAACAAAGTGTGAGGAGAATTTTGAGACATTATATGTTGGAATTTATCGTGTGTGAGCTCGGCACCCGTTTGCCAACTCTTTTTGCAAAATTAAAAACAAGCACATTGTGCATACAAGTCAAAGGGTAAAGCTGTTCAACATGGAAGAAATAATGAACCATCTATCCCTTCCTCATACGCTAAAAACAACAACACGCAAATGATAAATATTTTGAAGGTTTTAAAGGTAGTACACAAGTAATTTAATTGCAAAGGCAATGAAATAACATGTATGGGTAGTTATGGTGTACATAATTGTAATAACTTTGTTCAAGGGTTTGAATGCACGAGTAGAACTCATACTCAGTACATGTGAAGGCTAGCAATAGACTAGGAGTGACCAACTAAGAGAGAAATAACAACCATAATCACGCATTGTGACAAAATATCATTAAATAAAGCATGGAAGTGATATAACTTCCTAAAATTAAATATCGTCAAGGAAGGGTTGACTTTATTTATAGTTATTCAAACAAGGATACAAAATCATGAACAAACCAACACATGTTGACATTTTAATAACACATTATGTACTCTCGGTTATTTGAGAATAGTCATAGGACAACATGGATTTCTAAGAAAATATATTACAATAGCCATCCAACCTCACAAGTAAAAGCAAAACCATAGCCTACAAACTTTCTCTTTGCACCACTACCACATGCACGGAATTTCTTTTCTTTTTGAACCAACATCAATCAATTTATTTGAAACAAATCTCTTAACTAGTACACATGAAATACCAGGGGAGCTTTTCAAAACAAAATTAAAGAAAATTAACTGCTCTAAACAAGATATAAAGGAAAAAGAGCTAAAAACATCAGTAGCAAAAACTGAATACTCAAAAAATATGAGAGTGGACACTAGACTATCCTAACAAAAAAGCAGAGTGTCTCTCTCTTGCAATCAAGAATGCTAGGGTCCAACTAAGCAGATGAACAACAAGCAAAACAAAAAAACACTCAAAGCAAAATAAAATGACGCTCGAAGAACGATACATAACATGTGAAGCAAAAAAAAATGTAGTTTCAACGGAGATGACTTGATAATTTTGTTGATGAATAAGGGGATGCCTTGGGCGTCCCCAAGCTTTGACGCTTGATACTTCTTGAATATTTCTTGGGGTATCATTGGGCACCCCAAATCTTGAGCTTTTGTCCCTCAATCTTCTGATATCATCCTCTCCCGCGACACTTAAAAACTTACTTCACAAACTCATAATCTTCATTAGAGGGGTTACTACTCAAAAGATAACAAGCAACCATTTTGGGTGAACGAATTACAATTGGGAAATTGATAAAATTTGAACAACAAATAATTATGAAAACAAAAGGTCACTGTGATATTTATGTACGCATTACGTAAAACATACATAGACCACCATCCAACTTCAGCTATGACTAATAATCCACCTTGGGAGCGCTTCTATGCTTGCCTCCCACTTGTATTAAGTTGCAAAAGCAACATATATTTGGATTAAGCACCATACATAATGTAAGAAATATTAATAACCATAAAAAACATGAAGACCTTTGATTCACCCTTACTGGCAACACATCATTGGTCTTAGTCGTTGTTGTCACTCGAGTCCAGGCACGAAGGAGGCATGCATCTACTATCTAGCACACAACCCTGTATTGGAGATATAAGCAATCACTTGGCCAAAATAACCACATGGATTGGAGAATGCAAGAACTTAAATAAAACATGGATATTAAATAAAATATAAGAAACATGAACAATCTGATCATAACTTTATAGTCCATCGGATCCCAGCAAACACAACATGTAGAAATTACATAATAATGATCTTGATCATGTTAGACCGCTCACAGAACCGTAACATGTTAGCACAAGGAGAAGAGAAAACCCTCTAGCTAATTCTATTGACCTGTAGTTCAAGAATGAACTACTCACGCATCACCGTGGATGCAATCATGGAAATGAAGAGGCATTCGCTGATGATTTCCCCCTCTAGCATGGTATCGAAACGGAACTCGAGGAACCCCGAATCAGGTATTTGAGAGCGATGGCTCTATAGAAGTTTAATGTAAAATAATGCTTGCCTAGAATTTTTTTAGGTCAAGAGACTTTTAAGTAGGCAAAGACGAGGCCTAAGGGGAGGCCCTGGTCCCATAGATGGGTTCAGGGCATGGCCCGCGCCTGAGGGTCGCCCCTCCCACGGGGGTCTCCTCCAACTCTCCTTTGGACTCCTTCTTGTCAGGGAAGTACTAACCCCAATGAATTTTCAGGTCTTTTCGCAAACTTTCGTAGAACAACTTTTACAAAATTTTAAAACAACAAAAAACACGAACTAGCACTAGGCATCTTGTTAATAGGTTAGTCCAGAAACATGTAGCATTGGCATGAAACAATAAAAAATTATAGATACGTGGGGCACATATCCAGATCGGATCTAGAATATCTTGTTAGGGTTTAGCATTTGTCGGGTGGGCATATGATGTCTACGCATGCTTCTATTCTTGTAGACAGTGTTGGGCCTCCAAGTGCAGAGGTTTGTAGAACAGCAGCAAGTTTCCCTTAAGTGGATCACCCAAGGTTTATCGAACTCGGGGAGGTAGAGGTCAAAGATATCCCTCTCAAGCAACCCTGCAATCAGGATACAGGAAGTCTCTTGTGTCCCCAACACACCCAATATACTTGTCAGGTATATAGGTGCACTAGTTCGGCGAAGAGAGAGTAAAATACAAGTAGTATGGATGATTATAAGTGATAACAACAATCTGAAATAAAAATGGCAGCAAGTAAACATGTAGCAGAACAGGCAGAAAACGGTGTTTTAATGCTTGGAAATAAGGCCTAGTGCTCACATAATTGAATGCATAAATATCATTTCTTCACTATGCTACTCTGAACCACTCTCCGGTCGAATAATGAACACTAATCATTGCGTAGGGGATTTAACAACACTCCTCAAGTCTACATTCCCTCTCTAGGGAACCCCAATGTCACTACGAGCGTCAAAGATTAGTAAACAAACGCCACAGTTTCACCTGCCAACACAAGATATAAATAGCATGCTAAACCACACGGTGCACACACTATCACCTTTACCCCGTGATCAAAGTGTTTACGGAGATAACAAAACCACTTGAGTAGCATAACAGATGAAGATCAATCTACTTATTCAACTAGATTACAAATCTCATGATCACATAAAGATCACACCATGGGAGAGAGAGATGAACCACATAGCTACCGTAGAGCCCTCAGCCTCGGGGGAGAACTACTCTCTCCTCATCATAGGAGACAACAACGGTGATGGAGATGGCGGTGGAGTCGAAGGAGATGGCTTCCGGGGGCACTTCCCCGTCCCAGCAGGGTGCCAGAACAGAGATGTGTCCCCCGAAACTTGTCGGCGGCGGTGGCGGAGCTACGGATGTATTTTACGGAAAAGGTCGATTCTCCTAGGTTTTATGCCTCGGAGAGTATATATGGGCGAAAGGGCGGTGCCGGGGGGTGACCAGGAGGCCCACACCCCTAGGTGGCGTGGCCAAGGGAGGAACCGCGCCACCCCATGGCGTGGCCACCCTGTAGCCCCCCTCCGGGGCTCTTCGGGACTTCTGGATGCTTCTGGGACTTCTAAGACTTCTGGTTTTCGAATCGTCCAATTCCGAGAATATTTCCAGAACAACTTTTCTGAAACTAAAAACAGCAGAAAACAGGGAACTGGCACTTGGCATCTTGTTAATAGGTTAGTCCCGGAAAATCGATAAAAATAACATAAAGAAGGGAGAAAACATGTAGCAATTGGCATAATATCAACATGGAACATCAGAAATTATAGATACGTTTGAGACATATCAAGCATCCCCAAGCTTAGTTCCTACTCGTCCTCGAGTAGGTAAACGATAAAACAAAATAATTTCTGAGGTGACATGCTACCACACAATTTTGATCATAATATGTAAAGTAGAGCATGTAAACCAGGATCAAATGAACTAAAGATGTGATCTATATTTGATAGCAACAAGTAATGCATAAACAAATAAGAGGAAAGAAGCAAAACTATTAATGAATCAATAGTAAAAGACTATCAACCGTGCAAAGTTGATTAGAGATGATTTAAGTTTCAAGAACAACAATATCATGCACATCAAACGATCTTCACAACCCCTGTTAGGATCAAGTCAAGCTTTCCACACGATGCAATGCTTGAATCTTAAACTATTTGCGCACTAAAAACAAGCAAGTGTTCTGCGTTGGTCCCTGGCACCAGGATGTTATGGCTAAGAGAACATTATGGGGGTTTGGAAGGTCAATGGAAGAAAGGATCACAAAGCTGAAAGTGGTCATTAGACAAGGGGAAGTCTTACAACCGAAGCTATGCAAGGAGTAGGGATTGCCACACAACGAATGCACATGGAGCTATAAGTGTATGAAAGATCTCCAATGGAACTAGTGGGGGTGCATCCAACTTGCTTGCTCACGAATACCTAGAGATCATTTGAGGAGGCTCATCATTGGAATATACAAGCCAAGTTCTATAATGTAAACTTCCCCACATAGTTATGAATGATAATATGAAAACTCTCTCCAAACTGAAGTATTGGTGCTAAACATGAAGCACAAGTGTGGTATAAATGATAGTGATGTGCCCCCTCTCTCTTTATTCTCTCTTTGGCCCTTTTTTTGTTTTTGGGCTTTTTCATTTTATTTTATTTTTTTTATATATCCTCATCGGTAGGGGAAACATCCTATATTACAGTGAATCATCACACTTTTAGTACTCATAACTCATAAAGAAATATCTCTGATGTATCTAACTGCATGCTCCTGCCAATGTAGCAGTATGCATAAATAACCATGAAGCTCATCATCAAGTAACATAATGGAGGTGGATGTTGTGCAGCAATATATCTCGGAATGGCTATGGAAATGCCATGATAGGTAGGTATGGTGGCTGTTTTGAGGAAGAATTTATGGGGTTATGTGTAGAAGAACAAAGTCCTCCCACGGGATTTGGATGCACTGTCGAAGTTTGCACAAACTCTCAAGGTGAGAAAGAGCAATGCACAGTACCGAAGAGGCTATTAAATATGGATGGTGGAAGTGCCAGAAAACCGCAACATAGAACTCACAAGTTAAAATATTACAGCAAGCAAATCATCTTACAAGGAAAAGTGCAAATCACTCCAAGAGGGTCCGTGGCAGTGTCAAGTCACTGTTAGCTACCCCGACCGTAGCGCGTAACAAAAGGCCGATCAGAAAATGTATCACTCATAGCAATCATATACCATTGTTTCTATCAGCTGGTAATTTAAGTGTGGCATAGTTTCAAATTTCTTAGACCAACCATTAAAATTTTCTAATTACTAGTCCTTCCTGTTTATCCATTAAGCAAATTAATATCTCAAAACAACATCAATGATTCAAGTGAAGCAGTTTAGTGATCTACAAGACAATGCAAAATTTTCCACTATACCAACTACCACATAAGCATTTCTATTCTCAACCAAGAACATATATGAGAACCACCTAACTACAAAAGTTAACAGCTCTGAATAAGAGATGCATGAAAACAAAGGCTAAACGTAGTACTAGCAAAAAGTGAACACTCACAGAACAATAAGAATGAAAACTAGAGTGTTCTAAGAAATAAAAACAGAGCGTGTCTCTCTCACACACAAGTATGATAAGATCCAACCATTTATTACAGCAAAGAAAACCAAACAAACTTGAAAACAAAAATAAAGGACGCTCCAAGTAAAGCACATAAGATGTGACTGAATAAAAATATAGTTTCACTAGAAGTGACCTGATAATTTGTTGATGAAGAAGGGGATGCCTTGGGCACCTCCAAGCTTAGACGCTTGAGTATTCTAGGAATTTTCTTGGATGTACCACCGGGGGATCCCCAAGCTTAGGCTTTTCACTCTTCTTGATCACATCATATCATCCTCTTCTCTTGACCCTTGAAAACTTCCTTCACACCGAAATTCTCACAATCTTCATTAGCATGGTTCAGTTTCAACACAAGTCTAACACTTAAAAACACATTAGCTACTTTCACAACTTCTTTAAAAACTCTTTTTTACAAAAGAACACCAAAAGAAAGACATTAAGATGCAAATGCGATAAATGGCAGAAATCTATCAAAGCAGAACAGCAGGTAAAGATCAATTTTTTCAAAACTATTCTGTTGCTCAAATCAAAAAGTGGTCTTCTAATAAAAGTTTAGTATATAACTCAGGATTAAGCACAAAAAATCTCAGGTCATTTTTAATTTTCTGTGATTTTATACGGAATCAAGAGTGGACAGCAGAACTCCGTTTCATGCGCAGAAATCCGAAATATATCCTCAACTTTCCACTAGAGTCTTTACTTGGCTCAAAAAAAACTCAAAAGAAAAGATACAGAGGGTTTGCTAAGGGAATAGACAACACCCAGGTGCAAAGCACACCAAAGAAAACGGGTTGAAAATGAAGAAATAAAACGGGTTGTCTCCCGGTAGCGCTTTTCTTTAACGCCTTTCAGCTAGGCATAGTGATTTTGAAAAGATGCTCACATAAGAATAAGAGTTGAAGCACAACAAGAGAGCATAGAGAAGAAAATGTAAAACATATTTAAGTCTAACCCACTTTCTATGAAAAAGAATCTTTTAGAAAAACAAGTCAACAAAACACAAAGTGACTAGCATAGGAAGACAAAATAAGTGCAACTTCAAAAATTTCAACATAAAGAGGGGAAACTTAGAATTTTCCATAGCATTAGCAATAATGGTGTTCAAAGAATTCATACTCATATAAATTTCCTCCTCAAAACTTGGGGGACTAAAAAGATCATTTTCATATAAACTAGCTTCCCCAAGCTTAGAATTTTCCATAGCATTAGCAATAATGGTGTTCAAAGAATTCATACTAATAACATTGCTACTAGCATGCAAATAAAGCTCCATAGGTTTTTTAATTTTCTCTTCAAACACTTCATGTCCTATCTCAAGATAAATATTATAAAGCTCTCTCATATTTTTGTTGTTTTCCATTTAAGCATAAAGATAAAAACAAGTAACAAATGAAAATAAGACTAACTAGTGAAAACAAGAAACAAAAAGATATAATTGCAGAATCTAAAGGAAATAACTTCGAGCACTCACAAAGGATGTTAGTACCTTTTACATTACCTCCCCGACAACGGCGCCAGAAAAGAGCTTGATGTCTACGCACGCTTCTATTCTTGTAGACAGTGTTGGGCCTCCAAGTGCAGAGGTTTGTAGAACAGCAGCAAGTTTCCCTTAAGTGGATCACCCAAGGTTTATCGAACTCAGGGAGGTAGAGGTCAAAGATATCCCTCTCAAGCAACCCTGCAATCAAAATACAAGATGTCTCTTGTGTCCCCAACACACCCAATATACTTGTCAGGTATATAGGTGCACTAGTTCGGCGAAGAGAGAGTAAAATACAAGTAGTATGGATGATTATAAGTTATAATAACAATATGAAATAAAAATGGCAGCAAGTAAACATGTAGCAGAACAGGCAGAAAACGGTGTTTTAATGCTTGGAAATAAGGCCTAGGGCTCCTACTTTCACTAGAGGACACTCTCAACAATGCTCACATAATTGAATGCATAAATATCATTTCTTTACTATGCTACTCCGGACCACTCTCCGGTCGAATAATGAACACTAATCATTGTGTTGGGGCTTTAATAGCACTCCTCAAGTCTATATTCCCTCTCTAGGGAACCCCAATGTCACTACGAGCGCCAAAGATTAGGAAACAAATGCCATAGTTTCATAGGTTCACCTTCCAACACAAGATATAAATATCATGCTAAACCACACGGTGCACACTCTATCACCTTTACCCCGTGATCAAAGTGTTTACGGAGATACCAAAACCACCTGAGTATCATAACAGATGAAGATCAATCTACTTATTCAACTAGATTACAAAGCTCATGATCACATAAAGATCACAGCATGGGAGAGAGAGATGAACCACATAGCTACCGGTAGAGCCCTCAGCCTCAGGGGAGAAATACTCCCACCTCATCATAGGAGACAGCAACGGCGATGGAGATGGCGGTGGAGTCGAAGGAGATGGCTTCCGGGGGAACTTCCCCGTCCCGGCAGGGTGCCAGAACAGAGATTTGTCCCCCGAAACTTGTCGGCGGCGGCGGCGGATGTACGAATGTATTTTGTGGAAAAGGTCGATTCTCCTAGGTTTGATGCCTCGGGGGGTATATATGGGCGAATGGACGATGCCGGGGGGTTTCCAGGGGGCCCACACCCCTAGGTGGCGCGTCCAGGGGAGGACCCGCACCACCCCATGGTGTGGCCACGCTGTGGCCCCCCTCCGAGGCTCTTCAGGACTTTTGGATGCTTCCGGGACTTCTAAGACTTCTGGTTTTCGAATCGTCCAATTCCGAGAATATTTCCAGAACTACTTTTCTGAAACTAAAAACAACAGAAAACAGGGAACTGGCACTTGGCATCTTGTTAATAGGTTAGTCCCAGAAAATCGATAAAGATGACATAAAGAAGAGAGAAAACATGTAGCAATTGGCATAATATCAACATGGAACATCAGAAATTATAGATATGTTTGAGACGTATCAACATACACATCAAAGGGCATGTTATGTGCTCTATAATCCTAATTCCCACCAAGTATATAAGTGAATGGTGGCTGACAGATGGCCGAGCAGCGGTATTCACAAGTGCTCATTAGCACCGCCATCACCCTCCATCATCCACCCACCATAGGCAAAATCGAGTTTTACCTCGACACAATAGTAGAACCCTCCCTCCCCATTCGTCCTTTTTTTAGAGCCATTTGTCCCGGTTGCCCGGCCGGGATGGGGCAGCCGGGACAAATGCCCCCCCCCCCCATTCGTCCCGGTTGTGTGAAAAACAGGGATGAATGGGTCGTGCACGTGGCCACTGCGGGCTGATCCCTGGCCAGGACCATTCGTCCCGATTCATAACAAGAACCGGGATGAATACCCCTGCTGCCGCGGCAACATTTTGGCCATTTCTCTGCCGTGGCAGAAAATTAGATTTTTATATTTCTTGTTTTCCTTTTAGGGTTTGGTTTGTTATATTCCATTTTATTAGAATATACAAGTAAGTACTCCTTCCCACATGTCGTTCCTGTCCTAGATCAAGAATATGTACGAGGGCCCCCGAGCGATGCGGTCGGGGCAACCTCCGCCGTATTGGGCACCGGGGGAGAAGAGGCTGCCCCTACCGATCGGGAAGCGAGCACGATGCTCTCTTTCTCACTGGCGCGGGGGTCCTGAGCCACCATGATTTTTTTATTGTATTCCATTTTATTAGAATATACAAGTATATATGGTGATCGCATTAGAATATACTTGAAGAATATACAAGTACACACCATGACTCGAATATACAAGTAGGTACTCGAATCCAAGACAGCTGAAAGGGCGATAGTATTCTCCTCCTGTGTTTAGGGCCTCTGCATCTAAGAATCCGCAAATTTCCTCTTGAATTGCTCGTATGCGATCCTTTGGTAGAAGACCGTCACGCAGTCGTTCGATCTAATATAAAGAAGAGTGGTCAATATATAAGGGACTGTCAATAGATGGTAATAAGATAAAAGTGATGGTTGACGTACACGAAGTTTTTCTAAATATCTGCCCTTGTTGCAGGTCGTCTTACAAATGAAATCGCAGACATAGTATCCACATAAGTGGTTCCCGTCTTCCTGGTCCAAGCACTTTACAAGAACATGGTTTCAAGCATTATAATGGTATCAAAACTAAAATCAAGGAGATGTGCGGATCTAGATAGTAGTACTTGTTTGCAGAAGTTCAAATGTAAGCTTCTCCTTCCATTCACCCCTAGCCTTTCTTGTGAACCGTTTCCAAGCACTGCCCGGCAAAGAAAATGAACAAAGGGAGTTATCCAAAAATGAAAGAAAGTTGTCGATATAATGTCATAAAGATTGAAATTACCGCTAGCTTAGTTGCTGCATGTTGTCCCACAGCTCAAGGGGTTTATGTTTCGAGTCCATTACCAATACTTTTCCTTTGTTAGTTTCAAATATTAGCAGAATATAGTGGAAGCTGCGCAAACATAGCTCATCGGTTATACACCTATCATCGAGTAAGGAAAACATAATGTTTACAAGACAGTAACGCCCCCCCAAGTTGTAAGTAAAATTTATTTCCCTCTTGGTTTCGTGAAACCTTAACGCCATCACAATTGAATCTTTTGTCTCCTTGGGTTTTGAGTCCAGAGTTTTTTATTGACCCAATATGGCTCAATGAACCCAATGTCATAGAATTGTCCTCTTTTGCATTCGAGAATCTTCATTCTGCAATTACAATATAGCGAGTATTATTAAAATTGCATTGAACGAGGTGAGCTAGCTAGAGACTTAATTACAGAAATAAATACTTAAAGACAATAGGCACTGAGGATAGATTTGTGGAGGGCTTTCTGCTGGAATAGCTGAAATAATTCTACAAACTGAATCAGAATAATCCTATCTCCATACCCGTGATGCTCGTTTGTAACTCCCATCACTATCCAATCATTAGATTCCTTCGAGGCTTCCATGTACCAATTATGTACTCTTCGCATTTTTGTTGGTAGATTATTTTCCTCCACAGGTCTGAGTAGAGGATGCCCGTGCTGATATTTGTACGCTAAATCAGAAGGGGAGAAGGTTGCTAAGGTCTGGAGATTCTGCGGAATGGACATACCCGCAGCAGCGGCCGCTACTCCGTACAATACAGTAAACTCCGGGCCAATTTGCTCGCCCGCACCTGTGCTTGGCCCCACCTCGGTATTGGAATACACTAGGAGCGGGTGGATGGATTGATTTTTCTGTTGTCCGAGTTGGTCAACTGATTTTCCGCACTTCCCTCTTGTGCTACTACTCTTCTTCGACCGCATCGTTTCGTCGTGTGGCTTCTGAATAGAGCGGTTATAGTCCGATGACAGCCTTGACTCGGGTTGACAAAGGGTCTTCTCCATTTTCAATGCTCGGGCTTTATCTTCTTCGGTCTTGGAAAAATCTGACTCTTTCAGCGTCTTCTGTTTAGATTTTCATGCCTCGTATTCGTCATTTGCGATCTCCTGGGTTTGCTCGTCACTATAGTGGTACTCTGATTTGATACTTTTGGTTCGGGCGACAGTCGGCGCTTCGATAATGCGGTGGTTCTAATCCGCTTTTTCCTTCCCTGAGACTTCATGGGTGGAGACGGCTGCCGCGGCGGCGTAGACGCACGCGCTGGAGATGGCAAGCGAGGCGGAGAGTAGGAAGACGATTGTTGCGCTGGAGAGTAGGTTCCTTGAGGCGGCGGAGAAGGATGCCTTGGTGTCCAATTTGGAAGCACGATATGTTCCTTTATCCATACAATGGCCAAGTTCTTGGTGTCTCCAATTTCAGTCACCTCCCCGTCTTCACCTTCAGGGTAGTCAAGCTTCACCCGCTCGAATCCATTCATAACTTCATCCACCCCGGCAACAGCGTAGCCCCGTGGAACCGGCCGACCATGGTGAGTAGGTTCAGGGCACATTGGTTTCACATAGCAGACCACTGCCTTAATGGTTATGCGGCGCAGGTACTATCGAATGCACCGTCTACCATATGTGGGCCAGTACTTTGCTGCTGGGTCAGTCCGTCGATTTGTTTCTGCTGCCGCTCTGCTCGCTGCCGCTGCCGCATTAATTCTTCTTTAATGTTCTGCCACCGGTCTGGCTGACTCTATGCTTCGGCTGTTAGTAAATCCTTTCTCCTCTGACGGCTTCTATCAGAATATTTCTTCTTCTCTTCAGCATACCCATGTTTCCATGGAACAGAGCCTGGTGTGGTTCGTGTCTGTCCATAGTTTTCCTTATTCCCAAGGGCGTGTGTGAGATCGTCGTTCTCTCTATCTGGCTGGAACGTCTCCTCTTTAGCAGCCTTTATTGCGTCTCTAAGATCATCAATGGTAGAGGATTTTCTGACATGTTGGGTCAGGTTTCACTGTGAAAGGCGGAATTTCATAAAACTTATTATAATCTTCTGACATGTCTGTCTTGTCCTCGACTCCCACGACGCTTCTTTTCCCTGAAAGAACTATGTGACACTTCGGCTCATTGTATGATGTATTTGGTTGCTTATTTTTTCCTTTTTTGGTCAGGAGGACATGTCCTTCACATAGAAGACCTGAGCCACATCATTGGCTAGGACGAATGGTTCATCATTGTAACTAATATTGTTGAGATCCACTGTTGTAATTCTGTATGGCGGGTCTACCTTTACCCCTTCTCCATTCAGATTGACCCATTTGCATTTAAACAAAGGGACCTTAAAAGAAGGTCCATAGTTAAGTTCCCATATCTCCTCCGTGTAACCATAGTATGTGTCCTTTTTCCCATTCTTGTTTGTTGTATCAAAGAAGACACCACTGTTTTGTTTGGTGATGTTCTTATCTTGTGCGATCGTGTAAAATGTATTAACATTTATCTCATACCCTTGAAAACTCCCAATAGTTGAAGATGGTGACCCGGCCAACATATACAGTTGATGTTCAACAGTGGTGTCATTTATAAGATGTGTTTGCAACCAACTTCCGAAAGTCTCCATGTGTTTGCGTTTAATCCATGAGTCATCCTTCCCCAGGTTTATGGAGCGTACAATATTCTTGTGTTCCTCGAGATACTGTGCCACGAAGGTGGAATTTTGAATAACTGTGTAGTGTGCTTTAGTGAAAGAATGCTCGTCCCTGGGTATCATTGTTTTCTTTCCCAGCGTTCCTTTTCCCCTCAGTCTCCTCTGATGCCACGATTCAGAAACACTAATGGTCTTAAGGTCAAGAATAAAGTCAACACATAATCCAATGACCTCCTCTGTTCCATAGCCCTTGGATATGATTCCTTCTGGCCTAGCACAGTTCTCAACATATATCTTCAAGACTCCCATGAACCTCTCAAAGGGGAACATATTGTGTAGAAATACCGGACCGAGAATATGAATCTCTTCACATATGTGAACCAGGAGATGCGTCATAATGTTGAACAAGGATGGTAGGAACACCAACTCAAAACTAACAAGACACTGGACCGCATCCCTCTGTAATATTGCCAGACTTTCTGGATCGATTACCTTCTGAGATATTGCATTGATGAATGCACATAGCTTCACAATGGGTACTCGATCATATTCTGGTAGAAGCCCCTCAATGCAATCGGAAGCAACTGCGTCATAATCACATGGCATTCATGAGACTTTAGGTTTTGGAATTTTTTCTCTGCCATATTTATTATCCCCTTTATATTCGACGAGAAGCCATATGACACCTTGATACTGTGAAGGATTTCAAAAAATATTTTCTTCTCTGCTTTGGTAAGAGTGTAGCTGCTTAAGTAATGGCGCCATGTATCCATGTGCTTGTTGCTTGGGTCTTTCGTACGTTGTTGGTCCTCCCGTGCTTCTGGCGTATCTTTTGACTTCCCATACACCCCAGGAAACATAGCAGGTTAACACAGAGATTCTTCGTCACATGCATTACGTCGATTGAAGAGCGGACCTGTAGGACTTTCCAATATAGATTTCTTCTTCCACATGGGTGCGCGCTTATCAGAGCCGTTCGGAACAGGTCGGCTGTCATCACGCTTCCCAAAGATTACTTTTAGGTCCTTGACCTTATCGAATACATCATTACCACTACAGAGGTCAGGCTTCTTCCGGGTATCTGTCTCACTTCTGAAATGCTTGCCTCCTTTCTTTCTTACGTGATGCTTGATCGGAAGAAATCTACGATGCCCCAGGTGTACAACCTTCTTAAATTTATCCAAATATACACTATCGTATTATCAAAACAGTGCGTGCATGCATTGTATCCCTTGTTTGTATGTCCGTAAATATTACTAAGAGCATGCCAATCATTGATGGTTACGAAAAGCAACGCCCATAGGTCAAATGGCTTTTGTTCGTTCTCATCCCACACACGTACATCTGGTTTGCCCCACAACCGTAAGAGTTCTTTCACTTATGGCCTTAGGTACACATCAATGTCGTTGTCGGGTTGCCTCGGGCCTTGGATGAGCACTGGCATCATAATGAACTTGCGCTTCATGCACAACAAAGGAGGAAGGTTGTATGTACATAGAGTCACGGGCTAGGTGCTATGACTGGAGTTCTGGTCCCCGAAAGGATTAAAGCCATCCGTCAACATCGCCAGGGTCATCTGGTCTGATCTTATACCGCAGTGCAGTGCATACCATACATTCATACAAATTCTCGTACTTCTCACCGCGGTAGAAGATGCAGTTATTAATGCATGCATGTATCTTCTGCACATCTAATCCTAGAGGGCAGAGAGCCTTCTTTTCTTCGTACGTATTGTCAGACAATTCGTTATCCTTTGGAAGTTTCAGCTTCATTATTTTAAGTAAACTCTCAAATGCCTTGTCAGTCACACTGTTCTGTGCCTTCCATTTCAGCAACTCCAGTGTGGTACCGAGTTTTGTGCTACCATCTTTGCAATTTGGGTATAATAACTTTTTATGATCCTGTAACATGCCGTCCAACTTCAACCTCTCTAATTCACTTGCACAGTCTTTCCTTGCATCAGCAATAACTCGACCAAGATCATCATCAGGCTCATCTGATGTCCGTTCTTGATCACCTCCTACTTCTGCATTGTCTTCCATCGCAGTATCACCATTTTCAGGGAACATAGGATCCTCTTCTTCTATATTGTCTTCCATCACAAACCCTCTTTCTCCATGTTTGGTCCAACCATTATAGCTAGGGATGAAACTTATCCGAAGCAGGTAGCCGTGAAGGACTCTCAAGGAAGAGTGCTCCCTGACGTTCCGACAGTCAACACATGTGCAACACATAAAGCCATTATCTTTGTGAGCCTGGACTACACCGAGAAATTCATCCAGGCGTGCCCTGTACTCGGAAGTGCGCCGGTCATCGTACATCTATCGCTGCCGTCCGTCCATTTGTATCGTATAATTAAGTTTATCAAAAACCATTACAATAACATCTTCAATAGCAAAATGACCACAGTACATCAACAAATAGAACTATTTTTGTATCAATTACAGATGAAAAGGATAAGTTTGCTAACCTCGGTTGAAGATACCATTTTATGTGAACTTAAGTGTGGCTCGGGTATTTCGTCGAACACCTCGTGTGCATAGTAAAAGAACACACACTAGCTAGCACCCACCTCTCTCACACCTCCTAGCAGAAAAAAATGAGCGAAGGGGGCTAGGAGGCAGTATATATAGGCAATGGGGGCATTCGTCCTGGTTTGTGGAATGAACCGGGACCAATGCCTTTGCCGGCCACGTGGCATGTGGCGAGGCACTAGTCCCGGTTCTTGCCAGGAACCGGGACGAATGCCCCCTAAACAACCGGGACAAATTTCGCTGGGGGGATATACGATGCCCCGGCCGCACGAACCGGGACGAATGCATAGGATTGGTCCCAGTTTGTGGACTAATGCCAATTTTGGCTCTGAATGAAAGGGTTTCTACTAGTGACATTGTCGAGCATACCACAGATAATAAAAGCCGCCATGCGAAAATGAGTACGGTTTTTGCTCAGTACTTTGCATCAGGGCCCAAACCTGTATGCAACATTGTCTCCCATATGCTACTATCTTGATCATTTATGTAGTCGTAGGCAAAAGAAAATTGATTTCCCAATATCATGCATGCATCAAGCTAAAATTATTAAACACAACCCTAGTTTGATACAACCCTAAAACAAAGTTCATTGTGGTGGTTGTTACTAAAACATGCCACTATGTAGGATAGCGTGTTAAAAGACAATGCATCGGAGAAGGCTTTAGTAGCATAGTCACATGTTATTTATTGGTTTGTTTTATGTATATATAATATCTATTTGACATTAAAATATCTGGTTTTAATATGATATTGCATCTGTTTGTTCGAAATTGTTGTGTCATGTAAGATTTTTACTGAAATGACATGCATGATACTACCAATTATACCTCGACTATTAAAAGTATTGACGGGTACATCTCGTGCGCTCGCGTCGACCAATACATAGCACTCTTGACTCGGTCAAAGTTAAAAGTCGTCCAGTAAGTCAAGATCGACAATCGATATGCGTGGCTAGTAAACTGTTGAAGCAAGCAAAAGCAGCCAGCGAGTATACGTAGAAACGAGGCAAAAGGATATGCTTACATATTTGAAGTCAGTACACTAGCTCTGGGTTGCTTGCTTATAAACATCAGTATAAGCAGCTCAAGTGGGGTGAGAGGAGAGCTGCCGAGGCGTACGCAACCTGCAGCTACCTACATAGTACGCAGTTTATAAATGGCAGAGCAAAGTGGTGTCAGCCTTGAGGTAGTAAGAGCTGCGGCACTTGACAGAGATAACGACACCGCAGGGAGGGAGATGGACACAATGTCGAGTGGAAGGAGTAGCCAGGAGGAGATCGTGCTCCACAGCGGCGATCTTGAGGTGCCGGTCCAGCCGGTGGACGTTGAGCGGCAGGACTCCCTCTACTTCCATGCGACGAGACCTTCCCACGGCGGCCACCATGGACGGGTACGTACTGTACTCCATAACATTATCTTTTCGGCCGGGACTCATGCAAGTCCGGCCTATCCTATCTACCCCTGAATAGCTGGAGTACTCCTACCACCAGTCCGGCCGCCCGTGTCGTCCAGTCTAGGCATGCCGGCAGGCCTTACGCCGTCGTTTTTGCCAACCTTCACCGCTGTCCCATCAGTCATAACCATTTTTTCGATAAAGGGTATTTTGTTACTTAAATTTCTTAAGCATTGCACTCAGTCTCTGTTTTTTCGAACTACAAGAAAACAGGCCATTAGTTAGACACAAAATGTCTGGTTACCATACCAAGGTCCAAGGACGACTTTAGTGATCATGTGCTGTAAATGCTGCCGCACCCGAGATGAAGCACTTGATTTTTTGTTAGATTAGGGCCGGATCGAGATGAAGCTGGGTGGAGATCGATGGAAATAGCATGGTGGTGGAGAAGAAGCAAGCACGACTTGCTAGTGGCCCTAGTGGCAAAAAAATATCAAAGCTGTTCTTACTTAATTAGCAAGCTTATATTACAGTAGTACCGGCACCAGCTTTCGTGTAGAATATCTTACGTCGATCGAGGTCAACAGTTTCGGTTGACTTCTTTGCATGGTTTACTTGTCAATGCCACAGTCACAGGACAGCTGGGTGAGGACGTTGCGGCTGGGGTTCCAGTGTGTGGGGATCCTCTATGCTGACCTCGGCACATCTCCACTGTACGTCTACTCCAACACCTTCAAACATGGCATCAGTCACGAGGACGACGTCCTCGGCGTGCTCTCCCTCATCATCTACAGCTTCCTGATCTTCGCCACCATTAAGATCATCTTCATCGCCCTCTACGCCAACGATGAGGGCGAGGGTGCGATATATATATTTATTAACATTTGATATTTAATCATCGATCAGTTTGGAAACTCCACTACTCATCATGCAAATCGTGTTTGTCAGGTGGAACTTTTGCTCTCTACTCGCTCATCTCCCGGTACGCGAAGGTGGCCCTGATCCCAAACCAACAGGCCGAGGATGAACTCGTCTCAAGTCACAGGAAGCCGCCTGCCACGCTTAGGAGAGCGCAGTGGATGAAGAACCTGCTCGAGTCAAGCAAACCAGCAAAGCTTGCGCTCTTCTTTCTCACCATCTTCGCCACGGCCCTCGCCATCAGCGACTGCATTCTAACCCCTCCAATCTCCGGTACCGTTCTTTCCAATAAATATAAATATATAGTTGAGGCACGTTGCTTGCTCTTCAATTTTGTTTTTATAACATTGCAACTTGATTTTCGTTTGACTTGATCTTAAATGTATTCCTTTCTTGTGAAATGTTTCAGTACTGTCGGCGGTCAACGGCCTGAAACTAAGAGCACCTCATCTGACAACAGGTACAGGAAACGGTTTCATCTGTAGTCTTTTCCTTGTTTTACTTTAATTCCCGATGTAATTTGGTTACTTCTCAATAGATCAAGTAGTATGGATCACAGTGGGGATTTTGGTGGCCTTCTTCGCGGTGCAGCACCTTGGGACCGACAAGATTGGTTACACGTTTGCTCCGGTTGTTGTTGTGTGGCTCCTCCTCATCTCTGGTATCGGGATTTATGACCTGATCAAGTACGATATTTGCACACTCAAGGCATTCAACCCGAAATACATCATCGACTATTTCCGAAGGAATAAGAAGGAAGGATGGATTTCTCTTGGTGAAATTCTTCTTTGCTTTACAGGTAGGCCCAGATCATGGGATAAAACATCACTTCACGATAAGATTACATCACTTGCTAATTTGTGTGAGTTTTTATCGTGTAACAGGCACGGAAGCCCTCTATGCTGATCTAGGGTACTTCAGCATAAAGTCTATTCAGGTAAATCAAGATCTTCTTTTATCGGGAACAGTTTTAAATTAGACTATGTTGATTGATGAAATAATACAAAAGATTCGTTGACTGCATCAAATTTTGAAGTCATGCTCTTGACTTGGTAAAACTGAACAAGGAAGATTTCCTTTGACTGCAAAAATCATGAAGATACACCCACGTTCCAGGAAACTATTATACATGGACACAGTATGCGAGATGTAACTTTTTCGATTGTCTTATATCTATGTAGGAGTATGTAAACTTGGCGAACGTCAAAAACTTTTTCCTGAAATCTTTAATTATTGCATAATCCTATTATATACCAGTAGTGAAAAGTAGAGAGAAGTTTGACTGCATCTTCTTGGATGTTATATATTCTTCTAGAATATATTATACATATATATATGCAGATGAAATTGAACAACTTGTTTCACATTTCAGCTGAGCTTTACCTTTGGCTTACTTCCATCTGTGCTGCTCAATTATATTGGGCAAGCAGCTTACCTGAGGAAACACATGGGCATGGAATATATACCAAATGCTTTCTTCAACTCCATTCCAAGTATGTAATTTGAAACATATCTGGATAGTTCATACATTGTACAAGTTCTCCATGAGGAATTTAGCAGATGTCACTCTAATTTTGTAATTTCAGGGACTCTGTTCTGGCCAACTTTCGTCCTCGCCCTTATGAATTCAGTCATCGGAAGCCAAGCTATGGTTTCATGCGCCTTTGCGACCATGTCACATCTACAGACACTCAGCTGCTTCCCAAGGGTGAAGATACTGCACACATCAAGCCGCTATTCAGGCCAAGTATACATTCCTGAAGTGAACTTCTTTCTTTGCATAGCTTCATGTATTGTGACCCTAAGCTTCAAGACAACTGATTTCATCGCCAAAGCACATGGTATTTTTTTTTAAATATTGTTTGTGTTGTATATTTACTAGTTAATCAACAGCACACAAGCAGAAAACGTGTACATGCTCCTAAACTACATATATATACTTGTACAGAAATATGCGTGGCCCTTGTGATGGTCATCACAACAATCTTGATGACAATCGTGATGCTTCTAGTATGGAAGGTAAACATCTGGTGGATTGCGGTCTTCTTCGCCGTCTTCATGTCTACCGAGATCATCTACCTGTCGGCAGTTCTATACAAGTTCACTCAGGGCCCGTACTTCCCCTTGGCCATGTCGGCTGTTCTCATGGTGATCATGATCATATGGCACTACGTGCATGTGAAACGCTACAAGTACGAACTCGAGCACACCGTGTCGCCCGACGAGGTGAAGGCTCTTCTCGAGCGCCACGATCTGAAGAGGGTTCCAGGGCTCGGGCTCTTCTACACCGAGCTGGTACAAGGCATCCCACCCATATTCCCTCACCTCATCCATAAGATCCCTACTGTCCACTCTGTCATCTTATTCATCTCGGTGAAGCACCTCCCGATCCCCCACGTCGATGTCTCGGAGCGCTTCCTCTTCCGGCAAGTAGAGCCCAAAGAGAGCATGGTGTTCCGTTGTGTTGCACGGTACGGGTACCGGGACACCCTCGAGATGGCCGATGACTTTGTTATTACTCTCGTCGAGTACCTCCAATACTATGTTCGAGACCTCAGTCTCTACTGCACAGCCGAAGCACTCAAGATGAGCTACCCTAGCATTCGGATAGATAGCTTTTCTTGGCAGAAGAAACCCTCGGGTCATGGCAGTGGCGTTTATGCAGAGGAGACGCTTACTCCAATCCAATCCTTCTCTGAAATCACAATGCATCAAGTTGGTATGAGCAGCCGCCTGGCAATATTCCAGGTGAACAATCAACTGCAAATCATCGTATCAAACATATGTTGCATTACCTAATATACTATTGACCTATACTTGTTTTGACATTACCAGACGGCCAAGATGAACCTAGAAGAGATGTTAAAGATTGAGGAGGACCAAAAGGTGATCCAACGGGAGGTAGACAATGGTGTGGTTTACATACTTGGGGAGACTGAAGTAGTGGCCAAGCCTCACTCCAACCTCTTTAAGAAGATTGCTGTGAACTACATCTTCAACTTCCTAAGGAAGAACTCTCGAAAAGGAGAAAAGATGTTCTCCATTCCTCGTGGGCAACTTCTCAAGGTTGGCATCACATATGAAATTTGAATTTGCAGAGCAAGAGCAAGAGGACGTGCAAATCTGTGCCATGCCACGTGCATGCGAGAGACTTCATATGTTGGTTTATAGGATTGATAAGCGTGCAAGAATAACTCTATGGTACAAAAATAAACAGACACCATACTTGAGGAACGAATTTGTTTGCGGCTAGACAGAGAGACGTTCAGTAAGAAATCGTGTTAGATATGCTAAATGAAAACAAAATTTGGGGAGTGCTGAATCTGCTCTGTAACATTTTGGCAACATTGCTTATGTTCAGTTTCGATTTTGCTCCTGTACATTTTTTTTAACAAATGGAATATACTAATACCTACACCCGGCTTATGCACCAACACGATATCAAGAGCTAGTCAAGATATCGAGGATGGGCACAACCAAATTATGAAAAAAAAGAAAAGAAAAAAGGGAGATCAACAAAACTTTATGCAGCAAACTTTAGCTTCAACCACCAACGATTGCAACTCCATAGTAATAGAAGATGTGCTCTAACAACATCGCCTTTAAGAAGGGAATGTCGCATGATGTTGATAATGGATCTGTCGGTACGATGATGAGTTTTCACCTTAGGAGATGTTTGAGCAAATCACTCATTACCTTCAACAAGGGACACCACGTGAACGCAAAAATTTCTTGGTTACACAAATAAAGATCAGATCTAGAGCTTTTTCGCTCTTGAAATTCAAGACCCAACAATCAAAGAGCGCCACCACACCGAAGTTTCCTATGCTGTCACGACCTGCTAGACAGATAGATGTTCAGTAAGAAATTGTGTTAGATAAGCTAAATGTAAAACAATGGGAAGAGCTAAATTTGCCTTGTAACAATTTGGCAACATCACTTATGTTCAGTTTTTGTTCCGGCACCCTGCCAGGACGTGGAATGGTCTCTAGAGAGGAGATCACCACCATCGTCTTCACCAACGCATCTCCATCAACCAATCAGGATTCCCCCATCCATGTGTGAGTAATTCCAAGCTGTAGGCAAAAGGGGTGGTGTGGATTGGATAACATCATTCATACTTTTGGTGGTAGAGTCGCATCGCCATCGACTACACGACCTTTAGGTCGGCTACGTACGACTCCATCGTCAACGCTTGTGCGGGAGCGTAATCCCTGCTATCGGTCTTGAAGGGTATGATCTCCGATCTTCTCTGTTACTTCATATCTGCATAGAAATAGATTCTGGCTTATTTCTAGTTATCGATTTTTTTTTGTTATTCTACTACGTAGCCCCTTCACTTTGAACATACTACCCCAATGGCTCTCGGTAGAGTACTGGACGCAGATCCGGAAGTGATACGTCCATTTTGCATCACTGTTTTATATTGTTATTTTCTGTTATTCGTCGATATATTTCAAGTTATGATGCATCATTTATGTTATTTTATCTTATTTTGCATGTTTCATAATTTTTGGTGAATAAACATCGGGACCAGAAATCTGATGGAAAAAAGCACCGTCGAGATACCCTATTTCATAAGATCAGAAGAAGAGGGGGGATACCGAAGGAGTCTTAGAAGTCCCGAGGAGGAAGTCAGCCAGAAGAGCACCCGGAGGGGGGCCACCTGGGGCCCACACCACCAGGCGGCGCGCCCGCCTTCTGGCTGCGCCTGGGGGTGGTCTAGCCCCCTGGCCCACTCCTGGGTGTCCCCTTTCGCGTACTTGACCCCGAGGGAATCCTAAGCCCCAGAACATCGTCAAAGCATTATTCCGCCACCGCCTCAGGGCGGAAAACAACAGAGAGAGAAAAGCTCTCCCCCAGGGAGAAATATGCCGGGGAAATTCCTCCCCGGAGAGGGGGGATCATTGACATCGTCACCGTCTTCGCTCCGAGCATCATCAAGATCATCATCACCACCAGCTCCATCACCCTCATCATCCACCTTCATCCTGCTGTAACAATTAGGTGTCTTTATCGTTGTTCTTCATTATATCTCTCTCCCGGTGTGGATTACTTGTTAGTAGTTGATACTTGTGAGATTTATCGGTGTTTAAACTTTTTGACCAGATTGTTATTATCCATTATATCACCTCTGATTATGATCCATATGATGTCTTGTGAGTAGTTTGTTTAGTTCTCGAGGACATGGAAGAAGTCATGATGTTAGTAGTTGAATTATGTTGAAGTAATATCTTGTGGTTCGGTATTTAAGTTGTGGTGCTATTCTTCTAGTGGTGTCATGTGAACGCGACTACATGATACTTCACCTTTATGGGCCTAGGAGGATGCATTATGTATTTGGATACTAATTGTGGGGTTGCCGGAGTGACAGAAACCTAAACCCCCGTTAGGAAACCGATGCACTAGGGAGTGTAGGATCCCGGAGTTTTCAGATTGTGGTTAGATTTATCTTAATTACTTTCTTGTATTTGCGGATGCTTACGAGGGGTATAATCACAAGTATGTATTAGTCCTAGTTGGGCGGTGCATTAGCATAGGTTCACCCACACAACACTTCACGAACCAATAAATATTAGTCAACCGTATGAAGCGAAAGCACTTGACGAAATTCCCATTTGTCCTCGAGAACGTTTGGTAATGATAAGTAGAACAACCGATTTGTCCTCTGCTCTCAAAAGGATTATCCACTCGCTGCAATTGTATTTACTGTAATTTATTTACTTGCACTTCATTTATCTGCTATATCAAAAACCTCCAAAAACCCGTTTGCTAGTGTCTATAGTGAATCCTCTATCCAACCTGCTTGTCAACACCTTCAGCACCTCATTGGGTTCGACACTCTTATTTATCAAAAGTACTATGATACACCCCTTATACTTCTGGGTTATCAGGAAGCAAGAAAGAGAATGCTACAAACAGATGAACCTCCTGCTAGAGTCACAAGACAGAAGCCAAACTGGCAAACTGTGCCCGTCCATCAGGAAAGCCCGTTGCAGAGGGATCGGGAGAGCTTGCTTGAAATGGATGACGAGTTCCTGGCAATGCAATAAGAAACCTCTGTTCGCATGGACCTCAGCCCTCATTTCTAAAGAACCCCATGAGTCAACGGGTGATGAAGGCAAGTTTATATAGTACCTTTCTTCTGCTCTTAGTTCATTTTCAAGATGTAAGCAATGCATGTTTGCTTAAATTGATGGTTTTGTGTATCTATTTTAGGTACCGCTGTTGTGGTGAAGAATTACATGACTATTTCAGGGTTAGATAAGATGACAAAAACACTGGGAGCTAAGGTGCGAATCGATATTCTCTAGGAATGAAGCGTCCGGAGAAGCCTGTCCAGGTTGCAAAGCTGGCATCGAAGGGAGGACTCATCACAAGAACTCATATGCCGATTCTTCCACATTTCAAAGAATACAAGAAGGACAAGACCCTTGTGAAGGATACATTGGCCAAATTGTTGTAAGCTAATTTGTTATGTTGCTGAATGTGTTCTATCTTCTCTATCAAAAACTCATATACTTCCTAATCTTGTCCTTTCTTTGATTGCTAGGAAAATTTTGAGATGGACACCAAATCAGACACTAGTAGAAAATGGGCCTCTAGTCATGGGTCGTAACGGGCTATAGCCCCGGATATCAATCCAGAACTACTCATCCGGGACTAGAGGCCCCCCTTTTGTCACGCCAGCCCACGAACCGCGACTAGAGGGCAGCCCACAGGGGAGCTCCCGGGGCGCTCTCGGGCATGACTTTTAGTCCCGGGTGGTAATACAACTTGGGACTAAATTTATTTCCTTTTTTTATTTCCGATTTTCATTTTCATTTAGTCTCTATTATTTCTATATCTAATCATTCTCCCTTAGCCTAAATTATTTTTAACTCTAATCACTCTTCTTTCACTCTGAACTGACACTTGGCAGTAGCTCGCCCATCCTTAGACTACTCCACAATCAACACGCTTCACTTCTGGGTTTCTTCGATCTCAGCTTCCAAGAAACAAATCCTGTTTTACTGACGATAGTATGGTGTCAATCATGTTAACCTTTGAACTATGATGTCGCACGTCTTTATTTTGTGAATCCAAAAAATTATTTAGTTAAACATAAATAAATAAATAATAATAATCTTGAATTCAAATGATCATTAGTTAATTTAAATAATAATTAATTTTGTTGCTTTATTTGTATTGAATATTGATGGTGCAGGTCTTGCACTCGTTGGGAGACCCCAAGAGGAACATATGATGAGCACAGCAGTTTTCCCTTAGTAAGAAACCAAGGTTTAATCGACCAGTAGGAGGAAGGAGTAACTTCAGAAGGTTGAGGCAACTGAGATGGCAGGGCGCACTACCGGTTCAGAAGCAACATGGAACCTACACAACACAATGAAATCACTTTGCCCCAACGAAGTAGTGAGGTTGTCAATCTCACCGGTTTTGCTGAATACAAAGAGGTTAAACGTATGGTGTGGAAAACAGTAGGAAAACGGTATGAAAGCAGTAGCAACAGTATGAAAGCAGTAGGTGTTTTATCAGTATGAGGAACAAGGATCGGGTCCACAGTTCACTAGTGGTGTCTCTCCGTGAAAGATAAATAACATGTGTGGTGAACAAATTGCAGCTGGGTAATTGATAGAAATGAAGGTTGTACCGTAGTGCATATGCAAGACATAAAGATTAATGTGTGATTCATGCGGGCATTACAACAAAATACATAGACTGTCATCCAACTGCATCTATGTCTAATAATCCACCCTCCGAATATCATCCGAACAAACGTTGGGTATTAAGTTGCTAGCAACAGATTATCACCGTAAGCAAAGTGTGTAATGTAAAAAATGTAAACTAGGTAAACACCATTGTTTTCTCTCTAATGGCAACAGCACATCATCCATCCGTCATGTTTCTGTCACTCAAGCACAGATGCAAAGGAGGCATGAACCCACCATCGAGCATAAACACTCCCTCTTGGAGTTATTAGTATCTACTAATAACGGAGAGCATGCAAGATCATAAATAACATAAGCATGAAGATAACATGATAGATTGATAATCAGAAGACATAACATTCAACATTCATCATATTCCAGCAAACACAACATGTAGCATTACATAAAGATGATCTTGATCATGTTAGGCAGCTCACAAGATTTAAACATGAGGTACAAAGTGGACAGAAACACCATCTATCTACTGCTATGGGCCCGTAGTCCAGGGATGAACTACTCACGCATCACTTCGGAGGAGGGCATGGTGGTGCAGACCCCTTCGGTGATGAATTCCCCTCCCGGCACGATGCCAGGGAGAGCTGCAGAACCCTCCCGATCTCGGGATGACGATGACGGTGGCCTCAGGTGTTTTTCGGGACGAAGTGGTATATCTTTAGGGTTTATGTCTTGGGGGTATAAATAGGCGAAAGGGCAAAGACGGTGGAGGGCCGGGGGGCGCGCCGCCCTATGGTGTGGGCCCCCTGACCCCCCCTCCGGGTCTCTTCGGGACTCTGTGGAACCTTCGGTAATTCTAAGACTTTTGGGCTTCTAATTTTCTAATTCCGAGAATATTTCGAGAACAACTTTTATGAAACTAAAAACAGCAGAAAACATGGAACTGGATCTGTGGCATCTTGTCAATAGGTTAGTTCAGAAAATCAATAAAAATGACACAAAGTGTATAGCAAACATGTGGGAAACAATAAGAAAACAACATGGAACATCAGAAATTAAGGATACGTTTGTGACGTATCAGCATCCTCAAGCTTAGTTCCTGAAGGGGTCGTTGCATAGAAAACAAAAAATTTCCTACGCGAGAGACACCCGAAAGGCCAAGATCTAATCTAGGATACGAAGTGCAACGGGAAACGAGATGGTTAAGGAGAACACATACCCTCGAAGACACAAAGCGTTACGAGATCAAATCTCGTTGTTGGCGTAGTCGTACTCACACCGATCCCGATAGCGAGAAGATGTGCACCGCCTCCGGCGGTGCCTCCGTGATCAGTCACACGTACGGTTGATGACGACCTCCGTTCCCTCGATCCAGCGGGGCGTGGAAGTAGAGGATCCCTCGGAACTCCAGCAGGACGACGGCGTGGTGGTGGTGAAGAATCCCACAGTCAGGGCTTCGCCAAGCCGGAGACCATGGAATGGAGCAGCGGGTGGAGGGAAAAGCTAGTGGGCAAGTGTGTGAATGAAGAGGAGCCCTCACCTTCCTTTTATAGGGAAGGGGGAGGCAGCCCAAGAGGGGGGTGCGGCCAGCCATGGGGTTCCCCCACCTCTTCCCTCTTCATGTGAGTGGAAGCCCCACTCACACCCACTCATACTCCCTTAATTTTCCACTTAGAAAATCCAAAGGTTTTCTTTTAATAAATAAATAAAATATTTTTATTTCTTTATTTATATTTGTTAATTCCATTAACAAACATTTGCATATAGCACCTCGAATCATTTGTTAATTCTATTAACAACCATTCGACGAAAAACCCCTTGAACTATTTCAATTTTCACTGAAACAATTTCGTTGCTGCCCAACATATTCTTCGATATTCCGTATCCTCTCAAGCGCGTCATCGAACCTTAAGTGTGTCACCCTACGGTTCGCGAATAAGATAGACATGATCGAGACTCCTCTCCGATCAATAATCAACATCGATATCTGGAAATCCATGATGACTCCTATTTATTCAACGATGACTCTCGTGATATGTGAAACAACAACGTTGTGAACTATTCCCTTTGTCTCACGATATTTTACTTGTCTGAGATTCGATCATTGGTATCAACCATACCTTGTTCAATCTCGTTACCGACAAGTACTCTTTTCTCGTTCCCGTGATATAACATCCTTGTGATCATATCACGTGCTTGCAAGCGGTTTCGATGTGATATCACCGATAGGGCCCAGAGTATATCTCTCCGTCATTTTGGATGGACAAATCCCACTCTTGATCCATGAGCCTCAATTAATACTTTCCGAATACCTATCGGCACCTTTATAGTCACCCTGTTACAGTGTGAAGTTTGATGACATCAAAGCACCCTTCCGGTATCAGTGATTGACATGATCTCATGGTTTAAGGAATAAGTTACTTCATACGCAAGATATAGCAATATAAACTAAATGACTTGATCCTATTGTTATCTTGATAATGGGTATATGTTCATCACATCATTCTTCTAATGACATGACCTCGTTATTAACAACATCCAATGTTCATGATCAGGAAACCTTGATCATCTATTAATCAACGAGCTAGTTAAAAGAGAGGCTTTACTAGGAACCATTATTTGTTTATTAAACACACATGTATCAACGTTTCCGGTTAATAAAATTCTAGCATGAGAAATAAACATTTATCATAAACAAGGAATAAGATAATAACCACTTTATTATTGCCTCTCGGGTATATTCCTTTCAGTCTCCCACTTGCACTAGAGTCAATAATCTAGTCTGTAAGCACTTAACACATATGGCGTTCCAGTGTTATTACCATACTTCGCATGTGGTAAACATCATAAAAATGATCTGAACTGTTCAGGTCCTATTGTATTTGCATGTTCTTTGCGTCTACACGCATCACTCATTCTCTAATGTGATGGCTTTGTATATATATGGTCAATCGGTGAAACCTTGATTCCTCAGCTTAAACTGATGTCACTAACATTATGAATATGTAGCTTCATAGTGTTAGCATTCTTGGAAATTCACCAAGTTCCGGTGATACCTTAATTCCTCAGCTTAAACTAATGTTACTAACATTGTGAAAATGTAGCTTCACAGTGTCAGCATTGTTGGAAATTCACCAAGTTCAATAAAGAACTCCTTGACACAAAATACGCTTACTATCAGTTGTCAACACAACGATATACTTTAGCCTTTGTTGTAGTATCTGTCACAATATTTTAATTTTGAAACTCTTTCAAATCCAGCATGGAACTTTCTGCCAGCCTATTGTGATACCCTTCTTCACATATTTTAATTGAGATAAAATTACTTGAATAAATGACAAGACTATTAGTGTAACATATTACAACTAATATTTTGCCATTACTACATAGGAAAACATATCCTTAGCATTTCTAAAATGACACAAGGATCTTTCCCACTGTTGTCTAATCATCATATGAATTATCCTGCTATAACACTTTATAGCATAGGACTTATCTGGTTGTGTACATAGCATGGAAACATGACTTAGAAATCTCAATTTCAATGATGCTCATCATGTGTCAAAACACTTGAATCTAGCTCAATTATTTTCCATGTGACAAGAACTCCTTCTTGTCATTTTGATATTGACTTACTTCAATATTTCATCTATGTAATTTGGCTTCAATCATATCAGGCGCTTCAATCCATCTCTTATAGATATCGATGCCCAATATCTTCTAAGCCTTTCATTAATAAGGAAATCTTAACCGTGTTAATTTAAAATACATATCTTCCAATCAACCATATGTCATATACATAAAGTATTGGAAATATGTCATAGCGCTCCCACTTAATTTCTTGTAACTTTACACGCATCTTTATCGTTCATGATGGAATCAAACTCTTTTGATAACTTCATTAAGGTAAAGATTCCTACTTCGTTATGCTCACTTCAACCATTGAAGTTTGCATACCTTTCTAGCAACCTTTTGAATTTTACAAAACTCTCAGACTGTGTCAAGTACACATCCTTGATCAAACTTCTTCGAGAGGAGAGTTGGTTTTGTTATTCAACATCCATATCATAATATGTAACTTTTCTAGAACTATCCACAAAGACTAAGCATCACTACGGAAGATCAAAATCTTGTAGTAGTCGACTCTTTGAACTTCATCAAAAACAACTTTTCGATAAGTAAAAAATCCATGTCTTTGTCGCTATATAGACTCTTTTGCTATCGTTAGGCATCATGCCTATCGAAAGGACTACCAAGTCACATACTTGATATTCATACAAGGATACTATGGCGGATATAATGACTCATAGTCAATTTTACGAAGTCAGGGCCCATCATTTTCTTCCTTTATAAGGTCCAGGTCCTTTTGTTGTCAAAACAACACTTTACTCTTAAACCACAAGTTGGTCTAAGTACAAAGTTTTAGGACTTTTGAGGTTCAGTTCGCAAACTCATTCGAAGTATCTACAATCACTTGTAGTGTCTTTTACTTAGTCAAAATAGGAAACCCTGGAAGAACTTCCAGTGCTGCGCTACTCTTGACATGGTAACGAAGATTCTCTAATCTCGTTGAGTTTGTACTTACCTCCCACTCACTTGTTTTGCAAGAACTACTTTCTCGAGAAATCAACCCTTTCTGAAAAAACAACATTTGTCTTTGGTCGGTGATAGGAGAAATACCCAATGGATTCGTTGGGATAACCTTATAAACATATATTTATCCCATTTTGGTTGTAAACATTTTACACATGCTATGCATACCAAAACTTAAGAAAATGACAATTCGGGTCACTACCCAAACCATATCTTATATGTTGTCAATTTCATCGGATCATGATGGTGCTCTTTTCAGTGGAAAAACAGTTGTCACTAATGTATAAACTACAAAAATTATAATGGCAATTTTATTAATCTTACCATGTCAAACAAGGTTTTATTTTGTCTCTCGAACACCTCCAAACTAATGTGGGGTAATTCGAGTAATATAAGTTGTAGAACAATTCTGCAACTTCTCAGATGTTTTGCTAAACTTGTAACTCAAACTTTATCTTTTATGATCCAATCATAAATACTTGATTATCTTGTTACATTGATTTTTACTTCATATTAACAACTATTTGAACCAATTCAAAAGTCAAACTCCGTTCTCTTTAAATAGATATACTCACATATCTACTCAACTACTCAACAGAATTTTATGAAGGAAAAATTAATCCACCATACATGACTACACATAATGGACTATATACATCAATATGTATAATCTCCACTAAATTAGTCGTCCATTCTACTTTGTCCTAAGAACGGAATTCTAGTCATCGTTTGGAAGAGGTCTCACAAGCGTCAATTTATTCAAAATAAAATGACTCCGGAAGTCCATCAATATGGAGTTCCTTCATGTTTTCCTTTCTGATATGAACTAAAAATTTGGTGGTGTCACAATTTAAGTGAAACTCTTTTACGTCTTGCAACGTTTAGCATTTAGTCTTATAGTTGTTTACTTTACCAACATGATTTATATTAACATATCCATCATTATGGAATATGGTCATAGTTTGAACAATCTCATTTGTTCTCACAAAAGACCAGAACAAAATAACAACTTATTAAGTTCTTAAAATAAATCTTGAATGTTTGGTTCGATACGACAATGAACACAATAACACTTTATTTATGTTCTTGTCATAATCGATTTCACATCTATTACTAGTTCCTTTTAGGCCCTTGTATTTCTTGCATTGCGTTTCTTTGTATGACAACTCATACCAACCAATGTGGTATCAAAATACCCACAAAATACTTTGTTAACTAGTAATATATCGCACCCGGACTTCTAGAGGATACACACAGCCCGCTAAATAGTAGATGATTGGCTTACGGGGCCTACCTGCACCCGCATCTCAATATGAGTAAGCCGACACGTAAACGTGTGACAACCATTCTCTACTATTCATCGTCTGTGAAACCATCCAATAGGAATCCGAATACATCCATTGACGTACTTCATAACATACACACATGGTACGTCAACGGCATTTGAACAAGTGATATCACAACAAATCTCTAAGACACAAAGAAATAGAAATAAGTGGCAAAAGCTCTCACTAGAGCAGAGATAGCAAATACAGTCATACAGAGGACACATGTCCCAACAAGTCATCATTACATCTCAGCGGAAGCATCCAAAGTGTCTGAGTACAGACAAGATCCAAATAGGCCTAAGAGGACGGAAACGAAAGAACGGAGCCCATCCACGAAGTCTCGGATCCTGCCCGGGTCCGCTATCTACTCGTCAGCAGCCTCGTCATACTCCACGTAGTAGCCACCATGGGACACCTCGGAAACGTAGTCTGCAGAACACGCAGACCCAAAGGGGTCAGTACAGACGAGTACTGGCAAGCAAGACGCACAAGATACCAAAGTGTACCCGACAACACCAAGTACAGATGCTTTGGGTTCAACGGAAGATAGGTGATACAAGGTGCGGCACCGGGCTGCACTAACCAACTACAGAGACACGCTACAACATCCGACTAAAAGAAAGGGATAAGATAGCGTATCGGAGCCAACTACTACTAACCTCAGACAAACCCATCCTGGATCTCGCCCCTTATCCAAAGAAGCAATCCGAGGATAAATCACACAGTTGGATTAATGAAGGTTGAGGTTATTGTGACAATATGCCTATTACTAGTCAAATTATTATTAATTAGGTGTAAGTTGTCTGAGTACTTGTTAGCCAGCACTTTCACCAAGTCGTCACATAACCGCGGACAACACGGCTTCTCGAGAAGATTCATCCCTGCAGGGTGTGCTCCAGTACCCGTACACACTCGATCCACCAACTAAAACTCAGGTGGACTCAACACGACTCGAACCATCTCTACAACCTGTCCTAGGAGCCACGGAGCTATAAGGTCCCGGCCAGTCCGACCTAACCTAAGCGCAAGGGTGAAAACCACACCCCCCGGCACCACAGGCCTCGCCCTATATGCATCATCATCATCATCATAATCATCAACCATGGGCGTGACCCATTCATGCGTATGCGCAACTGGAACACCCGAACTAAGTGTGGCTCTTCGGACAAACTGCGGATCAGGTCAAGGTCGAGGGGGGGTTCCATACGACCACCCGGATGCGGTGAGCACGCTCATCATGGATCAGAGGACAAGACCCTTTTCCTAATTAGGGTCGACACTAGCAGGCTTCAAAACCCTAACCCGGGCCTCCTGCCGGTGCCTTAACATCAAATTATTATTACCCCAAACATTAACAGGATATGGATTATAACAAGCCCATCTATCAAACTAAACAGGTGATAAGATAAATGACAACAAGACTCGAGCACAACAAACCTAAGCATGATACTACGACACAGGCTAACAAACAACAGGGTGGTAGGTGTGGGGGTGAGGCTATATTCATGGCTGCAGGATGACATGTGATAGGATCGGAACACAAGCAACGAATCATAAGGCTAGCAGTTTAGACAACGGAAAGTATCGGTATCAAGTGTGGAAAGGACACAATGGTTCATGTGAGTGAATACTTGCCTGCAAACTCAGTAGCCTGGTACTGGGCTAACTCCCCTGAAGTGGTATCGTAAACCTCGTATGCCTCAACGTCGTCGTCTATTCGAGAAGGAACAAACAAACAACGAAGAGAGACGGGCAATCAATAACATGTCATAATGCACAAACATGGGATGATGCATGACAATTTAATTGATGCATCAAGGATAAGCTAGTTGACATGATAAACATATTTAAATGGGCCCATATGCAATTTGGGTTGCATATAGAAATCTCATGAATTAAAGTTGAATTAAGTGATCTACAAATAACCATCATGTGAAAATTGATTAGAATGATGCATGGATGATGAAAACAATAAGAAAACAACAATAGCTTCAATTTGATATGTTGTTTACCAAGTTTGCAATTTTATTTATTAAGTTATGAAATTTGGCTTCTTAAGTGAGTTACACAAGCATTTGTTGTTTTCACCAATTTTAATTGTTCAAAATAGATAACAAAATTCATATTTGGAAAGAACACAAAATTTTAGCTGGAATACATATTTCATTTGTTGAAAATGGATTTAAAATGAGCAAGTTATTAATTTGACCATTTTAAATGCTTTAAATAAGAAACAGTTGTTTTCAGCAATTTAATTTATTTAAAACAGAACACAAAGTTGATATTTGCAAAGTTCATTAAAAAAGGAATGGAAAACATATTTGGTTTGTTGAATTTGGAATTTTTTATGCCCAAGTTATGATTTTTGCAATGTTTAAAGCATTTAACAAGTAATAAATATTTTCAGCGTTTTAAATTATTCAAAACCAGAAATAAAGTTGATATTAGTGTAGAGCATTTAAAATGGAGTGGTTTTCATGTTGAAAGTTTTGCATTTTGAGTTTCCTAGCAAAAGTTATTAAATTACAAAGTTTTAAGCATTTTTATGGTTTTTCAAAATAACCAGGGGCACAGAAAATAATTACAGGGACTTGGTTGAAAAAAAAATCGGAGGGGTCTGTTTGTGAAGATCTTTTCAGATCTGGCCAGGGGGTTCGGGTGCACACAGCATTAGCTAGCCCTGGGGCACTTACAGGTGGCCCCAGGTGCCACGCGAGACGCCACGCGGGCGTGTGGAAGCCGAGGTGGCACGGGAGGCCGCTGACGAGCGGGGCCCACGGCGCAGTGAAGAAAACCAGAAAAAGGTTTGGCCTCGCGCGGCCGTGGGGGATCGAACTCGCGACCTCGGGTGCGCGTGGGGTGGCGCTAGCCACTGGGATGGGCTGCTGGATCGTGTTAGGACTGGGTGGCTTGGGGGTTTGAGGTAAAGCCTCAGGCTTGACCGATCTCTGACGAAACTGAACCCAGTTCAGTTACCGAACGGTACGAGGGAGGAACGACGGCGACATCCGCTGCTGCAAGCTGCCGTGGTGCGCGCCGTGGTGCGCGGTGAGCGGGGCGTGCGCTCGCCCGCGGAAGCAGAGGGGAAGGAGAAAGGGACAGGGGCGTGCTCACCTCGATGGCCTGGGCGAGCGGGAGCAGGCGACAGGAAGGAGATGACCGCGGCTCGACGGCGGAAAAACGTGGACGGCGCGGTCGCCTGGAGCCCCCTCGGTCCACGCCGTCTTCAGCAAATTCGGAGAGGGCACCATCCCGGTTCCATTCCCGCGAAGAACCTGCCCGGAGAATGATCACCGCAACCGCACCATCACGCCAAACTTCCTGCCGCGGAGCTGCTATGTTCGACTTCAGAAAAAGGTTCAGAACGAGGGGGGAACAGAGAGAAAAGAGGAGAAGGAGGCGGCGGCTGTGGAGGAGGAAGAGGGAGAAGGAGGCTAGGGTTAGGGTTTTCGGTCGAGGGGGTAGAAAAAGGGAGAGGAGAGGGAGAAGGTGAAGGTGGGGGTGCGTGGTGGCTTGCCTGCTTGCGTCATCCCCCTGTACGGAGGAGGGAGACGAGGGTTGCGCGCACGCTGGCTGGGGGACTGGGCCGGCCCAGTTGGGCTGGCCTGGTTGCTACCCTCTGTTTTTTTTTTGCTGAAAAAAAAATGAGAAAGGAAAAGGAGAGAAATTAGAAAGGTTTTGGGGCTTCAAAAATTTTGGTGATAATTTTTTTTATGGGTTCTTTATTGCAAAAGCCCAGTTGCATGATGTTTTGTTTTCAAAAAATTTAAATATTTTTGGATGTTTGAATTTTAATTGAATTTGAGTGAATTTTGCAATAATTGGAAATATTGAAAAAATAGCAAGTTAATTATTTGGAAATTCAAGTTTATTGGAAACAAATAAATGGTTTGATTTGAATGTTTTATTTGAAAACGTTGTAACAGACCAAGTGTGAAACATAATGATTTGAAATTTGAGTTGAAATTCAAACTCAACACATGAATGCAATATGATGACATGATGCACTTGAAACAAAAACAAGAAACAAACATTCTAAGTTGGGAGTTTTTCATACTTGGGATGTTACAAAACGCCCCCCCCCCCTGAAGGAATCGCGCCCCGAGATTCCTACTGAGAAGAGAAAAGGTCCGGATACTTCTTGCGAAGATCATCTTCAGTCTCCCATGTTGCCTCTTTATCGGAATGATGCGACCACTGCACTTTTATGAACTTGGTGCTCTTGTTGCGAGTTTTGCGCTTGGCCTCATCGAGAATGCGAATAGGGTGATCCTCATAAGAGAGGTCTTCTTGCAGTTCAATGGAATCATGATCAACTGCACGACCTGGGTCTTTGAAGCACTTCTTGAGCTGTGACACGTGAAAGACATCGTGCACGTTGGATAACTTTTCTGGAAGTTCAAGACGATAGGCATTTTCTGCACACCTTGAGAGAATGTTGAAGGGACCAATATAACGTGGAGCAAGCTTTCCCTTGACACCAAAACGATGAGTGCCTCTAAGAGGAGTGACACGGAGGTAGGCCTTATCACCAGCTGCATAGACCATATCTCTGTGTTTGCTGTCATAGTAGCTTTTCTGACGAGACTGAGCAATCTTCAGATTGTCACGAATGATGCGGACTTTCTCTTCGGCCTCCTTAACAATGTCAGTGCCTAAGAGTGAACGTTCACCAGCTCCAGACCAATTAATAGGACTCCTTCATCTGCGACCATCGAGAGCCTCGAAAGGTGCCATGCCTAGACTTGCCTAGAAGCTGTTGTTGTAGGAGAATTCAGCATATGGAAGACATTCCTCCCATTTCATGCCAAAAGAGAGACCACATGCTCTGAGCATATCCTCGAGAATCTGATTGACTCTTTCGACTTGCCCTTGAGACTGAGGGTGATAAGCTGTGCTGAACAGAAGCTTGGTGCCCAAGGCTTATTGAAAGCTTTTCCAGAAATGAGAAGTGAAGATGCTTCCACGGTCTGAGCCGATTTCCAACGGAACACCATGAAGAGGAACAATTCTTGTGGTGTGGAGCTCTGCCAATTGACTAGCTGAGATTGTCTCTTTGATAGAAAAGAAGTGAGCGACTTTAGTGAGTCGATCAATGACAACGAAAATTGTATCGTTGCCCCTCTTGGACTTTGGAAAACCAGTGACGAAGTCCATTTCAATCATGTCCCACTTCCATTCAGGAATTTTCAGAGGTTGGAGAAGACCCGCTGATTTCTGATGAACTGCTTTGACACGTTGACAAACATCGCATTCAGAGACATATTTAGCAATTTCACGCTTCATGCCAGACCACCAATACATTGTTTTGAGATCCTGGTACATCTTTGTAATTCCAGGGTGTATGGAAAGAGGAGTATCATGAGCCTCCTTGAGAATCACATCTTTCAGGCTTTGGATTTCGGGAACTGCAATGCGTCCTTGGAAAAACACTGTTCCGTTGTCATCAATTGAGAAGCACTCATACTTCACATTGCCTGCTTTGATGTTCTTTGCGATCTTCTTGATCTCAGCATCACGAAGTTGTTCAGAACGAATTTTGTCCTCAAGTGTTGGACTAGCTGTCAAGTTTGCAAGATAGCCTTGAGGAACAAGTCCAAGATTCAGCTTTTGGAATTCTTCGTGAAGAGGAGGTTGGCTTTCCATGATCATGAGATTGTTGCAATAGGACTTGCGACTGAGAGCATCGGCCATAACATTAGCCTTGCCTGGAGTGTAAGAAATGGTAAGATCAAAGTCTTTAATCTTTTCAATCCATCTCCTTTGTCTGTGGTTTAGATCTGGTTGAGTGAAGATGTACTTCAGACTCTTATGATCGGAAAAGATTTCAGTGCGATTACCCAACAAGTATTGTCTCCATTTCTTGAGGGCAAACACAACTGCTGCGAGCTCAAGGTCATGAGTGGGATAATTGAGTTCATGTGTGTTCAACTGTCGTGAAGCATAAGCCACAACTTGACGTTCTTGCATGAGAACTGCACCTAGACCTTGGAGAGAAACATCATAGAATATTTGGAAAGGTTTGGAAGGATCTGGGCCAACCAGAACTGGTGTAGAAGTGAGTTTAGTCTTCAGGAGATTGAAGCTTTCATCACATTGTGGAGACCAGACGAACTTCTTGTCCTTCTTTGTGAGGTCAGTGAGAGGTTTGGCAATCTTGGAGAAGTTTTGGACGAAGCGACGACAATAGCTAGCCAAACCAAGAAAACTTCTGACTTGCTTCACCGTTTTAGGCGGTTTCCATTCAACAATGGCCTTAACCTTTTATGGGTCAATAGCTATGCCCTTGGAAGATATGACATGACCAAGGTAAGTGACTTCAGAAATCCAGAACTCACATTTGGAGAACTTGGCATAGAGACGATGTTCGCGAAGCTTCATGAGAGTGAGACGAAGATGTTCTTCATGCTCTTTCTTGGATTTGGAGTAGACAAAAATATCATCAAGATATACCACAACGAACTTGTCGAGGTATTCATGGAAGACAAAATTCATGAGTCGAGAGAAGGTCGCCGGTGCATTGGTGAGACCAAGGGACATTACGGTGTATTCATAGCGACCGAAGCGAGTGACAAAGGTTGTCTTTGGAACATCCTCTTTTCTGATCTTTATTTGATGGTAACCCATTCTCAAGTCCAACTTGGAGAATATAGAGGCTCCAGCAAGTTGATCAAAGAGATCATCGATGCGAGGAATTGGATATTTGTTCTTGATGGTTTTCTCGTTAATAGGACGATAGTCAACAACGAGTCTCTTTGTTTGATCCTTCTTTGCCACAAAGAGAGTTGGGCATCCCCAAGCCGAGGAACTAGGTTGAATGTAACCTTTTTCCATGTACATATCGATTTGCTCCTTTAACAATTTCAGTTCAGGAGGAGCTATCTTGTATGGATACTTGGAGATTGGAGCAGTGCCTGGTTCAAGTTCGATGACGAACTCAACAGCTCTGTCAGGAGGCATTCCTGGCAATTCTTCTGGAAAGACATCAGGAAAGTCACAAACCACCGGAACAATTTCAATAGATGGTAGGGGATTTGCATTGAGAGTGTAGAGTTGAATAACTGGATTTTCAGCATGGAAGTAGACTATCTGGCCAGAAGGGTGTGTGATTTTGACAGACTTAGCAGGACAATCAATGACTGCTTTGTTGGCTACCAGCCAATCCATCCCAAGAATGACATCAATATCTAAAGAGTGGAGAGCTATCAGAGATGCCTGGAATGGAAGGTTTCCAATTGTGATCTCGATGTTCTGGCTAACGTTATTGCTTTGCCAGCTAGATCCCGGTGATTTCACTAGGAGAGGGATAGACAACTGTTCCAAGTTGATTTTACTGGTGTTTGCAAAGCATTGAGAGATGAAAGAGTGTGAAGCACCAGAATCGAACAAGACTCTAGCACGAAATGAGTTCACAAGAAGTGTGCCCATTACAACCTCTGGAGATTCTTCTACTCCCTGGGCCTTGACATGGTTCACCTTGACGGTTCTCACGTCAAGCTCGTTGCTGTTGTAGCAACCCAACGGAGGACCACGTATTCTTGTCGGGGTTGACCTGTGGCGAGGTGGAGGTGGAAAGAGGTGCCTCTGCGGACACTTATCAGAATAGTGGCCCGGCTGTCCACACTTGTAGCATGTAACAACAGAACGAGGAGTTGTTGGACCTGGCTGAGATGGAGCACCTCCTGAAGATACCACTGGGGTGGGAGGGCGGGCAATAAATCCTGCCGGGCTTAGCAAACAGATGGGCGGTGTTGGAGTGGTATATGGAACCCAAACTCTTCGTTTTTGTGGAGGCATGATTGCTTTTGAGAGATTAGCCTGTTCACGAGAGTGCTTACGAGATTCCTCAACTAACTTGCGCCCATGCTCTTCATTTAGAGCGATGTTGATGAGGTCCTCAAAATTCTTGGCCTTGACGTTGGTGAGAGCATACTTGAGTTCCGGGTTGAGACCCCTGCGGAACTTTGCCATCTTTTTCGCTTCCGTGGAGACTTCATCTCCGGCGTAGCGGGCCAGGCGATTGAACTCTCTTTGGTATTCGAGAACGTCCAAATTGCCTTGTGTGAAAGAATAGAATTCCTCACGCATTCTCTCCATGAGCCCATCGGGAATGTGATGGCGCACAAAGGCTTGCTTGAAATCCTCCCATGTGATTGCCACACTAGGACCTCTCATTTCTTGGAAGTTGTCCCACCAAGACATGGATTGTCCACGGAGAAGGTAGGTCACGTAAGGAACACGGTCCTCGTCAGCCACATGAGCTACCATAAGAGTACGGTTCATTTCACGGAGCCAGTCATCAACATCCAATGGCTCGGAGGAGGTATCAAACGTGCGCGGATTGAGCTCAAGGAACTCCTGAATAGACACCCGGGTGTTGCCATTACTCCCAAGGTCTTGGTTCTGCTGCATCTGCCTTATAACTTGTGTCATCTGAGACAGCACTTTCCCCATCTCGGGTGGAAGTGTGGGTTCTTCGTCAGCACTCTCCATCCTGAAGAGTATACCAATGTTAACGCACCAATTGGATAACAAAATCCAATATAAGTGCGTAAAAGGATTACTTCAGACGGTAAGTCGACAGCATAGAACAAGGATGGAGGTTAACAACGGATCAACAGATAAGTTGTTACAACGGAAGAGAGGTTTTTGTGAAGGACGATATCGAAGCAACAACTGGGAAACATGAGACCACAAAAACCTGAGGTACTACGGAGAAACCCATCCGGGCTTCTAAAGGATCAATATCTACTGCTTAAGGAGTAGAGGATCTGCTTCCGGGGCTTATGTGCCTCCGTTCTCAATCGTGAGTAGGCAACATGATAAATCATGTCACAACCACCTCCATTCCTATGGTCTAGTAGATATAACCATCCTAGAGAAACCAGGATACGTGAAATCCTAACTTGAAAGTTTAGATGAGAAGAGAAAACAACGTTGCACTTCCTTACCAGAAAAGGGAGGGTGGGTGGGGAAAGAAATAAAAGAACAGAATTCCTACTCTCACATTCCATTTTTTTCTATATAGCTACAAAATAGTTTCTAGACTCAACTGCGACCAGTAAAAGGGATCCTACAGGCAGACAGGCTCTGATACCATTTGTCGCACCCGGACTTCTAGAGGATACACACAGCCCGCTAAATAGTAGATGATTGGCTTACGGGGTCTACCTGCACCCGCATCTCAATATGAGTAGGCCAACACGTAAACGTGTGACAACCATTCTCTACTATTCATCGTCTGTGAAACCATCCAATAGGAATCCGAATACTTCCATTGACGTACTTCATAACATACACACATGGTACGTCAACGGCATTTGAACAAGTGATATCACAACAAATCTCTAAGACACAAAGAAATAGAAATAAGTGGCAAAAGCTCTCACTAGAGCAAAGATAGCAAATACAGTCATGCAGAGGACACATGTCCCAACAAGTCATCATTACATCTCAGCGGAAGCATCCAAAGTGTCTGAGTACAGACAAGATCCAAATAGGCCTAAGAGGCTGGAAACGAAAGAACGGAGCCCATCCACGAAGTCTCGGATCCTGCCCGGGTCCGCTATCTACTCGTCAGCAGCCTCGTCATACTCCACGTAGTAGCCACCATGGGACACCTCGGAAACGTAGCCTGCAGAACACGCAGCCCCAAAGGGGTCAGTACAGACGAGTACTGGCAAGCAAGACGCACAAGATACCAAAGTGTACCCGACAACACCAAGTACAGATGCTTTGGGTTCAACGGAAGATAGGTGATACAAGGTGCGGCACCGGGCTGCACTAACCAACTACAGAGACACGCTACAACATCCGACTAAAAGAAAGGGATAAGATAGCGTATCGGAGCCAACTACTACTAACCTCAGACAAACCCATCCTGGATCTCGCCCCTTATCCAAAGAAGCAATCCGAGGATAACTCACACAGTTGGATTAATGAATGTTCAGGTTATTGTGACAATATGCCTATTACTAGTCAAATTATTATTAATTAGGTGTAAGTTGTCTGAGTACTTGTTAGCCAGCACTTTCACCAAGTCGTCACATAACCGCGGACAACACGGCTTCTCGAGAAGATTCATCCCTGCAGGGTGTGCTCCAGTACCCGTACACACTCGAGCCACCAACTAAAACTCAGGTGGACTCAACACGAGTCGATCCATCTCTACAACCTGTCTTAGGAGCCACGGAGCTATAAGGTCCCGGCCAGTCCGACCTAACCTAAGCGCAAGGGTGAAAACCACACCCCCCGGCACCACAGGCCTCGCCCTATATGAATCATCATCATCATCATAATCATCAACCATGGGCGCGACCCATTCATGCGTATGCGCAACTGGAACACCCGAACTAAGTGTGGCTCTTCGGACAAACTGCGGATCAGGTCCAGGTCGAGGGGGGGTTCCATACGACCACCCGGATGCGGTGAGCACGCTCATCATGGATCAGAGGACAAGACCCTTTTCCTAATTAGGGTCGACACTAGCGGGCTTCAAAACCCTAACCCGGGCCTCCTGCCGGTGCCTTAACATCAAATTATTATTACCCCAAACATTAACAGGATATGGATTATAACAAGCCCATCTATCAAACTAAACAGGTGATAAGATAAATGACAACAAGACTCGAGCACAACAAACCTAAGCATGATACTACGACACAGGCTAACAAACAACAGGGTGGTAGGTGTGGGGGTGAGGCTATATTCATGGCTGCAGGATGACATGTGATAGGATCGAAACACAAGCAACGAATCATAAGGCTAGAAGATTAGACAACGGAAAGTATCAGTATCAAGTGTGGAAAGGACACAATGGTTCATGTGAGTGAATACTTGCCTGCAAACTCAGTAGCCTGGTACTGGGCTAACTCCCCTGAAGTGGTATCGTAAACCTCGTATGCCTCAACGTCGTCGTCTATTCGAGAAGGAACAAACAAACAACGAAGAGAGACGGGCAATCAATAACATGTCATAATGCACAAACATGGGATGATGCATGACAATTTAATTGATGCATCAAGGATAAGCTAGTTGACATGATAAACATATTTAAATGGGCCCATATGCAATTTGGGTTGCATATAGAAAGCTCATGAATTAAAGTTGAATTAAGTGATCTACAAATAACCATCATGTGAAAATTGATTAGAATGATGCATGGATGATGAAAACAATAAGAAAACAACAATAGCTTCAATTTGATATGTTGTTTACCAAGTTTGGAATTTTATTTATTAAGTTATGAAATTTGGCTTCTTAAGTGAGTTACACAAGCATTTGTTGTTTTCACCAATTTTAATTGTTCAAAATAGATAAAAAAATTCATATTTGGAAAGAACACAAAATTTTAGCTGGAATACATATTTCATTTGTTGAAAATGGATTTAAAATGAGCAAGTTATTAATTTGACAATTTTAAATGCTTTAAATAAGAAACAGTTGTTTTCAGCAATTTAATTTATTTAAAACAGAACACAAAGTTGATATTTGCAAAGTTCATGAAAAATGGAATGGAAAACATATTTGGTTTGTTGAATTTGGAAATTTTTATGCCCAAGTTATGATTTTTGCAATGTTTAAAGCATTTAACAAGTAATAAATATTTTCAGGATTTTAAATTATTCAAAACCAGAAATAAAGTTGATATTAGTGTAGAGCATTTAAAATGGAGTGGTTTTCATGTTGAAAGTTTTGCATTTTGAGTTTCCTAGCAAAAGTTATTAAATTACAAAGTTTTAAGCATTTTTATGGTTTATTAAAATAACCAGGGGCACAGAAAATAATTATAGGGACTTGGTTGAAAAAAAATTCGGAGGGGCCTGTTTGTGAAGATCTTTTCAGATCTGGCCAGGGGGTTCGGGTGCACACAGCATTAGCTAGTTCTGGGGCACTTACAGGTGGCCCCAGGTGCCACGCGAGACGCCACGCGGGCGTGTGGAAGCCGAGGTGGCACGGGAGGCCGCTGACGAGCGGGGCCCACGGCGCAGTGAAGAAAACCAGAAAAAGGTTTGGCCTCGCGCGGCCGTGGGGGATCGAACTCGCGACCTCGGGTGCGCGTGGGGTGGCGCTAGCCACTGGGATGGGCTGCTGGATCGTGTTAGGACTGGGTGGCTTGGGGGGTTTGAGGTAAAGCCTCGGGCTTCACCGATCTCTGACGAAACTGAACCCAGTTCAGTTACCGAACGGTACGAGGGAGGAACGACGGCGACGTCCGCTGCTGCAAGCTGCCGTGGTGCGCGCCGTGGTGCGCGGTGAGCGGGGCGTGCGCTCGCCCGCGGAAGCAGAGGGGAAGGAGAAAGGGACAGGGGCGTGCTCACCTCGATGGCCTGGGCGAGCGGGAGCAGGCGACAGGAAGGAGATGGCCGCGGCTCGACGGCGGAAAAACATGGACGGCGCGGTCACCTGGAGCCCCCTCGGTCCACGCCGTTCTCAGCAAATTCGAAGAGGGCATCATCCCGGTTCCATTCCAGCAAAGACCCGGCCCGGAGAATGATCACCGCAACCGCACCATCACGCCAAACTTCCTGCCGTGGAGCTGCTATTTTCGAGTTTAGAAAAAGGTTCAGAACGAGGGGGGAACAGAGAGAAAAGAGGAGAAGGAGGCGGCGGCTGTGGAGGAGGAAGAGGGAGAAGGAGGCTAGGGTTAGGGTTTTTGGCCGAGGGGGTAGAAAAAGGGAGAGGAGAGGGAGCAGGTGAAGGTGGGGGTGCGTGGTGGCTTGCCTGCTTGCGTCATCCCCCTTTACGGAGGAGGGAGACGAGGGCCGCGCGCACGCTGGCTGGGGGACTGGGCCGGCCCAGTTGGGCTGGCCTGGTTGCTTCCCTCTGTTTTCTTTTTTTTTGCTGAAAAAAAATGAGAAAGGAAAAGGAGAGAAATTAGAAAGGTTTTGGGGCTTCAAAATTTTTGGTGATAAATTTTTTTATGGGTTCTTTATTGCAAAAGCCCAGTTGCATGATGTTTTGTCTTCAAAAAATTTAAATATTTTTGGATGTTTGAATTTTAATTGAATTTGAGTGAATTTTTCAATAATTGGAAATATTGAAAAATTAGCAAGTTAATTATTTGGAAATTCAAGTTTATTGGAAACAAATAAATGGTTTGATTTGTATGTTTTATTTGAAAAATTTGTAACAGACCAAGTGTGAAACATAATGATTTGAAATTTGAGTTGAAATTCAAACTCAACACATGAATGCATTATGATGACATGATGCACTTGAAACAAAAACAAGAAACAAACATTCTAAGTTGGGAGTTTTTCATACTTGGGATGTTACATAATACATCTATAACTTGTATATCAAACATATACTCCTGAGCTGGACTTTTCCGGTTATCTTGTTTTTCTGCCATATATCTTTTTGTAATTCTATTTTCAATATTCCCTTTCCTTTATAGAATAATCATTCAACATCAAACAATGCTAGTCGTACTAGCTCATTTTCTTTGGCGTGTTAGTCATATACTATCACCCATTGATTCATACTTCCAGTTTGATTGTTCTACTAATATCACCATATTAATAGTATTCTTCTAGATTCCACTCTTAGCTATCTCTCAGTAAGGTAAACGACTTTACCCATACTTTTAATCCATCCCATCATAATAATTTTATGATTAAGCTACTATAGCTCGAAGGAAGGAATTTAGAGGATAATTTTTTGCGCTCAACTTCTTGGAATATTCAAACGTCTGGCGTCTTCAATCATTGCATATATTCAGATAATATAAGCAAACATTGTCACGCTAAATTATACTCAGTCATGTTGCCACAAATAAGTTTCCAGATATCAATATATCTTTCACTTGATTGTTTTTGAAAACAACTCTTTTCAGTTCGAAAATCACCTTGATCAACAAAACATTCTTTTGAAGATAAAGTAATATGGAAGCAACCATGACTCTAGATTCTAAGTAGGAATTGGTTGCTCTTTAGATCAATCAATCATTAACCATATGGAGCTAGGTAGGAAATACCAAAAATCTACAATAGGACTCAATTTTAAATTTTACTAATACGATACCAATCTTAAATGATTTTTACCAGATCATAACAGTTATATCTTAATCAACAATCTAAGTGTAAGGTAGTTATGTGGATGTCAATGAATACTATAATTTGTGCAAATTCACTTTGATTGGTTGTTCATGATAAATAAGTTCAAGTTAATTCAAAATTAAACCATGAACTCCCACTCAAAAACAACATCCCTCTTAGTCGTCTTTAGTGATTACACGAACCAAATTCACTACACCAAAACCGATCATCACGTGAGATGATGTAGCTTCAAAGGCGAACATCGACATGTTCATCATATCATCCATATGACTCATGCTTTATCTTTCGGTTACGTGTTCCGAGGCCATGTCTGTACGTGCTAGGCTTGCCAAGTAGAACCGTAGTATTGCGTGTGTTTCAAGGCCATGTCTGTACATGCTAGGCTTGAAAACACCCGTTGTATGCGAACGTTGAGTCTGTCACACCCGATTATCACGTGGTGTCTCGAAACGACGAACTTTCTTAACAGTGCATACTTAAGGAAGAACACATTATTATCTTGATATTACGTAAGAGGGATCATCTTATAATGCTACCGTCTCTATCTAAGCAAAATAAGATGCATAAAAGGATTAACATCACATACATCACATGTAAGGATAACGTGATATGATATGGTCTTCCTTGCACTTGATCTCCATCATTCCACCGGCGTGGTACCAAGTACCATGGCATCCCAATCTTGATTGTCCATCAATAATAAGACAACCATATGGATACCTTCCGGTATATCAATAATTTACAAAAGAGATCATCTCATAATCAAATTTATAACATTGACCATATAAATTCACATGCCCGGCAAAAACTAGTTAAGACGCTTCTAATTTATTTTTGCATATTTTACGTGGCTTAGGGCTTTCGAGGATAGAACCGTTCATACCTACGAAAATCAACCACAACGTTGATAAACACATTTTTAACAACCCTTCGTAGATTAGATCTTAACTATAGTAGGAGAAACAGACACCCATAAGCCACTTATGCAATACAAGTTGCATGTCAGTTGTGGAACAAGTCTCATGTACGTGGACATGTAAGGTTAGTCCGGGCCGCTTCATCCCACTATGCCACTAAGATCATAAAATAATCAAGGAGGTAATAACATGATCATCAACGCCCACATACACCTATGTGTTCTACCCGTACAAAACATCTACGCATAGATCCGGCTCTAAGACCACTTAAGGGGTCATTGCATAGAAAAAAAATCCTACGCGAGAGACACCCGAAAGGCCAAGATCTAATATAGGAGACAAAGTGCAACGGGCAACGAGATGGTTAAGGAGAACACATACCCTCCAAGACACAAAGCGTTCCAAGATCAAATCTCGTTGTTGGCGTAGTCGTACTCACACCGATCCCGATAGCGAGAAGATGTGCACCGCATCCGGCGGTGCCTCCGTGATCAGTCACACGTACGGTTGATGACGACCTCCGTTCCCTCGATCCAGCGGGGCGCGGAAGTAGAGGATCCCTCGGAACTCCAGCAGCCCGACGGCGTGGTGGTGGTGAAGAATCCCACGGTCAGGGCTTCGCCAAGCCGGAGACCATGGAATGGAGCAGCAGGTGGAGGGAAAAGCTAGTGGGCAAGTGTGTGAATGAAGAGGAGCCCTCACCCTCCTTTTATAGGGAAGGGGGAGGCAGCCCAAGAGGTGGGTGTGGCCAGCCATGGGGTGCCCCCACCTCTTCCCTCTTCATGTGAGTGGAAGCCCCACTCACACCCACTCATAGTCCCTTAATTTTCCACTTAGAAAATCCAAAGGTGTTCTTTTAATAAATAAATAAAACATTTTTATTTCTTTATTTATATTTGTTAATTCCATTAATAAACATTTTCATATAGCACCTCGAATCATTTTTTAATTCTATTAACAACCATTCGACGAAAAACCCCTTGAACTATTTCAATTTTCCCCGAAACAATTTCGGTGCTGCCCAAAATATTCTTCGATATTCCGTATCCTCTCAAACGCGTCATCGAACCTTAAGTGTGTCACCCTACGGTTTGTGAATAAGATAGAAATTATCGAGACTCCTCTCCGATCAATAATCAACAGCGGGATCAGGAAATCCGTGATGACTCCTATTTATTCAACGATGACTCTCGTGATCGTGTGAACCAACAACGTTGTTAACTATTCTCTTTGTCTCGCGATATTTTACTTGTCCGAGATTCGATCATTGGTATCAACCATACCATGTTCAATCTCGTTACCGACAAGTACTCTTTTCTCGTTCCCGTGATATAACATCCTTGTGATCATATCACGTGCTTGCAAGCGGTTTCGATGTGATATCACCGAGAGGGCCCAGAGTATATCTGTGTGACCTTTGATGACATCAAAGCACCCTTCCGGTATCAGTGATTGACATGATCTCATGGTTTAAGGAATAAGTTACTTCGTACGCAAGTTATAACAATATAAACTAAATGACTTGATCGTATTGTTATCTTGATATTGGGTATGTGTTCATCACATCATTCTTCTAATGACATGACCTCGTTATTAACAACATCCAATGTTTATGATCAGGAAACCTTGATCATCTATTAATCAACGAGCTAGTTAAAAGAGAGGCTTTACTAGGAACCATTGTTTGTTTATTAAACACACATGTATCAACGTTTCCGGTTAATACAATTCTACCATGAGAAATAAACATTTATCATAAACAAGGAATAAGATAATAACCACTTTATTATTGCCTCTCAGGCATATTCGCTTCAGTTCCTACTCGTCCGCGAGTAGGTAAACGATAAAAACACATAATTTCTGAGGTGACATGCTACCAACATAAACTTGATCATCAATAATGTAAAAGCATAAGTAAGATAAGATCATAGAACGTAAACACAAGCATGATAAATATAATTTTAATAATCATGCATAGAAATCACCTTGCATCATGAGAAGTAACACAAATAAAATATCATGAATAACAATGCAACAAAAGATATACATTTGTTTCAAGTATAGATAAAACATGTCAAAGTGATATTTCGCTAGTCCTTAAGACTGGGGCAAAACATAAATTTGAGGACACCTTCAAAGTTCATGAGGAAGACTAGAACAAATAATTAGAGAAAAAGCAATAACACATGATTAATCAATTAATAATGTTTCCGGGACAAATGCACATAAAACTCAGAATGGCAACTATGCTCTCTCAATTGTGCATAAAGTTAGAAGATGGAGACTCAACATAAAAGTAAAAGAAAGGCCCTTCGCAGAGGGAAGCATGGATCACTCATGTGCGAGAGCTTTTATGTTATTAAACAGAGGTATAAAAACTTGACACTCCTCCCAACCATGTTACACAAACCATGGCTAACCGAATCATCGGGTGCCTGCCAACAATCACATACCGTGGAGGAGTGTCTATATTTTAAGAGAGGTGTATGCTTATGTCAACGAATGGTAAATAGAAAATATAGTACATCAGAAGCCAATTAGACTTCACAAGAGTGGCTCCCATAGAAGGAAGCATCTGGGTAGAAGGACATCCATCTTTCTCTTTCGTTTACACAATTATGCTTGGACTGATAAATCAGGGGCACAAATAGTAAAGAGAATTTGTGTTAATAATTTGGGGCTGGGCATCCCGCTGCCAGCTCTTCTATCATTGGATAAGCGGATGAAGCCACTAGTCCAGGGTTTGAAATTCCAATCAACAAGTGAGATAAAGATTCTCTATTTACGTCCTCATGAGCTAAAACAGGAGCACAAAATAGGAGTAATTTTGAAAGTTTTAAAGGTAACACATGAGCAATTTACTTTGGAGTGGCGGTTAAATACCACATTTAGGTAGGTATGGTGGAAAAAATGGGAAAACTTTGGTTTTTGGAAGTAGGATGCACGAGTAGAGCTCATACTCAGTACAGGAGGAGGCTAGCAAATCACTAGGAGCGACAAATCAAGAGAGCATAAGAGCCATAATCATGCATAGCGACATAAAAACCATTAATCAAAGCATAAGTGGTACCACAAGTTCAAAAACTAAATGATCATGGAGGCTATTAGTGACTGGTTCATAGTCATAAAAATGGTGTCAGCATGTGCCAAGTCAACCAAATAAAACATTCAAAGGAGAACACCACAAATTTATGCTTCAATATGACAAGAACAACTCTTGATTCTTTCAGTAGCACATTAAACACTCTCACCTATTTGAGGCTAATCATGCTACTAAATAACCACAAGGCTTTAGAACTAAAATGACATCTAGCATGATATGAAAAAGTCTAGCCACAGTCTATACAAGCTTCTACTTGCACCGTTAAAAATTCTACCTCAAGTAGTAGTTTCTTTTCCCAACAAGCACCATACAAAACATGCTTTAACAAAAACTCTCTAAATTATACAGAAAGAAAACATGAGAGGAATCACATAACACTACTGAACAAGAGACGCAATGCAAACAAGAGCTAAACATCATTTTTTTTTTCAGAAACTAGAAGAAAAACTAAGAATACTAGCATAGCAAGTATTCAAACAAAAAGAGGAGCGTGTCTCTCTCCCAAACAAAGAATGCTAGGGTCCAAATATACTATTGCAGCAAGGAAAACAAAATAAAACAAAGGAAAACAAAATAAAAACAAACAGACGCTCCAAGTAAATTCATATGATGTGACCGAATAAAAATATAGTTTCACGAGAAGTGGCCTGATAGATTGTTGATGAAGAAGGGGATTCCTTGGGCATCCCCAAGCTTAGATGCTTGAGTCTTATAAAAATATGCTTAAAATTAACCACGGGGGCATTCCCAAGCTTTGACCATGCACTCTTCTTGATCACATATATCACCTCTTCTCTTGACCCTTCAAAACTTCCTTCACACCATACTCAAACAGTAATTCGCATTAGAGGGTTAGTGAAACAATTAAAAATCCATTGGTTCTGTATGGAACAAGTTCTATTGATACTTTTAGACATTATCTATAGCCAATAATGTTTCGTGAAGCAAATAAACCCACTTGACATTGCAAAAGAGCAAATGCAAGAAAAATGGCAGAATCTGTCAAAACCAGAACAGTCTGTAAAGAAGAATTTTTTTGAGGCACTTACATTGCTCAGATAGAAAAACTTAAATAACGAAATAGTTGGGAATTTTCTGAGGAATAATCACAAGAAATTTCAGGTCATTCTGATTTATACGGGTTTTTACGGTGGACAGCAGAAATCTGTTTCCTGCACAGAAATCCAAAAACCAACTCCAACTATCGTCAGAAACCTTACTTGGCACTACTAAAACATGAAAAGAAAGATACAAAGGAGTTTCTACAGAAGTATACAACCCATTGACTCAAAGAAACAGATAAGAAAATAGCAAACATAAAACCATGGGTTATCTCCCAAGAAGTGCTTTTCTTTAACGCCTTTTAGCTAGGCCCAGAATAGCGGAATCAAGTATTTTCAAGTGGAGGGGCATTCAAATCAAGATTTGGAAATTCCTTAATAATAAATTGTATTTTATCTAAGTGAGTTTCATAGGCTCCTCTCTTAGAACTTTTAGGCTTACTATTTTCATCAAATAGATTCTCAGGAACAATCCAATCAAAATTCTTTTCTTGGGCTTCATGCACTGCTATCAATTTAAATGAGATTGGTATTTTATCCTCCTTTTCATTATTAGATTAAGTTTTTTCTAGAGCACCAACAATATCTACACATGATCCAAGCATATTGAAATGATCAAAGACTTTTCTAGCTTCTATAGCAACATCTCCAAATTCTTTAAGAATGGTTTCTAAGATAAAGTTTCTTTTCTCAACATCTTAAATGTTATTCAAGTTGAGGAATATATGTTGTAATATGGGATGGAGGTTAACAAACCTAGCTTCTAACATGTGAACTAAAGAAGTTGCAGCAGTCTCATAATTTGGGGCAAGTTCTACTATGGATTTTTCCTCAAAATTATCATGCTTACTAACATGATCAAAGAACTCTTAAATGGTATCCTTTCCAAGTATAGAACCACTTCCTACCGGAAAATCTTTCAGGGTAAACTTAGGGAACAACATGATGGAAAATAACAACGAACTAACAAAAGTAACAACTAGAATAAGAATTTTTTTTGTGTGTTTTTGATAAAGAGAAGCAAACAAGACAAAATAAAATAAACTAAGCAAAACAAAAACAAAGTAAAGAGATTGGAAGTGAGAGACTCCCCTTGCAGAAATTCTCTTCCTCCCCGGCAACGGCGCCAGAAAAATAGCTTGATGTTGCAGGTCTTGCACTCGTTGGGAGACCCCAAGAGGAAGGTATGATGAGCACAGCAGCAATTTCCCCTCAGAAAGAAACCAAGGTTTAATCGACCAGTAGGAGGAAGGAGTAACTTCAGAAGGTTGACGCAGCTGAGATGGCGGGGCGCACTACCGGTTCAGAAGCAACGTGGAACCTACACAACACAATCAAATCACTTTGCACCAATGAAGCAGTGAGGTTGTCAATCTCGCCGGTTTTGCTGAATACAAAAAGGTTAAACGTATGGTGTGGAAAGCAGTATGAAAGCAGTAGCAGCAGCATGAAAGCAGTAGGTATTTTAACAGTATGAGGAAAAAGGACCGGGGTCCACAGTTCACTAGTGGTGTCTCTCCATGAAAAATAAATAACATGTGTGGTGAACAAATTATAGCTGGGAAATTGAGAGAAATGAAGGTTGCACCGTAGTGCATATGCAAGACATAAAGATTACTATGTGATTCATGCAGGCATGAAAACAAAATAAATAGACCGTCATCCAACTGCATCTATGTCTAATAATCCACCCTCGGAATATCATCCGAACAAACGTTGGGTATTAAGTTGTTAGCAACAGATTATAGCAGTAAGAAAAGCGTGTAATGTAAACAATGTAAACTAGGTTAACACTGTTGTTTTCTCCCTAATGGCAACAAACACATCCTCCATCCGTCACGTTTCTGTCACTCAAGCACAGATGCAAAGGAGGCATGAACCAACTATTGAGCATAAATACTCCCTCTTGGGGTTACTAGCATCTACTTCGCCAGAGCATCTACTAATAACGGAGAGCATGCAAGATCATAAATAACATAAGCATGAAGATAACATGATAGACTGATAATCAGAAGACATAGCATTCAACATTCATTAGATTCCAGCAAACACAACATGTAGCATTACATTAATACGATCTTCATCATGGTAGGCAGCTCACAAGATCTAAACATGAGGTACAAAGTGGAGAGAACAACCATCTAGCTACTGCTATGGACCCGTAGTCTAGGGATGAACTACTCACGCATCACTTCGGAGGAGGGCATGGTGGGGTAGACCCCTCCGGTGATGAATTCCCCTCCCGGCAGGGTGCCGGGGAGAGCTCCAGAACCCTCCCGATCTCGGGATGACGATGACGGCGGCCTCGGGTGTTTTTCGGGACAAAGTGGTATATCTTTAGGGTTTACGTCTCGGTGGGTATAAATAGGCGAAAGGGCAAAGGCGGTGGATGCCGGGGGGCACACCACCCCATGGCACGGCCGGGGGGCGCCGCCCTATGGTGTGGGCCCCCTGAGGACCCCCTCCGGGTCTCTTCGGGACTCCGTGGAACCTTCGGGAATTGTAAGACTTTAGAGCTTCGAATTTTCCAATTCCGAGAATATTTCCAGAACAACTTTTCTGAAACTAAAAACAACAGAAAACAGGGAATTGGCTCTATGGCATCTTGTCAATAGTTTAGTCTGGAAAATCTATAAAAATGACATAAAGTGTATAGCAAACATGTGGGAAACAATAAGAAAACAACCTGAAACATTAGAAATTAAGGATACGTTTATGACGTATCAACATCCCCAAGCTTAGTCAGGTAAACGATAAAAACACATAATTTCTAGGTGACATGCTACCAACATAAACTTGATCATCAATAATGTAAAAGCATAAGTAAGCTGAGATCATACAACTTAAACACAAGCATGACAAATATAATTTCAATAATAAAGCATAGCAATCACCTTGCATCATGATAACTAACACAAATAAAAGATCATGAATAACAATGCAACGAAAGATATACGTTTGTTTCAAGTATAGATATAATATGTTAAAGTGATATTTCGCTAGTCCTTAAGAGTGGGGCAAAACATAAATGCCAGGACACCTTCAAAGTTCATGAGGAAGACTAGAACAAATAATTAGAGAACAAGCAATAACACATGATGAATCAATTAATAATGTTTCTGGGACAAATGCACATAAAACTCAGAATGGCAACTATGCTCTCTCAACCGTGCATAAAGTTAGAAGATGGAGAATCAACATAAAAGTAAAAGAAAGGCCCTTCACAGAGGGAAGCATGGACCACTCATGTGCTGGAGATTTTATTTTATTAAAAAGAGGTATAAAAACTTGACACTCCTCCCAGCCATCTTACACAAACCATGGCTAACTGAATCCTCGGGTGCCTGCCAACAATCACATACCGTGGAGGAGTGTCTATATTATAAGAGAGGTGTATGCTTATGTTAACGAATGGTAAACAGAAAATACAGTACATCACAAGCCAACTAGAATTCACTAGAGAGGCTCCTATAGAAGGACGCATCTGGGTAGAAGGTCATCCCTCTTTCTCTTTTGTTTACACAATTATGCTTTGACTGATAAATCAGGGGCAAAAATAGTGAAGAGAATTTGTGTTATTAATTTGGGGCTGGGCACCCCGTAGCCAGCTCTTCTATCATTGGATAAGAGGATGAAGCCACTAGTTCAGGGTGTGAAAGTCCAATCAACAAGTGAGATAAAGATTCTCTATTTACGTCATCATGAGCTAAAACAGGAGCACAAAACAGAAGTAATTTTGAAAGTTTTAAAGGTAACACATGAGCAATATACTTTGGAGTGGCAGTTAAATACCACATGTAGGTAGGTATGGTGGACACAATGGAAAAAACTTTGGTTTTGGGGAGTTGGATCACGAGTAGAGCTCATACTCTGTACAGGTGGAGGCTAGCAAAAGACTGGGAGCGACAAGTCACGAGAGCAGAAGAGCCATAATCATGCATACCGACATAAACAACATTAATCAAAGCATAAGTGGTACCACAAGTTCAAAAACTAAGTGATCATGGAGGGTATTAGTGACTGGTTCATAGTCATAAACATGGTGTGAGCATGCGCCAAGTCAACCAAATAAAAACATTCAAAGGAGAACACCACAAATTTATGCTTCAATATGACAAGAACAACTCATGACTCTTTCAATGGCACATCAAACACTCTCAACTATTTGAGGCTAATTATGCTACTAAATAACCACAAGGTTTTAGAACTAAAATAACATCTAGCATGATATGAAAAAGTCTAGCCACGGTCTATACAAGCTTCTACTTGCACTGTTAAACATTCTAGCTCAAGCCGCAGTTTATTTTCCCAACAAGCACCACACAAGACATGCTTTAAAAAATATCTAAATGCTATAGAAAGTAAACATGAGAGGACTCACATAAAACTACTAAAACTAACAGCTTTGAATAATAGATGCAATGAAAACAAGAGCTAAACAGGAATTTTTGCAGAAACTAGAAGAAAAACTAAGAATACTACCATAGGAAGTATTCAAACAAAAAAGAGGAGCATGTCTCTCTCCCAAAAAAAGAATGCTAGGTTCCAAATATATTATTGCAGAAAGGAAACCAAAATAAAACAAAGGAAAACAAAAGAAAAAAATAGACGCTCCAAGTAAACTTCATATGATGTGACCGAATAAAAATATAGTTTCACGAGAAGTGACCTAATAGATTGTTGATGAAGAAGGGGATGCCTTGGGAATCCCCAATCTTAGATGCTTGAGTATTCTAAAATATGCTTGGATGAACCAAAAGGGCATCCCAAGCTTTGACCTTGCACTCTTCTTGATCACATATATCACCTCTTCTATTGACCCTTGAAAATTCCTTCACACCATACTCAAACAGTAATTTGCATTAGAGGGTCAGTGCAACAATTAAAAATCCATTGGTTATGTATGGAACAAGTTCTATTGATACTTTTAAACATTAGCTACAGACACTGATGTTTTGTGAAGCAAACAAATCCACTTGACATTGCAAAAGAGCAAATGCAAGAAAAATGGCAGAAACTGTCAAAACCAGAACAGTTTGTAAAGACGAATTTTTTCAAGGAACTTTCGTGGCTTAGATAGACAAAATTAAAGAACAAAAAAGTTTCATAATTAGCTGCGTAAGAAGCACAAGAAATTTTAGGTCATTCTAATTTTCTATGATTTATACGAATTTTTACAATGGACAACAGAAATCTGTTTCCTGCGCAGAAATCCGAAAACCAACTCCAACTCTCGTCAGAAACCTTACTTGGCACTACTAAAATATGAACATAAAGATACAAAGGAGTTGCTACAGAAGTATACAACCCCTTGACTCAAAGAAAACAGATAAAAACAAAGCAAACATAAAACCATGGGTTATCTCCCAAGAAGTGCTTTTCTTTAACGCCTTTTAGCTAGGCCCAAAAAAGCGGAATCAAGTATTTTGAAATGGAGGGGCATTCAAGATTTGGAAATTCCTTAATAATAGATTGTATTTTATCTAAGTGAGTTTCGGCTCCTCTCTTAGAACTTTTAGGCTTACTATTTTCATCAAATAGATTCTCAGGAACAATCCAATCAAAATTCTTTTCTTGGGCTTCATGCACTGCTATCAATTTAAAGGAGATTGGTATTTTATCCTCCTTTTCATTATTAGATTCAGTTTTTTCTAGAGCACCAACAATAGCTACACATGATCCAAGCATATTGAAATGATCAAAGACTTTTCTAGCTTCTATAGCAACATCTCCAAATTCTTTAAGAATGGTTTGTAAGATAAAGTTCCTTTTCTCAACATATTAAATGTTATTCAAGTTGAGGAACATATGTTGTAATATGGGATGGAGGTTAACAAACCAAGCTTCTAACATGTGAACTAAAGAAGTTGCAGCAGTCTCATAATTTGGGGCAAGTTGTACTATGGATTTTTCCTCAAAATTATCATTCTTACTAACATGATCAAAGAACTCTTAAATGGTATCCTTTCCAAGTATAGAACCACTTCCTACCGGAAAATCTTTCAGGGTAAAGTTAGGGAACAACATGATGAAAAATAACAACGAACTAACAAAAGTAACAACTAGAATAAGAACTTTTTTTGTGTTTTTGATAAAGAGAAGCAAACAAGACAAAATAAAATAAACTAAGCAAAACAAAAACAAAGTAAAGAGATTGGAAGTGAGAGACTCCCCTTGCAGAAATTCTCTTCCTCCCCGGCAACGGCGCCAGAAAAATAGCTTGATGTTGCAGGTATTGCACTCGTTGGGAGACCCCAAGAGGAAGGTATGATGAGCACAGCAGCAGTTTTCCCTCAGTAAGAAACCAAGGTTTAATCGACCAATGGGAGAAAGGAGTAACTTCAGAAGGTTGAAGCAGCTGAGATGGCAGGGCACACTACCGGTTCAGAAGCAACGTGGAACCTACACAACACAATCCTACGCGAGAGACACCCGAAAGGCCAAGATCTAAACTAGGAGACAAAGTGCAACGGGCAACGAGAGGGTTAAGGAGAACACATACCCTCCAAGACACAAAGCGTTCCAAGATCAAATCTCGTTGTTGGCGTAGTCGTACTCACACCGATCCCGATAGCGAGAAGATGTGCACCGCATCCGGCGGTGCCTCCGTGATTAGTCACACGTACGGTTGATGACGACCTCCGTTCCCTCGATCCAGCGGGGCGCGGAAGTAGAGGATCCCTCGGAACTCCAGCAGCCCGACGGCGTGGTGGTGGTGAAGAATCCCACGGTCAGGGCTTCGCCAAGCCGGAGACCATGGAATGGAGCAGCAGGTGGAGGGAAAAGCTAGTGGGCAAGTGTGTGAATGAAGAGGAGCCCTCACCCTCCTTTTATAGGGAAGGGGGAGGCAGCCCAAGAGGTGGGTGCGGCCAGCCATGGGGTGCCCCCACCTCTTCCCTCTTCATGTGAGTGGAAGCCCCACTCACACCCACTCATACTCCCTTAATTTTCCACTTAGAAAATCCAAAGGTGTTCTTTTAATAAATAAATAAAACATTTTTATTTCTATATTTATATTTGTTAATTCCATTAATAAACATTTTCATATAGCACCTCGAATCATTTGTTAATTCTATTAACAACCATTCGACGAAAAACCCCTTGAACTATTTCAATTTTCCCCGAAACAATTTCGGTGCTGCCCAAAATATTCTTCGATATTCCGTATCCTCTCAAACGCGTCATCGAACCTTAAGTGTGTCACCCTACGGTTTGTGAATAAGATAGACATTATCGAGACTCCTCTCCGATCAATAATCAACAGCGGGATCAGGAAATCCGTGATGACTCCTATTTATTCAACGATGACTCTCGTGATCGTGTGAACCAACAACGTTGTTAACTATTCTCTTTGTCTCGCGATATTTTACTTGTCCGAGATTCGATCATTGGTATCAACCATACCATGTTCAATCTCGTTACCGACAAGTACTCTTTTCTCGTTCCCGTGATATAACATCCTTGTGATCATATCACGTGCTTGCAAGCGGTTTCGATGTGATATCACCGAGAGGGCCCAGAGTATATCTCTCCGTCATTTTGGATGTACAAATCCCACTCTTGATCCATGTGCCTCAACTAATACTTTCCGAATACCTAATGGCACCTTTATAGTCACCCTGTTATGGTGTGACCTTTGATGACATCAAAGCACCCTTCCGGTATCAGTGATTGACATGATCTGATGGTTTAAGGAATAAGTTACTTCGTACGCAAGTTATAACAATATAAACTAAATGACTTGATCGTATTGTTATCTTGATATTGGGTATGTGTTCATCACATCATTCTTCTAATGACATGACCTCGTTATTAACAACATCCAATGTTTATGATCAGGAAACCTTGATCATCTATTAATCAACGAGCTAGTTAAAAGAGAGGCTTTACTAGGAACCATTTTTTGTTTATTAAACACACATGTATCAACGTTTCCGGTTAATACAATTCTACCATGAGAAATAAACATTTATCATAAACAAGGAATAAGATAATAACCACTTTATTATTGCCTCTCGGGCATATTCGCTTCAGTTCCTACTCGTCCGCGAGTAGGTAAACGATAAAAACACATAATTTCTGAGGTGACATGCTACCAACATAAACTTGATCATCAATAATGTAAAAGCATAAGTAAGCTAAGATCATAGAACGTAAACACAAGCATGATAAATATAATTTTAATAATCAAGCATAGAAATCACCTTGCATCATGAGAAGTAACACAAATAAAATATCATGAATAACAATGCAACAAAAGATATACATTTGTTTCATGTATAGATAAAACATGTCAAAGTGATATTTCGCTCCTTAAGACTAGGGCAAACATAAATTTTAGGACACCTTCAAAGTTCATGAGGAAGACTAGAACAAATAATTAGAGAAAAAGCAATAACACATGATTAATCAATTAATAATGTTTCCGGGACAAATGCACATAAAACTCAGAATGGCAACTATGCTCTCTCAACTGTGCATAAAGTTAGAAGATGGAGACTCAACATAAAAGTAAAAGAAAGGCCCTTCGCAGAGGGAAGCATGGATCACTCATGTGCGAGAGCTTTTATGTTATTAAACAGAGGTATAAAAACTTGACACTCCTCCCAACCATGTTACACAAACCATGGCTAACCGAATCATCGGGTGCCTGCCAACAATCACATACTGTGGAGGAGTGTGTATATTTTAAGAGAGGTGTATGCTTATGTCAACGAATGGTAAATAGAAAATATAGTACATCAGAAGCCAATTAGACTTCACAAGAGTGGCTCCCATAGAAGGAAGCATCTGGGTAGAAGGACATCCATCTTTCTCTTTCGTTTACACAATTATGCTTGGACTGATAAATTAGGGGCACAAATAGTAAAGAGAATTTGTGTTAATAATTTGGGGCTGGGCATCCCGCTGCCAGCTCTTCTATCATTGGATAAGCGGATGAAGCCACTAGTCCAGGGTTTGAAATTCCAATCAACAAGTGAGATAAAGATTCTCTATTTACGTCCTCATGAGCTAAAACAGGAGCACAAAATAGGAGTAATTTTGAAAGTGTTAAAGGTAACACATGAGCAATTTACTTTGGAGTGGCGGTTAAATACCACATTTAGGTAGGTATGGTGGACAAAATGGGAAAACTTTGGTTTTTGGGAGTTGGATGCACGAGTAGAGCTCATACTCAGTACAGGTGGAGGCTAGCAAATCACTGGGAGCGACAAATCAAGAGAGCATAAGAGCCATAATCATGCATAGCAACATAAACACCATTAATCAAAGCATAAGTGGTACCACAAGTTCAAAAACTAAATGATCATGGAGGCTATTAGTGACTGGTTCATAGTCATAAAAATGGTGTCAGCATGTGCCAAGTCAACCAAATAAAACATTCAAAGGAGAACACCACAAATTTATGCTTCAATATGACAAGAACAACTCTTGATTCTTTCAGTAGCACATTAAACACTCACCTATTTGAGGCTAATCATGCTACTAAATAACCACAAGGCTTTAGAACTAAATGACATCTAGCATGATATGAAAAGTCTAGCCACATTCTATACAAGCTTCTACTTGCACCGTTAAAAAAATCTACCTCAAGTAGTAGTTTCTTTTCCCAACAAGCACCATACAAAACATGCTTTAACAAAAACTCTCTAAATTATACAGAAAAGAAAACATGTGAGGAATCAACATAACACTATGAACAAGAGATGCAATGCAAACAAGAGCTAAACATCATTTTTTTTTTCAGAAACTAGAAGAAAAACTAAGAATACTAGCATAGCAAGTATTCAAACAAAAAAGAGGAGCGTGTCTCTCTCCCAAACAAAGAATGCTAGGGTCCAAATATACTATTGCAGCAAGGAAAACAAAATAAAACAAAGGAAAACAAAATAAAAACAAACAGACGCTCCAAGTAAATTCATATGATGTGACCGAATAAAAATATAGTTTCACGAGAAGTGGCCTGATAGATTGTTGATGAAGAAGGGGATTCCTTGGGCATCCCCAAGCTTGATGCTTGAGTCTTATAAAATATGCTTAAATAAACCACGGGGGCATTCCCAAGCTTTGACCATGCACTCTTCTTGATCACATATATCACTCTTTCTTGACCCTTCAAAACTTCCTTCACACCATACTCAAACAGTAATTCGCATTAGAGGGTTAGTGAAACAATTAAAAATCCATTGGTTCTGTATGGAACAAATTCTATTGATACTTTTAAACATTATCTATAGCCACTAATGTTGCGTGAAGCAAATAAATCCACTTGACATTGCAAAAGAGCAAATGCAAGAAAAATGGCAGAATCTGTCAAAACCAGAACAGTCTGTACTGAAGAATTTTTTCGAGGCACTTACATTGCTCAGATAGAAAAACTTAAAGAACGAAATAGTTGCGGAATTTTCTGAGGAATAATCACAAGAAATTTCAGGTCATTCTGATTTATACGGGTTTTTACGGTGGACAGCAGAAATCTGTTTCCTGCACAGAAATCCAAAAACCAACTCCAACTATCGTCAGAAACCTTACTTGGCACTACTAAAAACATGAAAGAAAGATACAAAGGAGTTTCTACAGAAGTATACAACCCATTGACTCAAAGAAACAGATAAGAAAATAGCAAACATAAAACCATGGGTTATCTCCCAAGAAGTGATTTTCTTTAACGCCTTTTAGCTAGGCCCAGAATAGCGGAATCAAGTATTTTCAAGTGGAGGGGCATTCAAATCAAGATTTGGAAATTCCTTAATAATAAATTGTATTTTATCTAAGTGAGTTTCATAGGCTCCTCTCTTAGAACTTTTAGGCTTATTATTTTCATCAAATAGATTCTGAGGAACAATCCAATCAAAATTCTTTTCTTGGGCTTCATGCACTGCTATCAATTTAAAGGAGATTGGTATTTTATCCTCCTTTTCATTATTAGATTCAGTTTTTTCTAGAGCACCAACAATATCTACACATGATCCAAGCATATTGAAATGATCAAAGACTTTTCTAGCTTCTATAGCAACATCTCCAAATTCTTTAAGAATGGTTTCTAAGATAAAGTTTCTTTTTCTCAACATCTTAAATGTTATTCAAGTTGAGGAATATATGTTGTAATATGGGATGGAGGTTAACAAACCTAGCTTCTAACATGTGAACTAAAGAAGTTGCAGCCGTCTCATAATTTGGGGCAAGTTCTACTATGGATTTTTCCTCAAAATTATCATGCTTACTAACATGATCAAAGAACTCTTAAATGGTATCCTTTCCAAGTATAGAACCACTTCCTACCGGAAAATCTTTCAGGGTAAACTTAGGGAACAACATGATGGAAAATAACAACGAACTAACAAAAGTAAAAACTAGAATAAGAACTTTTTTTGTGTGTTTTTGATAAAGAGAAGCAAACAAGACAAAATAAAAATAAACTAAGCAAAACAAAAACAAAGTAAGAGATTGGAAGTGAGAGATCCCCTTGCAGAAATTCTCTTCCTCCCCGGCAACGGCGCCAGAAAAATAGCTTGATGTTGCAGGTCTTGCACTCGTTGGGAGACCCCAAGAGGAAGGTATGATGAGCACAGCAGCAATTTCCTCAGAAAGAAACCAAGGTTTAATGACTAGTAGGAGGAAGGAGTAACTTCAGAGGTTGAAGCAGCTGAGATGGCGGGGCGCACTACGGTTCAGAAGCAACGTGGAACCTACACAACACAATCAAATCACTTTGCACCAATGAAGCAGTGAGGGTTGTCAATCTCGCGGTTTTGCTGAATACAAAGGTTAAACGTATGGTGTGGAAAGCAGTATGAAAGCAGTAGCAGCAGCATGAAAGCAGTAGGTGTTTTTATCAGTATGAGGAAAAAGGACCGGGGGTCCACAGTTCACTAGTGGTGTCTCTCCATGAAAAATAAATTAACATGTGTGGTGAACAAATTACAGCTGGGCAATTGAGAGAAATGAAGGTTGCACCGTAGTGCATATGCAAGACATAAAGATTTACTATGTGATTCATGCAGGCATGAAAAACATAAATAGACGTCATCCAACTGCATCTATGTCTAATAATCCACCCTCGGAATATTCATCCGAACAAACGTTGGGTATTAAGTTGTTAGCAACAGATTATAGCAGTAAGAAAAGCGTGTAATGTAAACATGTAAACTAGGTTAACACTGTTGTTTTCTCCTAATGGCAACAAACACATCCTCCATCCGTCACGTTTCTGTCACTCAAGCACAGATGCAAAGGAGGCATGAACCAACTATTGAGCATAAATACTCCTCTTGGGGTTACTAGCATCTACTTCGCCAGAGCATCTACTAATAACGGAGAGCATGCAAGATCATAAATAACATAAGCATGAAGATAACATGATAGACTGATAATCAGAAGACATAGCATTCAACATTCATTAGATTCCAGCAAACACAACATGTAGCATTACATTAATACGATCTTCATCATGGTAGGCAGCTCACAAGATCTAAACATGAGGTACAAAGTGGGAGAACAACCATCTAGCTACTGCTATGGACCCGTAGTCCAGGGATGAACTACTCACGCATCACTTCGGAGGAGGGCATGGTGGGGTTAGACCCCTCGGTGATGAATTCCCTCCGGCAGGGTGCCGGGGAGAGCTCCAGAACCCTCCGATCTCGGGATGACGATGACGGCGGCCCCTCGGGTGTTTTTTCGGGACAAAGTGATATTTCTTTTAGGGTTTACGTCTCGGTGGGTATAAATAGGCGAAAGGGCAAAGGCGGTGGATGCCGGGGGGCACACCACCCCATGGCACGGCGGGGGGCGCGCCCTATGGTGTGGGCCCCCTGAGGACCCCCTCCGGGTCTCTTTGGGACTCGTGGAACCTTCGGGAATTGTAAGACTTCAGAGCTTCGAATTTTCCAATTCGAGAATATTTCCAGAACAATTTTCTGAAACTAAAAACAACAGAAAACAGGGAATTGGCTCTATGGCATCTTGTCAATAGTTTAGTCCGGGAAAATCAATAAAAATGACATAAAGTGTATAGCAAACATGTGGGAAACAATAAGAAAACAACCTGATGAAACATTAGAAATTAAGGATACTTTTATGACGTATCAACATCCCAGCTTAGTCCCTACTCGTCCTCGAGTAGGTAAACGATAAAACACATAATTTCTAGGTGACATGCTCCAACATAAACTTGATCATCAATAATGTAAAAGCATAAGTAAGCTGAGATCATACAACTTAAACACAAGCATGACAAATTATAATTTCAATAATAAAGCATAGCAATCACCTTGCATCATGATAACTAACACAAATAAAGATCATGAATAACAATGCAACGAAAGATATACGTTTGTTTCAAGTTTAGATATAATATGTCAAAGTGATATTTCGCTAGTCCTTAAGAGTGGGGCAAAACATAAATGCCAGGACACCTTCAAAGTCATGAGGAAGACTAGAACAAATAATTAGAGAACAAGCAATAACACATGATGAATCAATTTAATAATGTTTCTGGGACAAATGCACATAAAACTCAGAATGGCAAACTATGCTCTCTCAACGTGCATAAAGTTAGAAGATGGAGAATCAACATAAAAGTAAAGAAAGGCCCTTCACAGAGGGAGCATGGACCACTCATGTGCTAGAGATTTTATTTTATTAAAAAGAGGTATAAAAACTTGACACTCCCCAGCCATCTTACACAAACCATGGCTAACTGAATCCTCGGGTGCCTGCCAACAATCACATACCGTGGAGGAGTGTCTATATTATAAGAGAGGTGTATGCTTATGTTAACGAATGGTAAAACAAAATACAGTACATCACAAGCCAACTAGAATTCACTAGAGAGGCTCCTATAGAAGGACGCATCTGGGTTAGAAGGTCATCCTCTTTCTTTTGTTTACACAATTATGCTTTGACTGATAATCAGGGGCAAAATAGTGAAGAGAATTTGTGTTATTAATTTGGGGCTGGGCACCCCGTAGCCAGCTCTTCTATCATTGGATAAGAGGATGAAGCCACTAGTTCAGGGTGTGAAAGTCCAATCAACAAGTGAGATAAAGATTCTCTATTTATGTCATCATGAGCTAAAACAGGAGCACAAAACAGAAGTAATTTTGAAGTTTTAAAGGTAACACATGAATATACTTTGGAGTGGCTAAATACCACATGTAGGTAGGTATGGTGGACACAATGGAAAAACTTTGGTTTTGGGAGTTGGATCACGAGTAGAGCTCATACTCTGTACAGGTGGAGGCTAGCAAAAGACTGGGAGCGACAAGTCACGAGAGCAGAAGAGCCATAATCATGCATACCGACATAAACAACATTAATCAAAGCATAAGTGGTACCACAAATTCAAACTACTAGTGATCATGGAGGATTATTAGTGACTGGTTCATAGTCATAAACATGGTGTGAGCATGCGCCAAGTCAACCAAATAAAAACATTCAAAGGAGAACACCACAAATTTATGCTTGAAAAGAACAACTCATGACTCTTTCAATGGCACATCAAACACTCTCAACTATTTGAGGCTAATTATGCTACTAAATAACCACAAGGTTTTAGAACTAAAATAACATCTAGCATGATATGAAAAAGTCTAGCCACGGTCTATACAAGCTTCTACTTGCACTGTTAAACATTCTAGCTCAAGCCGTAGTTTATTTTCCCAACAAGCACCACACAAAACATGCTTTAAAAAATATCTAAATGCTATAGAAAGTAAACATGAGAGGACTCACATGAAACTACTAAAACTAACAGCTTTGAATAATAGATGCAATGAAAACAAGAGCTAAACAGGAATTTTTTGCAGAAACTAGAGAAAAACTAAGAATACTACCATAGGAAGTATTCAAACAAAAAAGAGGAGCATGTCTCTCTCCCAAAAAAAGAATGCTAGGTTCCAAATATATTATTGCAGCAAGGAAAACAAAAGAAAACAAAGGAAAACAAAAGAAAAAAATAGACGCTCCAAGTAAACTTCATATGATGTGACCGAATAAAAATATAGTTTCACGAGAAGTGACCTAATAGATTGTTGATGAAGAAGGGGATGCCTTGGGAATCCCCAATCTTAGATGCTTGAGTATTCTAAAATATGCTTGGATGAACCAAAGGGCATCCAAGCTTTGACCTTGCACTCTTCTTGATCACATATATCACCTCTTCTATTGACCCTTGAAAATTCCTTCACACCATACTCAAACAGTAATTCGCATTAGAGGGTCAGTGCAACAATTAAAAATCCATTGGTTATGTATGGCACAAGTTCTATTGATACTTTTAAACATTAGCTACAGACACTGATGTTTTGTGAAGCAAACAAATCCACTTGACATTGCAAAAGAGCAAATGCAAGAAAAATGGCAGAAACTGTCAAAACCAGAACAGTTTGTAAAGACAAATTTTTTCAAGGAACTTTCGTGGCTTAGATAGACAAAATTAAAGAACAAAAAAGTTGCATAATTAGCTGCGTAAGAAGCACAAGAAATTTTAGGTCATTCTAATTTTCTATGATTTATACGAATTTTTAAATGGACAACAGAAAATCTGTTTCCTGCGCAGAAATCGAAAACCAACTCCAACTCTCGTCAGAAACCTTACTTGGCACTACTAAAATATGAAAATAAAGATACAAAGGAGTTGCTACAGAAGTATACAACCCCTTGACTCAAAGAAAACAGATAAAAACAAAGCAAATAAAAACCATGGGTTATCTCCCAAGAAGTGCTTTTCTTTAACGCCTTTTAGCTAGGCCCAAAAAGCGGAATCAAGTATTTTGAAATGGAGGGGCATTCAAGATTTGGAAATTCCTTAATAATACATTGTATTTTATCTAAGTGAGTTTCGGCTCCTCTCTTAGAACTTTTAGGCTTACTATTTTCATCAAATAGATTTCAGGAACAATCCAATCAAAATTCTTTTCTTGGGCTTCATGCACTGCTATCAATTTAAAGGAGATTGGTATTTTATCCTCCTTTTCATTATTAGATTCAGTTTTTTCTAGAGCACCAACAATAGCTACACATGATCCAAGCATATTGAAATGATCAAAGACTTTTCTAGCTTCTATAGCAACATCTCCAAATTCTTTAAGAATGGTTTGTAAGATAAAGTTCCTTTTCTCAACATCTTAAATGTTATTCAAGTTGAGGAACATATGTTGTAATATGGGATGGAGGTTAACAAACCAAGCTTCTAACATGTGAACTAAAGAAGTTGCAGCAGTCTCATAATTTGGGGCAAGTTGTACTATGGATTTTTCCTCAAAATTATCATTCTTACTAACATGATCAAAGAACTCTTAATGGTATCCTTTCCAAGTATAGAACCACTTCCTACCGGAAAATCTTTCAGGTAAAGTTAGGGAACAACATGATGAAAAAATAACAACGAACTAACAAAAGTAACAACTAGAATAAGAACTTTTTTTGTGTTTTTGATAAAGAGAAGCAAACAAGACAAAATAAAATAAACTAAGCAAAACAAAAACAAAGTAAAGAGATTGGAAGTGAGAGACTCCCCTTGCAGAAATTATCTTCCTCCCCGGCAATGGCGCCAGAAAAATAGCTTGATGTTGCAGGTATTGCACTCGTTGGGAGACCCCAAGAGGAAGGTATGATGAGCACAGCAGCAGTTTTCCCTCAGTAAGAAACCAAGGTTTAATCGACCAATAGGAGGAAGGAGTAACTTCAGAAGGTTGAGGTAGCTGAGATGGCAGGGCACACTACCGGTTCAGAAGCAACGTGGAACCTACACAACACAATCAAATCACTTTGTACCAACGAAGCAGTGAGGTTGTCAATCTCACCGGTTTTGCTAAATACAAAAAGGTTAAACGAATGGTGTGGAATGCAGTAGCAGCAGTAAGAAAGCAGTAGGTGTTTTATCAGTATGAGGAAAAAGGACCGGGGTCCACAGTTCACTAGTGGTGTCTCTCAGTGAAAAATAAATAACATGTGTGGTGAACAAATTACAGCTAGGCAATTGAGAGAAATGAAGGTTGCACCGTAGTGCATATGCAAGACATAAAGATTACTATGTGATTCATGCGGGCATTAAAACAAAATACATAGACCGTGATCCAACTGCATCTATGTCTAATAATCCACCCTCGGAATATCATCCGAACAAACATTGGGTATTAAGTTGCTAGCAACAGATTATAGCAGTAAGCAAAGCGTTTAATGTAAACAATGTAAACTAGGTAAACACTGTTGTTTTCTCCCTAATGGCAACAACACATCCTCCATCCGTCACGTTTCTGTCACTCAAGCACAGATGCAAAGGAGGCATGAACCCACTATCGAGCATAAATACTCCCTCTTGGGGTTACTAGCATCTACTTGGCCAGAGCATCTACTAATAACGGAGAGAATGCAAGATCATAAATAACATAAGCATGAAGATAACATGATAGATTGATAATCAGAAGACATAGCATTCAACATTCATTAGATTCCAGCAAACACAACATGTAGCAGCATGTTAGGCAGCTCACAAGATCTAAACATGAGGTACAAAGTGGAGAGAACAACCATCTAGCTACTGCTATGGACCCGTAGTCCAGGGATGAACTACTCACGCATCACTTCGGAGGAGGACATGGTGGGGTAGACCCCTCCGGTGATGAATTCCCCTCCCGGCAGGGTGCCGGGAGAGCTCCAGAACCCTCTCGATCTCGGGATGATGATGACGGCGGCCTCGGGTGTTTTTTGGGACGAAGTGGTATATCTTTAGGTTTACGTCTCGGGGGGTATAAATAGGCGAAAGGGCAAAGGTGGTGGATGCCGGGGGGGGCACACCACCCAATGGCACGGCCGGGGGCGCGCCGCCCTATGGTGTGGGCCCCCTGAGGCCCCCCTCCGGGTCTCTTCGGGACTCCGTGGAACCTTCGGGAATTGTAAGACTTCAGGGTTTCGAATTTTCCAATTCCGAGAATATTTCCAGAACAAATTTTCTGAAACTAAAAACAACAGAAAACAGGGAATTGGCTCTGTGGCATCTTGTCAATACTTTAGTCCGTAAAATCAATAAAAATGACATAAAGTGTATAGAAAACATGTGGGAAACAATAAGAAAACGACCTGAAACATTAGAAATTAAGGATACGTTTATGACGTATCAACATCCCCAAGCTTAGTCCCTACTCGTCCTCGAGTAGGTAAACGATAACAACACATAATTTCTAGGTGACATGCTACCAACATAAACTTGATCATCAATAATGTAAAAGCATAAGTAAGCTGAGATCATACAACTTAAACACAAGCATGACAAATATAATTTCAATAATAAAGCATAGCAATCACCTTGCATCATGAGAACTAACACAAATAAAAGATCATGAATAACAATGCAACGAAAATATACGTTTGTTTCAAGTATAGATATAATATGTCAAAGTGATATTTCGCTAGTCCTTAAGAGTGGGGCAAAACATAAATGCCAGGACATCTTCAAAGTTCATGAGGAAGACTAGAACAAATAATTAGAGAACAACCAATAACACATGATGAATCAATTAATAATGTTTCTGGGACAAATGCACATAAAACTCAGAATGGCAACTATGCTCTCTCAACCGTGCATAAAGTTATAAGATGGAGACTCAACATAAAAGTAAAAGAAAGGCCCTTCAAAGAGGGAAGCATGGACCAGTCATGTGCTAGAGCTTTTATTTTATTAAAAAGAGGTATAAAAACTTGACACTCCTCCCAGCCATCTTACACAAACCATGGCTAACTGAATCCTCGTGTGCCTGCCAACAATCACATACCGTGGAGGAGTGTCTATATTATAAGAGGGGTGTATGCTTATGTTAACGAATGGTAAACAAAAATACAGTACATCACAAGCCAACTAGAATTCACTAGAGAGGCTCCTAAAGAAGGACACATCTGGGTAGAAGGTCATCCCTCTTTCTCTTTTGTTTACACAATTAGGCTTTGACTGATAAATTAGGGGCAAAATAGTGAAGAGAATTTGTGTTATTAAATTGGGGCTGGGCACCCCGTAGCCAGCTCTTCTATCATTGGATAAGAGGAAGAAGCCACTAGTCCAGGGTGTGAAAGTCCAATCAACAAGTGAGATAAATATTCTCTATTTACGTCATCATGAGCTAAAACAGGAGCACAAAACAGAAGTAATTTTGAAAGTTTTAAAGGTAACACATGAGCAATTTACTTTGGAGTGGCGGTTAAATACCACATGTAGGTAGTTATGGTGGATACAATGGAAAAACTTTGGTTTGGGGGAGTTGGATCACGAGTAGAGCTCATACTCAGTACAGGTGGAGGCAAGCAAAAGACTGGGAGCGACAAGTCATGAGAGCAGAAGAGCCATAATCATGCATACCGACATAAACAACATTAATCAAAGCATAAGTGGTACCACAAGTTAAAACACTAAGTGATCATGGAGGTTATTAGTGACTGGTTCATAGTCATAAAAATGGTGTGAGCATGCGTCAAGTCAACCAAATAAAACATTCAAAGGAGAACACCAAAAATTTATGCTTCAATATGACAAGAACAACTCATGACTCTTTCAATGGCACATTAAACACCCTCAACTATTTGAGGCTAATTATGCTACTAAATAACCACAAGGTTTTATAACTAAAATAACATCTAGCATGATTTGAAAAAGTCTAGCCACAGTCTATACAAGCTTCTACTTGCACTGCTAAAAACTCTACCTCAAGCAGCAGTTTATTTTCCCAACAAGCATCACACAAAACATGCTTTAATAAAATCTCTAAATTCTATAGAAAGCAAACATGAGAGGACTCACATAAAACTACTAAAACTAACAGCTTCGAATAATAGATGCAATGAAAACAAGAGCTAAACAGGAATTTTTGGAGAAACTAGAAGAAAAACTAAGAATACTAGCATAGCAAGTATTCAAACAAAAAAGAGGAGCATGTCTCTCTCCCAAACAAAGAATGATAGGGTCCAAATATATTATTGCAGCAAGGAAAACAAAATAAAACAAAGGAAAACAAAAGAAAAAAACAGACGCTCCAAGTAAACTTCATATGATGTGACCGAATACAAATATAGTTTCACGAGAAGTGACCTAATAGATTGTTGATGAAGAAGGGGATGCCTTGGGAATCCCCAAGCTTAGATGCTTGAGTCTTCTAAAATATTCTTGGATGAACCACAAGGGCATCGCAAGCTTTGACCTTGCACTCTTCTTGATCACATATATCACCTCTTCTGTTGACCCTTGAAAACTTCCTTCACACCATACTCAAACAGTAATTCGCATTAGAGGGTCAGTGCAACAATTAAAAATCCATTGGTTCTGTATGTCACAATTTCTATCGATACTTTTAGACATTAGCTACATACACTGATGTTTTGTGAAGGAAAGAAATCCACTTGACATCGCAAAAGAGCAAATGCAAGAAAAATAGCAGAAACTGTCAAAACCAGAACAGTCTGTAAAGATGAATTTTTTCAAGGCACTTTCGTGGCTCGGATAGAAAAACATAAAGAACAAAAAAGTTGCATAATTAGCTGCGTAATAAGCACAAGAAGTTTTAGGCCATTCTAATTTTCTATGATTATTACGAATTTTTACAGTGAACAGCAGAAATCTGTTTCCTGCGCAGAAATCCGAAAACCAACTCCAACTCTCGTCAGAAACCTTACTTGGCACTACTAAAATATGAAAATAAAGATACAAAGGAGTTTCTACAGAAGTATACAACCCCTTTACTCAAAGAAAACAGAGAAAAACAAAGCAAAAATTAAACCATGGGTTATCTCCCAAGAAGTGCTTTTCTTTAACGCCTTTTAGCTAGGCCCAGAAAAATGGAATCAAGTATTTTCAAGTGGAGGGGCATTCAAATCAAGATTTGGAAATTCCTTAATAATACATTGTATTTTATCTAAGTGAGTTTCATAGGCTCCTCTCTTAGCACTTTAGGCTTACTATTTTCATCAAATAGATTCTAAGGAACAATCCAATCAAAATTCTTTTCTTGGGCTTTATGCAGTGCTATCAATTTAAAGGGGATTGGTATTTTATCCTGCTTTTCATTATTAGATTCAGTTTTTTCTAGAGCACCAACAATATCTACACATGAGCCAAGCATGTTGAAACGATCAAAGACTTTTCTAGCTTCTATAGCAACATCTCCAAATTCTTTAAGAATGGTTTCTAATATAAAGTTCCTTTTCTCAACATCTTCAATGTTATTCAAGTTGAGGAACATATGTTGTAATATGGGATGGAGGTTAACAAACCTAGCTTCTAACATGTGAACTAAAGAAGTTGCAGCAGTCTCAAAATTTGGGGCAAGTTCTACTATGGATTTTTCCTCAAAATTATCATGCTTCCTAAATTGATCAAAGAACTCTTTAATGGTATCCTTTCCAAGTATAGAACCACTTCCTACCGGCAAATCTTTCAGGGTAAACTTAGGGAACAACATGATGAAAAATAAAAATGAAGTAACAAAAGTAACAACTAGAACAAGAACTAATATTTTTATGTTTTTGTGGTGACCCAGAACACCACTGCATGTGTAGTGCGCAAGTCGATGACATAATACTCATAGAAGGACTTATCCGTGAATATTACATCCCTCAGAGTAGTACAACAGAAACATACCAGGACCAGGAAAAACTATAGGATACAAACTTCCTTACAAAATCTCGAGAATCTCTTTGATGAATCAAGAAGATCTCCTGCAAATGAAACATCAGAAGAAGCAATTCGAAGATCCAAGCCCTAATGTCATCCCTAATCTATGGCTTGAAGCCTCTAATTCCAAGAATGGTCTTCACTTACACCTTGATAGCTTCTCCTCCACCAGCGTTGTTGATGACGATGATTTTTTGGCTAAGTAGGAGATTACTCCACCTAGATTCCTTAGACAACAATGGCTTCACGATGATGACTTCCATAAGCTTCAACTCTAAGCAGGGGGTCAAACAAGAACGAATGAGTAACGAGTGTTACTCGGCAAATTCATGATATACAGTGGGTAGTTTGATGCACTAACTACAGCTTTTGACTCGAAAGAGTCATAAGCTAATGCAAGGTTTTGTAAATCTTTCTTCAATAGGTTGCTTTTAATTCTGAAAACTATGCCCGCCAGACCATCACAGGACTAGAAATTCATATAATTGCCTTTCCTGTAGCGTTCGCAGTTCCTTCCCGGAACAGGGGTAACATGCCACATCCTTTTACACTATGCAGAGGTGCGTTACTTTACCCATGGGCAACCAAGACCATGTTGCACAACCATGTGTACATTCCTGTCCACTCCCACTCAGGTGTGGGGCCCGGTTGTTGGTCCAAGCCAAACCTGATGGAACGCGTAGAGATAAACGAAAACTTTTCTACGCGGTACTTCCAAGATCTAGCCGAGGTAGAAGGCCACGAGGATTACCACTAGACGCGCGGTTGCGGATTATCGGTGCAGTGCGTCGATGCAGTGCAGTCCCACGATCCGATCCAGCCAATCCAATCCCACGAACGTCGAAGTGCTGAACGTACAGCACCTCTACCGGTATCCACACGTGCGAGGAGGAGCTCCGACGGCAGACTGCTAGGTCCGGTGCGACGGCTGGACTGAGTGGGGCTAGGGTTCCCAACGCATGGGAGTGGAGTAACGTGCCCGCTGGGCAACATGCGCCCCTTTTTATATAGCGAGTGGTAGTGGGCTTCACAACGCTTGTGTCCCATTCCCTCTGTGAGTCCGACTCACAAACTCAGTCCATTTCTGGTTCGGGTCCAACCCGACCAATACATTTGCCCCCGCTCTTAAGTGTGCGACCCTGCAGGCTCATGGAGACTTGGACACGATTGGAGTCCAACTCTCAATCGATCAATCAGTAGAGGCTCCTAGCAGAACGTGTCGACTCCCAAGTCCCATTGAGTCATGACGACATACCTTCCAATGTGACTTTCATCTTAGTCCCTTTTGCCTCACGATATACCTTGTCGAACTATAGGCGATTTATCGTCATCCCTTAATAGCTCAACTCTCTTCTCGGTCCGTGATATATGATTCATCTGACTAACTCTTAGTCAAAAGACTCAGTTAACACTTAACCGAGTTGCGCATGGCCATGCTTCCGGAATCATATCACTCGAGAGGGCCCAGAGAATATCTCTCCATTCGGAGGGGCAAAATCCCATCTTGATTATCCACATCACACAGCTTGCTTCTCATTCGACCCGAACTCTGCCTTTTATAACTGCCTTGTCATAGAACAGCATTTGACAGAACCTAAGTCGGTGATCCACATCTCGGATTGTGCGACAACCTCAGGTCTAAGGATTACATTGATTGAGACATGCAAATGACGACTTGCTCGTTGCATCTCAATATGGGTCAGTCCGACTTGCTAAACTCTTTAGCCAAGTATGAAAACGTTGGAATGACATCGCCATGCCCATTACAAGTGGAACCGAGTCATCATCCAACACTCACATTAGTCTAGGGTGTGTGTCCAGCACAACCTTAACGACCAAGGACAATTTAGTATGAACAACATGAATACATGGTTCCACGATCGAATCACATATAAAATGACATATATCAGATGTTCAAAACAAGGACGACTTAATATCTTTATTAATACATTGGGAATTACATCATACATGATTGCCTCTAGGGCATATTCCCAACAAAACCGTGCTTCTCCGCACAACGCATGCCCACCCATTTCCACCAGCATGTTGAACCCCTGATTCCATCCTTCACAATGGAAACCTAAGCGCCCCTGGCAGACACTCATAGACCCCAGAGTCTGTGGGACGTAAGGGCTCCCACTCATATGCATGTAGTCCCGCAAGACCTACATCGTACGTCTCTGGCAGCCCGTTGACATGCGAACGAGAGAAGATCACAGCTGACTTACTCCCCCCATAGAAGACCCATGGTCAAAGCGGTATTTACGGCGCACCGAGTTCTGACGGCATTTGTGATTAATTCCTATGTAATACTTTCCCATGCAGATGGAACCTTCCTTTGACCTATTCATGTTACCATGGTCCCATCTGCCCACCAAACAGAACACTACCACTCGCGTAGTCATTCAATTAGTCATATTATTATAAAAATAGGATCATGCATTCTTTTGAGAATAGGTGGTATTACAATATGGTTTTTGCAAATAGTTCTTTAAGAAGTACTGCAAAGGATATGAGCAAGTGATGAACTTGCCTGAGATTGAAATAACCATAATAATCCATGTCTTCGGGTTCAAGGGTCGCATAGAAAATCCCGACATCTGAAAGATAGCAAAGTAGTCCCAGTAAGGACTACTGAACACTAGAAAAATGATGTAATGCATAGTAATGAGATGCATCGTGAAATACCCTGGAAAATACCCCAGCTTACAAATGTAAGCCACGATTGATACGATATCTCAATCACAGAAGTTTTAGGTGAGTTGTTTCATTACTTGCGGTAATGCGGTTATTACTTTTAGACTTATGTGTGTTTCACTTTTATATAACAAATACTTGTTATCATGTTTAAGTTATAAGTAGACAACTTATGGTTAGGCAATAAGATGATAACACATGGAACACAACTCTTGAAAAGATAACAAACACATTTTATTTTATGCTCAAAGGTGTAGAGCTAATGACAAGGAGTTGAATTGAAAATAATGAACTATTATAACTAAATCTATCATCACAATACTTGCTAATGACTTATGATGATAGATTTTAGTAGGAGTGGAAACATGAGAGTTTTATTAATAAAGAAAATAATGTTGTGGTAGTTATTTCTTGTCATGATGAAATATAATAGAATTCCATTATATGTTTAGAAACAAGTTTATAAGTTAAAAAATGTTTTATTTTTGACATATTTGAATTGGAAATTCTTTTCTCTTTAATTTGGTATAACATTTTATGTTTTCTGAAAATATTTGAATAAGTTATTAATTTTAAATGAATTAAATGACTAGGCAAAATATTGCACACATGAGAAAATGGCTTCATAAACATCATAGATGAGTTGCATTTTTCATTTGGAGCATTTTGGTATATAACTTGTATTTTTCTCATTTTATGAATTATTTCTTATTTTTCTCAATTTTAAATGATTTAATTTAATTAAAGAAAATATTAATTTTAAACTTTATCAAATATTTTTGAAAAGTTGATAATCATTTAGATTATATTTTTCTAATCAATTTGGTATATTAGTTGTATTTTTCTGATTAATAGAATTAAAGTTATTGATTTATTAAATTTATTTGATTTTCTGCCAATTTTAAATTGACAGGTGGGACCCACCCGTCAGATTCACTTTAATTAAAAATAAATCAAAAGAAAAAAACACGCATGATGTCACGATGACGTCATCGCTAACTCAACAGAGCAGGGGATCTCCTCTGCCAGATTGCAATCGATCGATTTGGCGCAAATTGCCGAGTTTCGTTTGCTCCACTCGCTCGAGGAGGTAAAGTTGAGCGTCTAGGTAGCGGCGCGGTGACCAAATGGTCACCGGCGGCTCGCCGGCGTGCAAGGGAGCGGCGGAGGAGCACGGTCTGCGGCGACCCGAGGAATCCATCGACGAAATTAACAACGGAGGGCACCCAGAGGTTGCTTATCTCACATTGAAGCGTGTGCAAGTGTCGGGGAAGCAAGTCAAGGTAGCATTCGACAGCGAGGAGCTCTTTCCTCTGGCGTCCAGAGAAGATGGCAACGGAAAATATGTGGGCTCTCTTGCGTTCCAGCCACCGTGGCTCTACGAGGTGGTAGAGGGCGTCGAGGGGAAGCTCTAGGTGGTCTCGGTTCCTCCCGGAACTACCGGAATCGATGGCGACGAGCGGCGGCCACATGGCTAGGGTTAGGTTTTGGGTTCATTTTACAGAGAGAAACGAGAGTGACAGAGAGCAGGCGAGGGAGAGTGAGAGAGATGCAGACGGCACGGCGACCTCGGCCTTCTTATCCGCGAGAGGAAGCAGGCAAGCAGGAGGTGGCATACGCCACGCCACGGCGTCCCTTCTCCTCTGCCTTCTGGCAGAGTGAGAAGAAGAGGGAAAAGGAAATTCCACTTTTCAATTACCCCCTACAGTTTCCACTAATTGCAACTAAGTCCTTCTGTTACTAAAACTGAGAAGAAATTAATGTTTTCAGGGCTTTCTTGCAAAGAGAAAAATTATTAAAAATTAGTTTTAAATTCCTTATCAAATTCTCCACCTCACCATGTTTTGTTTTGGTGGATTTGAAGAATATTTGTATTTTTTTATTTAGGGTGCTAGATTAAGTAATTTTTTTTATTTCTCACCATTTAATTAATTAAATGGCTTTACAAATATTTTAAGCATGATTATCATGAGCACACAATGAACATGTGGTTTAACAATGTGATATAACTTAATTGGACAATTTAAAGTATAATTCCTTATAGAAAGTAATTTAATAAAACTATTTGGTACTGGTTCTATGCACTGTTATGAAAATCATTAAATATGGAATTTTATTCCATGTCACGCCAAATGATTTTAATGGGTAAAGTAACTTGTTTTATTTTTGTAATACTATGTTATTTTCATAGTTAAAACTCTTAGCAATTTTTGTTGGCATTTTACTGAGGTGTGTTTACTCTATGTTTGATGTTTTCAGTACATGATCAAGTGGAAAACATGTGTGGTTTTGGACTCTTATTTGCGTGTTTTCCACATAGGTTCGAATATGGATATTATCCATGTTGTTTTAGAACATGTAATCATTTACATGGTTATATGTAGATGAACTTTTGTTATTATCTGTTAGTCTTACATATGAAAAGGATATGGAAAACAAGGTATTAAGCTTGTTACCATTAACCTCCACATATCACAAGACATGTGGATGCAATGGTTGGTTATTATTTCATACTGGTTTAATTGTTTCCATTAAAGTGATTATTATGTGTTCCTCATCTCTGATGAGCTTAACAATGAATAGAGATTATTGGTTCTCTAATATATCCTAATGATTCACTGGATAATTTCTTATGAACCCTTACTGAGGCAGTGTTGCTTCTTGCGGTCTTCTATTGCTTGATGTTCTTCTCTCTAGTTGCCAGTAGTCTTCTGTTATCACCTTTGTCCATTGCAGGTAGGTTCCTCCCTTGGTTTCCAACCTCAACTGTCTCACCATTGTGGTGAAGACGTCCAATTACTCAAATGAAAGATTTTACTTAGATGATTGTAAAATATTTGAGTTTATTTTATGACATCAAGTTGCCATGTGCATATAAGAAGAATTTGTTAACAAGTGGGCCAGACTTGCCTCCAAATTACTAATCATATACAATAGGCTGAGATGTACTTGATTATCAACCTTATGCTTGTTTGTGTATGGCACTCAATTGTTTGAGTATACAAAAGTGATCTGTTAACAAGGTTGCAAGACTTGTTACCAAACTACTTCTATATAACTCTAACATTGGAGTATCACCCTATTTCAAGAGAGTTGATAAGATCAGATCAAAATACAAGAGTTTCCAAGTACTCTTATGATAGATTGGAGTCGTACTTCTAGAATACTCTGAGGAATCTTCCCGATGATCTTCTTGTGGTGGTTCCTCTGTTCTTGTGGTTGCTTCTCTTGCAGAATGATTTAGAGAAGATTGGAAACAAGATATAATGGTCTAGCCAGAATAACAAGATCTAGATTAAGATTTAGTTCAGGCTTTTATTCTCTTTCCATATGCTTCTCATTTGGTTTCCCATAAGATATGTGCTTGTTTCATACATGTTTGGTTTTACTTAGCTCTCAATTCAATTCCTCTACTAGAGGTTATAATTTGTTGTTACTCAATACTTGTATCCAGAGATACTTTATTTGTTGAAGGTTGATTTGAATAGAAGTGTGGAATGCTTATGGAATAATGACTTCATAGTAAGTTGATCAAATGGTTCATTGATGTGTTGAGATTTCATATGATCACTTGTATGAGATGAATAAAACAATGGGCATGTGAAGGTTATTAGATTTTAGTGATTTAAGTCAGAGTTATTAGTGAGTTTCTCAGAGTGTCATGTTGTTATATTATATTCTTCATTTGTAATCATAATGCAGACATAGAGGTTTGGAATTATCATATCTAATGATCAAGGTTTAGCAGTAGTTCTTTTATGGTTGATGAGATATGTACATATTCGATAAATATGTTAATACAATTATTATATCACTTCCAACTTGTGGGTTTTGAGTTAACACTTATGGTTATCATTTATGTTCTATTATTGAACCTTTGTTATTTACTTGTGAAGGTTCACTTAGTAGTTACTAAATAACTTGGAAAGATGTTGCGTGGATGGTTTATAACTTAAGAGTTCATGATTAGAGGATATAATATCTCTACTCATGTGATGGTTCAATTGTGCATTACTATCTTGTGGAAGTGTGATCATCTGTCATGTGATTTGAATTCTCACCCCTCTTTGAGTTCTAGATACCTAGTGAATTATCCCAAGTCACTTATGGACTTGTGGTTAAGGTTGTTGAGGGTTTGTGTTTGATCATAACCAACTATGGTTTGTTTTATAAATTGATTTGGTTTGTAGAGATACTATGTTATAAAGATCACTCCAATTGTACTCTTGACTAGATGATCTAAACCTAATTCATCATGTCAAGTGAAACATTGGTCACTTTGTTTTGTTTATACTTTCGCGCCAAAATTTCCCGTATTTTCAGATGCATGCTTTGCGAATGCACATATAACATTTAGATCCTTATAACCTCCCAAACACTGGGATGTTATAGTTTTCGATAAAGAGAAGCAAACAAGAAAAAATAAAATAAACGAAGCAAAAAAAAAACAAAGTAAAGATATTGGAAGTGAGAGACTCTCCTTGCAGAAATTCTCTTCCTCCCAGGCAACGACGCCAGAAAAAATAGCTTGATGGTGCAAGTCTTGCACTCGTTGGGAGACCCCAAGAGGACGGTATGATGAGCACAGAAGCAGTTTTCCCGCAGTAAGAAACCAAGGTTTAATCGACCAATAGAAGGAAGGAGTAACTTCAGAAGGTTGAGGCAGCTGAGATGGCAGGGCGCACTACCGGTTTAGAAGCAACATGGAACCAACACAACACAATCAAATCACTTTGCCCCAACGAAGCTGTGAGGTTGTCAATCTCACCGGTTTTGCTAAATACAAAGAGGTTAAACTTATGGTGTGGAAAACAGTAAGAAAACAGTATGAAAGCAGTAGCAGCAGTATGAAAGCAGTAGGTGTTTTATTAGTATGAGGAAAAAGGACCGGGGTCCCCAGTTCACTAGTGGTGTCTCTCCATGTAAGATAAATAACATGTGTGGTGAACAAATTACAGCTGGGCAATTGACATAAATAAAGGCTGCACCGTAGTGCATATGCAAGACATAAAGATTACTATGTGATTCATGGGGCATTACAACAAAATACATAGACCGTCATCCAACTGCATATATGTCTAATAATCCACCCTCTGAATATCATCCGAACAAACGTTGGGTATCACCGTAAGCAAAGTTTGTAATGTAAACAATGTAAAGTAGGTAAACACCGTTGTTTTCTCCCTAATGGCAACATCACATCCTCCATACGTCACGTTTCTGTCACTCGAGCACATATGTAAAGGAGGCATGAACCCACTATCGAGCATAAATACTCCCTCCTGGAGTTACTGGCATCTACTTGGCCAGAGCATCTACTAATAATGGAGAGCATGCAAGATCATAAATAACATAAGCATGAATATAACATGATAGATTGATAATAAGAAGACATAGCATTCAACATTCATCAGATCCCAGCAAACACAACATGTAGCATTACATAAAGATGATCTTGATCATGTTAGGAAGTTCGCAAGATCTAAACATGAGGTACAAAGTGGAGAGAACAACCATCTAGCTAATGCTATGGACCCGTAGTCCAGGGATGAACTACTCGCGCATCACTTCGGAGGAGGGCATGGTTGTGTAGACCCCTGCGGTGATGAATTCCCCTCCCGGCAGGGCGCCGGGGAGAGCTCCAGAACCCTCCCAATCTCGGGATGACGATGACGACGGCCTCGAGTGTTTTTCGGGACGAAGTGGTATATCTATAGCGTTTACGTGTCGGGGGAATAAATAGGAGAAAGGGCAAAGGCGGTGGAGACCGGGGGGCCCACACCACCCCATGGCGCGGCCAGGGGGCGCGCCACCCTATGGTGTGGGTCCCCTGAGGTGCCCTTCCGGGTCTCCTCAGGACTTCGTGGAACCTTCGGGAATTCTAAAACTTTCGGGCTTCGAATTTTCCAATTTCGAGAATATTTTCAGAATAACTTCACTGAAACTAAAAAATAGAAGAAAGCAGGGAACTGGTTCTGTGGCATATTGTCAATAGGTTAGTCCGGAAAATCGATAAAAATGACATAAAGTGTATAGCAAACATGTGGGAAACAATAAGAAAACAATATGGAACATCAGAATTAAGGATACGTTTATGACGTATCAAATTATCCGTGTCGATTGGCAAATGATATTGTCTAAGTAGATTAGAAAAAATTACAGAAGTTCAAATATATATGATCGACCTTCCGTATCATATTTTCCATCATTAATTATATATATATATATATATATATATCGATATGTAAAATTTACTCAAATTGTTAGTCATTTCAACATATATATATATGTTTATATATGTATCTTTAGATGGATATTTTTTTTTCTATTACTCCACATTTCAAACATAGCTCGGGTGTCAAATTAAATTTTCGAATTTCATCACATATACAATTGCTTCATTAAGCTTGCTCAGGTTGTAAACAAGGACATTTAAAATAGATATAATATTATACTATATATAAGTCTTCTAGGATCGAATATAAAAATCATGTCGGGGAACTAGGTGTGTGACATAGCGTCACGAGAGGCTCCCATCTACATGAGCTGCTCGTCCTCCGAATCCCAAAACAATGGGAGACGGGGGGAAAGGTGATGCTGCCCATAGCTGAAGATACTGATAAAACGGTATAACTCGTAGGCAATATATCTATGGCTGCATAATCAATGTTGATCTGGTCAAGTGAGCTCTTCTCCCAAAAATTGTGCTGCCAACTGGGGAAATCTTTCTTCATGCTAGTGTATTCTCATCGATCAATGCGGTTGTCATATCAACCATCAAAATCCTTTTATACTTAAGTTGGAACAGGTCCTGGAGATCAATATGGCACTGAGATGGTATCTCAATACCCCAGGTGTTCCTCATCTTCGACCTGTCATTCCTTATATCAACGCTAGCAAAAACTTATGCCGTGTCGACAAGGAAATCCAGGAGTTCTGGACAAATTTTGTCACTACTGCAACAAAAAAAATGGAACACATGTTAATACCGATGTAACAATTATATTGTTTCAATACAGCCAACAAATCGAACAAATAATCTTAATACCGCTGCAGCAAGTAATGCAACAACAAATGAAACAAATGTTATGAGTATATATTTCAATGCAACAATAAATTGGAACAATTGTTAAACACCGCTGCAACAAATTTATTCTTTCCAATGCACATATAGGATTCAAATGGGAACAAATTATATATGGATCGGAATTTCCAATACACATTATATTTTCTATATGAATACACACATGAATTACGTACATGTTGCTATCCTATGCAATTTCCAATACATAATTTTCTATATGAATACAAATGGAATTTCCAATACACATTGCTATATGAATACATACACATGTGGATACAAGTACTGTTGCTATCCTATGCGATTTCCGATCATATATATATATATATATATAGAATCAAAATAAGATCTAGGAGAAAAGAAAGAGAGAGGAGAAGATCGATCAGAGAAAGTTTGTGTTTACCTTGACCATTGGAAGACAAGGACACACCTCTTGTGAGCATTTGGATGACGGCCACATCTTCTTGATCGTCCGTGTACTCATGATCAAGGCAAGGAAATACCGGCCATCCTCGCGAAGCCATTGCTTCAAGGAGGTTAAGAAAACCCGGAATCCTCTTGCTCTCGTTCATGTAGGCGACTTCAAGCTTCCGACCATGTGTGGTCAACATTCAAAATCTCTAGTCCCATGGTGGAGAATGTGGAAGGATGAAGAGAGGAGAGAAGAGAAAGAAGAGAGTGGCGTCGGTTACTGTAGCAATTAGATGTTTCTCTGTTTTTAAGTCTCTCTCTCGACGTGGAACAATTCCGAAGCATGGGAGGCAAACGGTTTGGTAATTTAGTCCCAGGCGTATTACGACCTAGGACGAAGTGCTCTCGGGCCAGGAGAACGGTTTCCACGACGACTTTAGTCCCGGGAGTGTTACGACCCGGGACTAAAAGTGTGGCGAGGCGACGCGAACGATTGCCAGACAAATTTTAGTCCCAGTCTGTGTTACGATGCAGGACTAAAAGGGTTCGAGGCGGCGCGAGCGGTTGCCCCGTCCCCCTCTGGTCCCGGTTGGTAAGCTATTTGGGACTTAAGGTAAAAATCAATACGGGTTTTTCTACTAGTGAGATGAATTCGAGGCACGTGCATTGATATCTTAAGAAGAAGTTTTTTGATCCAGTAGCAACAAGTGAGGTCAGCGTCAAGTCCCCTGTTAAGTACATACAGATTCTCAATGGCAAAGTCTGGTGGAGCTGTTGTCAAGTCCAAGACACAAGGTATACATGTACAATTGCTCTGTTTTCCAAATGAACTGTGTGATTCCCTTTACTGCATGGGAAAATTGTTCAAATGTGAGAATCTGTAGGAAACCTGTCGGAAGAACAAGAATAACCGGGAAGCTGTCAAGTTTGGGCAGAAAAACTGGTTCCCGCTGCTATGTTGCCATATGCATGCAGTTGTAAGATCTGTTTTGATTCTTGCTTTCCCTTAGACATAATTAACTTGCTTGTCGCAAAATCTTATGTTTGATCTTGTGGATAACATTTTCAGAAAGGGGAACTCGAGGGTGAAGGGCTATCAGAATTCAACATGTTCAAGGCCACCCACCAAAGAAAGAAAGACGACTTTCTCCTAGCCCGATAAAGATGTTATCGTAAGTCACACTTTTGTGTTGCTTCTTGTACACAGATACATGTGCAGCTTGATGGTCTTTCTAAAGATTGAGAAACTACAAGATTGTTAGCTTTCGCATCTTGGTCTGTTTGTTTGCAGGACTTTTTCATTTTTTTGTTATTGTTTCATTTGTTCATATTTATGTTTGGGGGTTAATCCTGAACTACTCATCTCCTAGAATTAACATCTCTGACATTTCAGAACTTGGAATGGCATGTTGACTATCTTGAATAAAAAGTAGAGAGAATGTTCCATTGTTAACTTGGAACAAAAGGAAAGTAATCTCTATGTCTGCATGTGAGAAACTAGATGAGGGTAGTAGACTCTGAATTGGTGTTACAAAGGTACATTTAGTATGTTTATACTCTAGCAAGTCACTGTAATGTGGGGTTCATATACTAGGTGGTTTCTGTCTCCGAAACACATTTTTTGTGCATTTTGTGCGCGCATGATGTTGAAGCATCATGCTCCATGAATTTCCTATATGTCTACTCTAACTTTGATGTGAAATGTCCTTTGTGTGGGTGAAAGCCGAAAGCTTAATTTCGATGAAATAGTTTGCTGAATTCTCTCTAGGTTTGGTCTTATATCTCAATTTATTTTTTTTTTTGATAATTTGACCACTTTTATGCTCGAGGTTATCCTGAACTGCTCATCAACTAGCATTACATCTCTTGGTGATTCAGAACTTGGATTGTCATGTTGACTTTCTTCTGGATAAAATTGGATAGAGAGAATGTTCCATTCTTCACTTTGTATGAAAAGAAAATCCCATTTATGTATCAGTATACTTGAGCAACTAGCCACTAGATATAGGATCACATGATCTTGCATAACTCTTCAGTTCTTATTTTGATTACAAGATTCTTTTGACTTGAAACTCTGTTTATCATTTCAAGATTCATGTTTATTTCAGAAGTTCAACTTGTGTCTCGTATGCTTCACTGAATTTAATCTCCTGTCCTTCGGAGTTTTGCAAGCACTTCTTGATGTTAGAATCTCCATGAAAGCCCTCGGCCCAAAAATATGAATCAAAAGATTCCTGAAAGTTCCCTCCTGATTTTTTTTAAATGGATTACGAAATGGCCAAGGCCCATCAATGAAGAAGGCCAAAAATGCCGAGGGCCCAGTAATAATGGACCGGCAAAAGGACAACGTTATTAGGCTAGGCCCAAATAGTTCAACAAATGGACCGTGCGGAATTTGATCCACGGCGTTTTCATTTCGTCATGAATTTGCAACGAAGGACTGGCCACGTGGGTTCTGATGTTGCCTGTCCGGACTGAGAGTGATGATTTTGGATCGTAATAATTTATGAGGTCCTAAAACATCGTGGATGTCCATGACGATTCCACAAAAACGTCGTCGATTTTAATTACTGACGCTCGATTTTCAATGTTTTGTTTTTCGTCATGGGATCGTCATGGACGATATATAGTGATGATTTAGTGGCGAAAAATAGAGCGGCGTGTATCAGCATATTTCTGTAGTGGAAGTTGCAGCATGGTCTTGGCGATTCAGAGCTAGGAGCATGGTGGTACTCTGTTGAAGGGCGCAGTGGCGGTGGGGGTCACCGTCTTTTGGTCAATCCGCTTATGTTGCATTTTGTTTTCTTTGTTTCTTTGGGTGTGTTTTGGCTGCTGTCCCAACCGTTGTTCTGATTTTATAACTGTTGTATCGAGTTGTTTCTATATTAATATAGCGGGCTACAGCTTTTTTGAGGAAAAAAAAACACTACGGACCAATGATAGGTTCATAAGAACAGAATATGTATCCCAAGAAGCTGTCTAACTTATTATACGTTGCAAAAGAGCATCCTATCTATTTAGGCCAGGTACATCAAACGAAAGCCTTGCTGAAATAAAGAAAGTCAACGGACAACTCTTCGGTTTAGAGCAACATTGCCAGCCAGGCGACCATAAGGGCAATCACAATGTGCAAAAAAAACACACCTTCGGTCTTATGTGGCATCTCTTAAGTTGACATTATACATTATGGAGAAAAATG
>CM054058.1:548252166-548383452 GCA_028641055.1 Alopecurus myosuroides
AAAGATGCTCTCCACCAAAGGAAGTAACTGATGGCTTGCAGGAGCCTATGGAAGAAAAATTGCTGAATCTGGAAGCTCATTGGATGAAAAAGAGGAGGAGAGTGTTGGTCAAGAGTTGGAAGAATGGAGCTACCCATGTCTACCTCCAAATGAGAGTAACTCTTTAACTCATAGTTGTGATGATCCTATTGATTCTTTTGAAATATCCCTTTTTGATGAAATTGATACTTGCTATACTTATGACCTTGATACTACTATGAATGAAACTTGTGAGATTGATATTGCTACTGTTATTTATGATAATCCATGCTACTTAGATAAATCCTATGATAATCCTCTATTTATTCCAACTATTGATATGCATGATAATGAGGAAGTTTGTTTAGAAAATTTATATGATAATGCTCTAGATGATGGTCCTATGTTACTTGATTTTATAAATTATAATTCTAATGGAAATAGGACTGCTGTAATGTGTCTCATAACTTTTATGAGTGATCAATCATCTCGTGTTGATATTGCTAAAAGTGGGGGAAAAGAAGAACTGATTTTAAATTTTGATCCCACTGTTTTTGAGCTTGATATGAATTATGTGCTTTAAACCATGACAAACATGCATTATGTGATAATTATGTTGTTGAGTTTGTTCATGATGCTACTGAAAACTATTATGAGAGAGGAAAGCATGGTTGTTGGAATTTTTATGTTACCAAAACACCTCTCGTTTTGTTGAAAGTTCTGAGATTGTTCTTGTTCTACCTTCCCATGATTTCTAATTTGAGATTTTTTAATTTATTTCTTTACAAGATTCCTATGCATAGGAAGTGGGTTAGACTTAAATTTGTTTTATACTTGCTTCTTGATGATCTCTTTTGCTTAACTCATATTTATTATGTGAGCATCTTCTTGATTTCTATGCCTAGCTAAAAGGCGTTAAAGAAAAGCACTTCTTGGGAGATAACCCATGGTTTTATTTTTGCTTTGTTTTTCTCTGTTTTCTTTGAGTCAATTGGTTGTATACTTCTGTATAAACTCATTTGTATCTTTACTTTCGTGTATTAGTTGTGCCAAGTAAAGTTTCTAGCGAAAGTTGGAGTTGGTTTTGGACTTATGCGCAACAAACAGATTTCTGCTGTCCACCGTAAAAAATCGTATAAATTACAGAAAGCACAAAATGACCTGAAACTTTTTGTGCTTATTCCTCAGCAAATTCCGAAACTTTTATGTTCTTTATGTTTTTCGATCTAAGCAATTTAAGTGCCCCGAAATGGTTTGTCATTTTAGACTGTTCTGGTTTTGGCAGATTCTGCCATTTTTCTTACATTTGCTCTTTTACTATGTCATGTGGTTTTTTTGCTTCACGAAACATGAGTGGCTGTAGATAATGTTTAAAAGTATCAATTGAACTTGTTCCCATGCAGAACCCATGGATTTCTGATTGTTGCACTAACCCTCTAATGCAAATTACTTTGAGTGTGGTGTGAAGTAAGTTTTCAAGGGTCAAGAGAGGAGGGTGATATAATGTGATCAAGAAGAGTGCAAGGTCAAAGCTTGGGGATGCCCCCGTGGTTCATCCCTGAAAATTCTAATAAGTATCAAGCATATAAGCTTGGGTATGCCCAAGTCATCCCCTTCTTCATCAACAACTTATCAGGTCACTTCTAGTGAGAATATATTTTTATTCGGTCACATCATATGAAATTTACTTGGAGCGTCTGTTTGTTTTGCTTTTGTTTTCTTTTTTTATTTTGTTTTCCTTGCTGAAATAATGTGTTTGGAACCTAGCATTCTTTTTGTGGGAGAGAGACACGCTCTGCTTTTTTGTATGAATACTCGTTATGCTCGTATTCTTAGTTTTTCTTCTAGTTGCTGCAAAATTCATTTTTAGCTCTTGTTTTTCTCGCATCTCTTATTCAAAGATGATAGTTTTGGTAGAGTTTTGTTAGTACTCTATTGTTTCATTGTTGTATCTCTTGGAGATTTTTTGTTTAGTATAAAATGCTTGGTGTTGGAAAGAGTAGTACAGTTTTCGTGCTTATAAAGGTGCAATAGAAGCTTGTATAGACTGTGGCTAGACTTTTTCATGTCATGCTAGATGTTATTTTAATTCTAAAGCCTAGTGGTTATTTTGTAGCATGATTTTTCTCAAATAATTGAGAATGTTTAATGTGCCATTGAAAGAATCATGAGTTGTTCTTGTCATATTGAAGTATAAATTTGTGGCGTTCTCCTTTGAATGTTTTATTTGGTTGACTTGGCGCATGCTCACACCACGTTTATGACTACAAACCAGTCACTTATAGCCTCTATGATCATTTAGTTTTTGAACTTGTGTTACCACTTATGCTCTGATTAATGATGTTTTTGTCGCTATGCATGATTATGGCCATTATTGCTCTCTTGATTTGTCGCTTCCAGCCTTTTGCTAGCCTCCACCTGTACTGAGTATGAGCTCTACTCGTGCATCCAACTCCCGAAAACCAGAGTTTTCCAAATGTGTCCACCATACCTACCTACATGTGGTATTTAACCGCCACTCCAAAGTAAATTGCTCATGTGTTACCTTTAAAACTTTCAAAATTTCTCCTGTTTTGTGCTCATGTTTTAGCTCATGAGGACGTAAATAGAGAATATTTATCTCACTTGTTGATTGGACTTTCACACCCTGGACTAGTGACTTCGTCCTCTTAACCAATTGATAGAAGAGCTGGCAGCGAGGTGCCCAGCCCCAAATTAATACAACAATTTTTTTTCACTATTTTTGCCCCCGATTTATCAGTCAAAGCATAATTGTGTAAACAAAAGAGAAAAAGGGATGACCTTCTACCCATATGCATCCTTCTATGGGAGCCGCTCTTGTGAAGTCTAGTTGGCTTGTGATGTACTGTATTTTCTGTTTACCGTTCATTGACATAAGCATGCAGCTCTCTAAAAAATGTTTTCAATTCCTCTATTTAATAAAATAAAAATCTCTAGCACATGAGTGATCCCTGCTCCATCTTCTAACTTTATGCACATTTGAGAGAGCATAGTTTCCATTCTGAGTTTAATGTGCATTAGTCCCAGAAACGTTATTAATTGATTCAAGATGTGTTATTATTTGTTCTCAGATTATTTGTTCTAATCTTCCTCTTGAACTTTGAAGGTGTCCTAACATTTATGTTTGTCCCCACTCTTAAGGACATGCGAAATATCACTTTTCTATGTTTTCTCTATGCTTGAAACAGAACGTATAACTTTCGAGTGCATTATTATTCATGATCTTTTATTTGTATTACTTTTCATGATGCAAAGTGATTGCTATGTTTCTTTGTTAAAATTATATCTATCATGCTTGTGTTTAAAGTACTATGATATCATATAGACTTATGCTTTTACAATTTAGATGATCAAGTTTATGTTGGTAGCATGTCACCTCTGAAATTATGTATTTTTATCATTTACCTACTCAAGGACGAGTAGGAACTAAACTTGGGGATGCTGATATGTCATAAACGTATCCTTAATTTCTTATGTTCCAAGTTGTTTTCATGCCATATGCTACATGTGTTCCTTATACTTTATGTCATTTTTATTGATTTCCTGGGACTAACCTATTGTTTTTAGTTCCAGAAAAGTTATTCTGGAAATATTCTCGGAATTGGAAAATTCGAAGCCGAGAAGTCTTAGAATTACCGAAGGTTCCACGGAGTCCCAAAGAGGCCCGGAGGGGCATAGGGGGCCACACCATGAGGCGGCGTCCCCTGGCCGCGCCGGGAGGTGGTGTGGGGCCCTCGGGCTCCCACCGCCATCGCTCTTTTGCCTATATATTCCCCAGATGCGTGAACCCTAAAATTAGACCACTTTTCCATGAAAAACACCCGAGGCCGCCGTCATCGTCAACCCGAGATCAGGAGGGTTCTGGATTTCTCCCTGGCACCCTGCCGGGAGGGAAAATCATCATTGGTGGGCTCTATACCACCATGCCCGCCTCCAGAGTGATGTGTGAGTAGTTCATCCTTGGACTACGGGTCCATATGAGTAACTAGATGGTTGTTCTCTCCTCTTTATGCCTCATGTTAAATCTTGTTAGCTTCCCTACATGATTGAGATCATCTTATTGTAATGCGACATGTTGTGTTTGCTAGAATTTGATGATATTTGAATGTTATGTCTCTTGATTATTAATCTATCATGTTGTCTTCATGTGTATGTTATTTATGATCTTGCATGTTCTTCCTTGTTAGTAGATGATCTGGCCAAGTAGAGACTAGTGACTCCAAGAGGGAGTATTTATGCTCGATAGTGGGTGCATGCCTCCTTTGCATCTGTGATCGAGTGACAAAAAAGTGATGGATGGAGGATGTGTTGTTGCCATTAGGGAGAAAACAATGATGTTTACATTGTTTACATTACACAGTTTGCTAACTGCGATTATCTATTGCTTGCAACTTAATACCCGATGTTTGTACGAATGATATTCGTAGGGTGGATTACTAGTCATATATAAGTTGGATGACGGTCTATGTATCTTGTTATAATGCCCGCATAAATCACATAGTAATCATCATGTCATGCATGTTTCATTATCTATGAACTGCCCAGCTGTAATTTGTTCACCACGCATGTTAGCTATCTTTTATGGAGACACACCTGTAGTGAACTGTGGACCCCGGTCCATTTTCTCATACTGATAATACAACCACTGCTTCCACTGTTTTCACACTACTACTGTTGTTTTCATATTGTTCTCATACTGTTTTCCACACCATACGTTTAACCTCTTTGTGTTCAGCAAAACCGGTGAGATTGACAACCTCACTGCTTCACTGGGGCAAAGTGATTTGATTGTGTTGTGTAGGTTCCACGTTGCTGCTGAACCGGTAGTGCGCCCTACCACATCAACTTCATCAACCTTCATAAGTTGTTTGTCCTCCTACTGGTCGATTCAACCTTGGTTTCTTTTCTGAGGGAAAACTTGCCGATGCACTCTTCACAACCTTTCTCTTGGGGTTTACCAACGTCAGCCATCAGTTATTTTTAATCATTGTGTAAAATAGAAACATAGCACAAAGTTTAGAAGATTTTTGTCATTCTTTTTTGTTGGTTGGTACTGTGACCACACTTCTGAATTTGTTGTCAATAAGTTTTTTTAATGAATTCTTGGACTGTAATATTTAAGTTATGAATTGTTTTTAACTATATTGTACATCCTTTCAATTCTGAGAATTTTTGTAACCTTCTAAGGTAGTGTGCCAATTGCCTCCAATGCAAACATATGGAGGCAGTTGATACATTTAAAAGGTATCTACTTTTCCAACTACTTTTCTTATTATTTTCCCTCACATTTGCATGATTTAGATCAAACTAACAAGGACTAATGTTTTTTTAAGCAGAATTACCTTTGGTGTCTAGTTTTCTGCATAAATTCAACTTCCTCAGAAAATTCGAGAATATTTCAGAAAATTATTTCTCCACGGAAAACTCTCGGATCCAAAGGACAACTACAGGGGAGGCACTGGGACCCCAGGAGAGTGGTGGCCTCCTCCCTCCCCCCTCTGGTCGCGCCCAGGAGGCGCCGGGGGGACCTGGGACCACCCTAGGGTCCCCTTTGGCCGTAAGACCCCTTCTTCCCCAAAAACTCCAAGACCCCAAAGTATTTTCCGAAAACTATCCACAGCTCCACTCACACCTAAAACCCTAGTTCTGGAGACAAAAGTTCTTGTTCTGGCACCCTTTCGGGACGGGTGAACATACAATGATGTCACCTAGAGGGGGGTTGAATATGTAATTAAAACTTTTTCGGTTAAGGCTTGCTAAATGCGGAAAAAAACTAGGTCTTTAAATTAACAAGCACACAACCTAAATATTCATGGCTCAACTATGTGCACCAACAACTTATGCTAAGCAAGACAAGTAACAAGGTGATAGCAAGATTTATGACTTCAAGCACGAAGGCTATCACAATGTAAATTTCATAAGTAAAAAACGGGTATAGAAATAACCGAGGCACACAGAGACGATGATGTATTCCCAGTTACTCCCTTTGAGGGGAGTACGTCTCGTTGGAGGGTTGTGAGCTCACCACAAAGGCCCACTCAATGCCACAAAGGCCTCACCCTATTCTCCGATGAGCCTCGCCACAAAGGCCTAGTTCACCTTCCACTATTGGCAACCTTCAATCGAGGCACGCATCCACAACTTTATTGGAGGCTCTCGATGTCAGCACAATCTTGATACCTCAAAGAGAGAATCTTGATACCTCAAATAATGGAGAAGTTACCACACATGGAAGGTGTGGGAACATTCTTAAAGACGAACCGGATATTTTCACCACAAAAATGCAACAAGTTTTTCTTACGAAATCTGTTTTCGATAACCTTGGCTTGTCATGAAGATCACAACAAGCACCAAAACCTAAGGAGATAAAAGCCAAATAAGAACGAAGAAAGTTTATATGCAACTATGCAAAGGTTTGAGCTCTCCGTAACGATTTGATCAAGTTACTCACTTGAGAGCCCCTCTTGATAGTACGACTATCGATCCTATAACCGGTCTCCCAAAGGCATGAGACCAGTAAAATAGAAAAACTATCAAGATCATACCTTTGCCTTGAGCATTCCACTTGAGCTAGATGATGACAATTTTGAATCTAACAAGATGGATCCTCTTTTTTGATCGTGCTTGCTAGCACATTCTCCTCTTGATAAAGACTTGCGAGTTGCTCCCCCATACAACATTATGGGAGAGACTAGATCCCCCATACACCATTATGGGAAATACCCTTTTCGGCAAATCTTCAAAAGGACACAATCTCCAAATGGATGGCAAGCATCAAGCATATGGTTTCTTCGAGATGATTCACTTGAGCTTCCACGTCAAACTTGATGACGAAGACCGCTTGACGACATAGACCATGGACTATATGAAATCTTTCTTTTGATGCATTCCCATGGAAAGATACCTAAGCACACATAGAGATTCCACACACAATTATCATGGGTTAGTTCACAAAGCTATATGGACAATTGCTTGCTGATACGTCATAAACGTATCCATAATGTCTGATGTTCCATGTTGTTTTCTGACTATATGCTACATGTTTCCTTTACAGTTTATGTCATTTTTAATGATTTTTCGAGACTAACTTATTGAAAAGACGCAACAGAGCCGGTTCATGTTTTCTGCTGTTTTTAGTTTCAGAAAAGTTGTTGTGGAAATATTCTTGGCATTGGACGATTCGAAGCCCGAAACTCTTAGAAATATGTCGCGCACACGGAGTCCGGAGGGGACTCGGAGGAGGGGCCCACACCATAGGGCGGCGCCCCTCCCCCTCTGGCCACGCCTGGGGGTGGTGTGGGCCCCCTGTCCGCCACCGATGTTGCCCTCTCGCCTATTTATACCTCTTGGGAGGTTAACCCTAAAGACAGAAGCCTTTTCCACCAAAAACATCCGTAACCGCCGTCATCGTCAACTGTCGGATATATACCGATTAGGGGTATATCCGGCAGTGTCTTAAAGAGCCGGATTACCAGGGTGGCCTGATTGCTAATGGATCACAGTCCATTAGGCGTCCCAGTAAGCTGACGCACAGAAGCCGGATTCTAGAAGAACCCGGACAACCGCCCAAAGTGGCGCGGCTTGGAGTAGAAGACGGATTCCTGCTTTCTAAGTTAGAATACTTTCCGTAGTCTTCTAGGTTTCCTTTCTGTAAGCCCTAACCCGGCTATTATATAAAGTCGGACGGGAGAGAAGAGAGACAACATATTGACAATTAGCTAGAAGCCAACTCGCCGAGAAGTTGATCCTCGCCGAGTTAGCGAAACCCTACTCACATTGTACATTGTATACTTCAGGCCTCAGCCCTGATTTAGTGAGATTGTAGGAGTAGGAACGCCGCCTAGTTGCGACGTACCGAACCTGGGTAAAATTGGTGTGCCGGGTTGTCGTGCTACCACGTCCCCCCCACGTCTCTACCTGTAGTCTCATGGCACCCCCGTCTATGAACTCTACTACGATGTCTCGATAGTTGGCGCCCACCGTGGGGCCGGCGATGTCAGGCGTTAAGTTTCGATCGGGGATACTCGGTGGAATCGGCAGTACCATAACTGCCGGAAGCTTGGAATTAAAAAACAACGTCGGGCGCTTCCTCGACAATGGATCGTACATGCCAGCACTGAATCATCTGGTAAGTGCCTGCGTTTTACCGATTGGATCCGCAAATATCTTTATCGGATTAACCGCAGAAGCAATGGGATTCTGTGGTGGAAGTACATTTATCCCACCCGTCCTATACCTAGTTGAAGAAAACTATGATACCGGATTTCGCTCAGATCGCCAAAACCCTGAATTTGCTACCTCTTCGGAGATGCCGGCAATCAGATTTCACTTCATTGGCATGGTGCAGTCCGAGGTCGCCGAAAACACGGATGCAAGTAATCCCGTGGAAGAAGCAGAAAACAACAATCCCACAGATCAAGTGGAAGATCCGACACGCGCCAATGAAACGGCAAACTCGGAAGCCGACTCTGTATTAGCTGCCATAGAGGCTAGATTGGAGTCGGAACCTGGATCTGAGGACATAGATTCAAAAGATGAAGACGTTTTCGAAAGAAAAATTAAATTGATGACGGGGGGCTTCCATGAAGTACTCATAGCAAAACCGACTGATAACTCGGATGTTGAAAGCCAGGAAGACCCCAAAACACCTCCAGGAAAGAGAGGACAATGAAACCAGTCCAATTTACCCTGATGTCAAGGAATTGACAGAAGAAGAACCTGGCAAAAAACCTCCCTCTTCCAAGAAGAGAAACAAGACTGCCAAGAAACTCCAGTATAAACTCCGGAAGAAAAAATTGGCAGACCCTGCTAACGAAAACCCGGAAATAGGAGGAGGAAGCAGAGTCAAGCCTCCGGAGAAGAAAACAAAGGAAATCTCTGTTCCACCAATGTCAGAACAGGACAAACGTGATTTACTTCAAACACCAGTGGGAATCCACGAGCCCCCTGAAGTGATGGAGGCGAGGAGGCAAGATCTCCAAAGGCAGCAACAACATCTATTCAGAACTCGGGAAAACCTCCTAAAAACCCAAGCTGACATTAAGTTGCAGCATGAAGAAATTGAGGAGTACGAGAGAAGGAATAGATCTGGCATAAAACCTACATGGTTACCTGGAATCGCAAGACCGGAAGTATTGCCGACTAAGGAATGGTTCCAAAACCCTTCCTGGCAAAAGCAAGGAAATGACATTGATGCCAAGGGAGAACGTGTATACAAAACCGCAGCAGAAAACGCGGAAGCCGTATTCGCCATCCTCAATGATTATCTCTACTCCAGCGACGAAAAGCTGCAGGGGGTGTATGCTTTCTTAGGAAAGGCATTGCAACAACAACAGCGAGGGCAGGCAAGATCAGGGAAGTTCCATGACGACTCGGCCCTATGCAAAACCGCCACATGCGCCGCTGGAGCACCCGGACCTGGCGAAACTGGAGATTCAGGAAATTCCAAAGAGAAGAAAGATGATCCCAAGAAGGACAAGAAAATCCCGGACAATAGGGATGAAGCATCCAGAACGGGATCCCATATGCCGAAAGGCAGAAAAGTACCCCGCGATCATAAAGACCGGGAGGAACAAAACCAGAAAGACGGAAAAATGATGCCGCCTCCGAGACGCCCGGCTGAAAAAGCCGGAAGATAGGAAAATCCTCACAGACGTGAGAGATCCCGTACTCCTCCTAGGAATAAGGAAAGGCCAAGGAGTAGAACTCCGCCTCATTCCAAGGGACATGATAACAGACGAAATAGGGATAATCCCGGAAGAGCGCATTCGCGCAACAATGGACCAGAAAGGAGCAGATCCCCTTCTGTCCATTCAGCCGGCAGATATTCCGCACACACTGATAAGGCGGAAAGAGAGGATCTATACTTTGGACCTAAGTGTTTCACTGTCAGGATCCGAAGAATAACTCTACATTCTGTCTTTGCCAAAGTTGGTCCAACTTACCAAAAGTATAGCGGAAGTACAAACCCGGATACATGGCTTTCAGGTTACTATACTGTCGTTCAGATCAACAAGGGGACAGACCTGGAAGCAGTAAAATCCCCCCCCCCCCTAATGTTGCTGGATGGAGCCAGAGACTAGATTAACGGGCTTCCGTCAAGAACAGTGGATAGCTAGGATGATATGGCTAGAGTATTTTCTCAGCACTTCCGGTGTACGTACAAACGCCCTAAGAGCATCAACCACCTAAACCGTTGCGTCGAATTTGAAGACGATTCGTATGTCGACTTTATATCAAGATGGACAGCGATGAAAAACAGCTGCTCTGGAGTAAGTGATGTACAAGCAATGCATGCTTTCATCAATAGATTAAAACTCGGCCTCGTACCGTTCATGGTTGGTTCAAAGGAGCACAAAGATCTCGGATCTATGCTTACTACTGCCAATGAACACGCAGCGGCCGAAGATACATCAGAGCGAGAGGTGGAAATATTGATGCTTTGGTTCAGGCCAAAAAGACGCCTCGTTTTGAAATCAAGACTACTCCAGAAGCACAAAAAAACCCAAAGGGGTAAATTTAACCTTTGGAAAGGATACTGGCAGCAAATGGAAAGGAAGAAGCACATAACCTATCGCCTATTCTAAGGAAGAGTGGGAAAAAATTAAGACAGAAAACTGTGTCCACCATTCGCAATTTGGAAAACATACCCATACAAATGCGCAGTGTCGCCTCAATAAGCACATGAAGGGCACCGCAGGATCCGGGTATAAAGGAAAGAACTCCAAGAGGAAATTCTCCAAGCAAAAGCCAGAAGATGAAAAAGAAGACAGTGAATCGGATACTGATGAAAAAATCCAGGAACAATAGCGAAAAGGTGAACCAAAATTCCCGAGAGTTGATGGAGAATGCAATTTAACTTTCTTGGCAACTCCCTCAGCAAAATAGGAAAAACGAACACTTCGAGAAATAAACGCGGTGGTCCCACCAACGCCCAAATTCTTTAAGTATTCCAATACGCCAATTACCTGGGATTAGTCAGATCATTCCGGAAATATCCCAGAACCCGGAACACAATCTCTAATTGTAAGCCCTATTGTTCAAAACACTAGGCTAAAAAGAGTGTTGATGGATGGAGGATCCAGTATCAATATTAAGTACTTGGATACACTGAAGCATCTGCGAATCTCCGAGACCCAGCTCAAACATAGCAACATACGTTTTCACGGCATCGTTCCTGGCAGGCAAGCACATTCCCTAGGAGAAATTTCCCTAGATGTAACCTTCGGAGAAAGAGAACATTTCCGACAGAAAAAAATCTCATTCGAGGTTGTGCCATTTGAAAGCGTATACCATGCAATACTCGGACGTTCAGCGTTCGCCAAATTCATGGCAAGATCATGTTATACTAGACGAAGCAGCGCGCTTTGCTGCGCCGTCTGCTATGCGTGTTGCATGCCGTGGGTTAGCGAGTGAGCAAATGGGTGCACAGTAGGTATTGTATATCATGCACAATCGTCTTAGCGTATTTCACATACTAAAAAATTAGGCGCAACGTATTTCACATACTAAATATCGGGCGAGCACATACCACGGTGTCTAGTACTATATATAACGATAATTGCGAAACATTATGTGAGCACCGGAGAAAGAGACGATTGTGAGGGGCTTGTAAAAATTCATCTAAGGTTTGGTCCCTCTCGCTGGCAACGCCACCGGTCCGCTCCGCCTCCGGTGGCCTTAGGGCCTTGGAGTCATGGTGGATCACCGGTTCCCGTTCTTTGTTTAGATTTTAGTCCAGTTTCTTTTTCAAGACGGTGAGCCAGCGGCTACATCTTGAAGTCAGAATAACCTCCTCCTCGTTCTATCCTCCTCCGTTGGGGCGCCTAGCATCAACAGAGGGCGCATGGAGACGTGTGTCCAACGGATCTCTCGGTATCTTGTCCGTTTTCTTGTTTTCTTGTTCGTCCGCGTGGTCCGATATATCGTTGTCATTATTGGCGATTGTTGCTGCTCTGGTCCTTTGGGGCCTTAGCCCGACGACTTCCCGTCTGTCTACTGCAACAATCTCTAGTACGACAAGTTTTACCCGGCTCCAACGAGGAGGGGTGAGGACAGCGGCGCACCATCAGCTCGCTTTAGTGTTTGTAGTCGTCTCTAGGGGGTCTGAAGACCTATTTATAATCTTTATTACGTTTGGAGTTCTTTGTACTGTTGTTGGTCTTTTCGCAGAAAAAAGAGCATACCACGGTGTCCACCGAATGGAAGGGAATAAAAAGAAAACGTACCATAGATACAAATAAATTTATCGCCTGCAAATTTGTAGACAGACACTAGCCAGCTCATATAACAACACACCAAGTTCTGGTACGCACAATGCTCGTCTGCATTACATATAAAGTATAAACATCGGATAACCATATACACTACATAGACAGGGCAGTACAGTTTTCCTATACGCTTGCAGGCCAACTTAGAAAAGTTTTTAGGTTCGGCTAAACATCCAATACACGGACATACGGAGACACATTGCATCATAGCGATCTGACTTGCGATCTGACTGGGAGAAGCATCCCACAGAAACAGAACACTTGTTGGACTGGCGCGCAGGCTGAAAGCAAAAGAAAGAAACCAGTGAGACAACTTTCATGAGAGCCAAATAAGAAATACATATCAAACATATGAGCACCAGAAAAACATCTTCTTTCCTATCTTGTCCACACCTTCGCCAAAACAACTTCCTTTGTATTATCTCCACCATTGTAAAACAAATGCTGAAAGCGAGTCAGACTGCCCAATAGCCAAGAACTGAAACAGATACACGCAAGAAATTTACCTTTTCTTGGAATGATGTGCTGAGCACCTTGTAGGTCATCAGCTGCCGCACGCCAGCCATCTACATCTTCACCACACGGTTACTTATGAGGAGTTTGCTTAAACAAGAATAACTGAGGCAGCTGATAAACAAGAAATATAAATAAAACAAAGCCCACGTATCCATACAGACCAAAACAGCGGCAGACGACGGCGTACATGCAGCCGCATCGATAGTCATAACAGGAATCAGCGTCTCGCCACCCTTGCTAGCAGAACCTAAAGAAGACAAAACATATCATAGATTGCGATTTGAGATAGCAATATAGCAACCGGACATGTAAAAGAAATAACTTACCGCTAGCAGACTCTTCAATAGAACTACTGAGTGAGCCAGACATCGATCCAACCGCCTTACGGACAGCTGCTATCGCCACATCATGCCCAACGAAAATAGAGCCTTTTTCAGGATAGAACTTAAGAACCTGGAAGCTTGTGTCCATAGTCCAAAATGAATATAAGGACACACTAACATCAACTACAAATCTTATGTCTGTTACACGAGATATCTAGACATATTCAGTCCATAGGACACCGTTAGCATTTTCATTTGAGAATCTAGTGGACACATTGGTCAGCATGTCTTCGCTAAAGCCTCGATGGAAACTATTATTGAGCTGATCATTATATTTTGCATGGAACCCTCAAACTACTAAACCTCTCACAAATCGATTATCTCCTTGATGGCCGTTTGAGACCTTCTTTAACATTCATACAACTAAGAGAAGAAAGCACCAGACTCCTTATTGTATTTTCCACTTCAACCTGCAAGTGACACCGAATGAGTCTACAAATGAGAAGATCAAACAGAATAGATCATCATTTTTTTGTAAATGGTCAGCTTTAAAAAGAATCATTGTTTTTGTACAACATAAGAAACTAAAATATTTAAGCATACAGGAAATATTTTCCTACAAACTGCCATACCTTGTTCAATTCATCATGCACACAAAGTAAAACAGAAAGACTTAGAAACACAACTACTATTAGCTGCACCAAAATAAGAGTCCGTAAGAATTACAACCACATGGTGGCCACAAATACTATGTAAGTTGTCTTATCACATTATGGCAGAATATTGTCTGGCCGAACTATATAGATTAGATCCATGCCGTGGAAGTCATTATCATAGAACTTCAGTTTGCAAAATATATACCGTGCAAGAGGGAAGAAAGAAAAAGAAGAACCAAGGGAATTCACCATGAATAGATGAAGGGCCATATGTTTAAGATAATGGTACACTTATCAGGTTTACCCTATACCAGGAACAATATTAAGCATGGCTATTGTTCTAGGCAGGGGCAGACCCATGGGTCACGTACCAGGACGGGCCATGCTATAAGCTTTGAACTCCGGATTTACATGAATATTTCCAAAAACTCAAATGGAATTTAGTGTTGTTTTGGGCCTAAGTCCTAGGCTGCAGTCCAAACTGCCCTAGGTACAGGTCTGCCCTTGGTTCTAGGCATGAATCAATTCATCAAAAATAGTGGTTTGTTTACTTCATAAATTTGGTCAATGTAGCATAAGCCAACATCAAATAATACAAACAACTCTAGTTTGAAAAAATGAAAAAAAAATGGACGTGGACTCCCTATATATGAAGAACCCATTTTCAGATGGTTGGTATAAAGATGCAAATTCATCTTTGGACCTTTTACCTTATGGTATCTAGATTACCAACAGGCAGGGAAAAGCTTCTTCACAACCTCTGGCCTCGCATCGCATCACATTACCCTGTATAAAAGAAGACTGTTGAGAACAATTGTTTGTGCTATACTATGGAAAACCATTATGGTAGTTGTAGAGAACACCTTCTATCTAGGCGGTATCAAAGACATCAGATGAACATGGAAACTCTAGAAAGATAAAGTGAGGTGCACATGAAGTGAAACTACCAATGAAGCAACAATGTGACTACCCAACATCATATATTAATTAACGAATCAGTCACTGAATGTCTGAATCCACGATAATACCGACACAATGTCCATGAATAGCTTGCGGAGATGTCATGGTTTACCCTGGAAGATGCATTGCCTCGGCCATGAAGTAAGAGCCGAAAGATGAGTTGGCATGTGGCTATTCCTGGTGATCTCTTGCCCGTAAATTTGAATGTTCCTATAGTCATATTGGTGGAGTTGCTTTGTGTTGCCGCTGCAGCCACAATCCACAATGCAATATGCCTAAATAAATAACAATACTGAATAATTTAGTATCGGAAGCATGGAAAACACAGCCCATAACACGTCTCAACGGAAATCTATATTCAGAGAACAGGAAACATACTGAACGACGGTGGTTGAACGGTCGATCCCTATATCACACATAAAGGTTTTAGAAAGGCATGGTAAAAAAATGAAGTATGCATACAAATACATGTTATTTTAGGATTTAAACTGATTTTCTCAGTTCGATGGTCTAGAACTTCATATATGTTCTGTTATTGCCCAAAATAGTAAAAAGAAGAAGAATGGAAGTGTTAGTTGCTCATGATATTCACTTAAACTTTAAATCATATATATTCAAGAACAACACCAATTTAATTGATCTACCACACATGTCTATTTAATCTTAAAGGTATGATTAGTTAATTGGCTTTTGTAGAATTTAGTTCATTCATAAGATGCTCCACATGGATAAACCTTATGAGGTATATAACTACTTCTTAGTTTGTATTTTGTGGCCAAAATTCTAAAATTAGTTCTTGTATCCTTTTAGAAGAGGGAAAAAAATCAATCATCACATCAGCAAACTTCCGCATTCTTTTATGGGTCACACTGGCAAACTGCCGCATTATTTTAAAAGCAAGCAAACCTAGTTCGTTTAATAGTAAGACGGTTAAGAACGACCAAACTCGTTGTGAAGGAAATTGCTTCGTTAAGATTGTCGGCACTAACTTCCTAGGAGGTCCGCTAGTCATAAAAACTATTTGATGGCCAAGAAATCCCAAATCACTAAAAGCAGTCCTAATTTACACGTGGTGTACTTGTATAGTGATTGACATCAATGAACCAAACTTCACCTCTCTACAAAAAACACGTAAATACATAGAGATATCAGATGATTCAATCCAAAGCGAGAAATACCCACGTCTAACCTCTTTGCTACATTGATAGTACTTGTTCTTCTCCAATAATCTTATATTTAGCCAATCTAGAAAATTTACAAACAGACCGGATAAATGGATGTGGCGCAAGGAAGAGGAGATACCAATAGTACATCATCAAGTACCTAGCCTACTAATACTGCCAACAATGTTTGATGACCTACCGATACCTACATGATATTCGATGCACTGCTAAATTAGGAGCAGATCAACTGAAGTGTATGTCAAAATAATTCAAAAATAAATAACATTGGATAAAATGGAACAACTGAATGTATTTTGATGAAATCAATCAAGAGTGTAAAGGGAATCTATACCAGTATTTCGTAGAAAAAATTGGTTAAGATGCGCGAGAGAAGCAAAGTTGGAGAGGCCTTGATACTCACAGTAAAGGAAGAAGACCACCACCGCCGCCACCATTGCTGCGGCGTGGTAAACTCGTCGCCGCACGATGGTGGGAGCCGCAGAGGTACTTGGACGATTCGAACAAAAAACCGAGGCGGGTCACCTCCAGACCCATAGCCGGCAACCGCATGCACAAGTGTGGACTGTGGAGGCCATGGGCTGTTGGCGTGCACGGGGAAGCCCTGCCGGAGGCGAATCGGGGCAGGGTGTTGTGGCGACGTACTGGTCCAGAAGGAGGCGCAGTCAATGGGGAACCGCACGGCGACCCCCACCTTGGCCGATGCCTCCACGCCCCCCTCATCCCGCGCCACGACGCTCGTCGACCTGTACGTCTCAGCGGTGCGAGCACACTCCAGCTCGCTCGGACCCCGACCGTCATTTGGGGAGCGCTTCCTGCTGCTTGGCTCCCACCGTCCCAAAACCCTAATTGCAGCGGCAGCAGTAGCAGCTACGCTTGGGAGGAACAGAGGAGGAGGAGCCGTGGAGGAGGAGAGAGGACGGGAAGACGTATTCTGGATGATGTTTACTTTTTTTTTAACCTGATGCTTTTTACTTGGGTTCTCTTCTTACAACGCTCACGGATATTGACCCCACATGCAGTGAGAGCAAGCGCGGCAGACGCCCTGAAAACGCTCCGTGGGCATGTACGTCTCAGCGGTGCGAGCACACTCCAGCTCGCTCGGCCCTCGACCGTCATTTGGGGAGCGCTTCCTGCTGCTTGGCTCCCACCGTCCCAAAACCCTAATTGCAGCGGCAGCAGTAGCAGCTACGCTTGGGAGGAACAGAGGAGGAGGAGCCGAGGAGGAGGAGAGAGGACGGGAAGACGTATTATAGATGATGTTTACATTTTTTTTAACCTGATGCTCTTTACTTGGGTTCTCCTCTTACAACGCTCACGGATATTGACCCCACGTGCAGCGAGAGCAAGCGCGGCAGACGCGCTGAAAACGCTCCGTGGGCACCGGCCTTAAAGCCTTAGATAATTTATAACAAGCTGAAGATGCGAGGGCCAAAAGAAGGAGTAATCACCATATCAGGAGACTTCAAATTGGCGAACGAGCTGGAAAAAGGAAACGCCCTTTGCGCCAAAAAAAGTAATAGCAAAGGAAGAACTAAAAGAGTTGGCAAAGGAAGTATCGCCGATGGAAATGCCGGCAGGAAAAGAAAGTTGAAAGCCGGCAGATAGCTTCAAAGCTTCCGCGAATACAAGACAGGTTATCCTAGATCCCAAAGATCCGATAAAATTTGTCATAGTGGGAACAGGGATGACCGACAAATAGGAAAGTGCGTTCATCGAGTTCCTCCGTGAGAACTGGGATATTCTTGCTTGGTGTCCTGCGGACATGCCGGGAGTACCTAGGGAGCTTGCTGAGAATCAGCTGAAGGTAATTCTAGGTTCAAAACCCGTCAAACAAGGTCTCCGTCGTTTTGATGGAAGAAGACACAAGGCTATAGGTAAGGAAATTATCCGTCTTTTAGCAGCTGATTTTATCCGGGAGGTTATACATACTGACTGGTCTGCGAACCCAGTATTAGTCCCGAAGAAAGATATTACTATTCTTAGGATGTGTATAGATTACACCGGCCTAAACAAATTGTCTCCAAAAGATAGGTTCGCATTACCGCGAATCGATCAGATAATAGATGCCACCGTTGGCTCTGAGCTTTTATGCTTTTTGGATGCTTATTCCGGGTACCATCAAATACGTATGAGGGAAGAGGACCAAATCAAAACTTCCTTCATAACCCCGTATGGAACATAATATTATATAACCATGCCTTTTGGCCTGAAGAACACAGGTGCAACCTACCAGCGTTGCATGCAACGTTGTTTGCATAGTCAGATTGGCAAAAATGTTCATGTTTACGTGGACGACATTGCCATCGTTTCCAAGGAAAAAGATACACTCCTTGAAGATCTACGAGAAACTTTCGAAAATTTGCGCACTTACAAAATGAAGTTGAATCCATTAAAGTGCGTATTCGGGGTTCCTTCTGGAAAACTTCTGTGTTTTATCGTTTCTCACAGAGGAATAGAGGTAAACCCTGAAAAGATCAAGGCAATTTGGAACATCACAAAGCCTACGTGCTTAAAATATGTACAAATATTGACGGGCTCTGCAGACGCAGTCAGCAGGTTTATAAGCCGGCTAGGAGATAAAGCTCTGCCATTGTACAAATTGTTGAAGAAATCCGACAAATTTGAGTGGACAGAAGAGGCGGACAAGGCATTAACCCAGCTAAAAGAAACCTTGATGAAAGCACCGATTTTGGCATCGCCAAAAGACGAAGAACCTATGTTGCTATATCTTACAGCAACACACAGGGTTATTAGCGCTGTGATAATTGTGGAAAGGCGGAAAGAAGAACAAAGTATATCAGACCAGCATCCCGTATACTATGTTAGTGAAGTTTTCTCCGAGTCAAAGCAAAGGTATCCACATTATCAAAAGCTGGCGTATAGCGTGTTTTCGCATCTAGAAAACTCCGCCATTATTTCCAAGGACATTCCATAACAGTGGTAAGCAAAGCACCACTAGGGGATATCATTAACAATGCGGACGCAACAGGCTGAGTAGCCAGATGGGGCATTGAACTAGCTGCGTTCGACATTAAGTACCAACCCCGGGCAACAATTAAATCCCAGGTGTTGGCAGATTTTGTTGTTGATTGGCCAGAAGCAATGGAGAATACACCAATGCCGGAGTCGGAGTACTGGATCATGCACTTTGATGGATCCAAGATGAAAGAAGGCGCTGAAGCTGGTGTAGTGCTAAAATCCCCAAATGGTGACATTATGGAGTATGTATTGCCGATACACTTCAACGCCAGTAATAACATGGCAGAATACGAAGCACTGCTTCATGGCTTACATATTGCAAAAGAAATAGGCGTCAAATGCATACTATGCTATGGTGACTCAGATTTGGTACAGCATCAGCTAAACCAAACATGGGACGCCAAAAGCCCCATTGTCGTGGTGGTATCACGGCAGATGCCATAGGATGGCTAATTGTTTGGGGTCGATGGACGCTGGAGGTGCTCGGGGAGGGATCACGCAGCGAGTAGTCGCGTGTGGGATGAAACAAACACTCCAAACAACAAGATCTACCCAGGTTCAGGGCCCTCGTGTGGAGGTAAAACCCCTCCTGCCTTTCTCTATTTGTATTTGTGTGTCACCGAGTAGCCACAGTACAGTTTTGGCCTACAGCCGAGTAGCCACCCTTCTCTCTACGTAATGTGTAAGCTAGGTGTTCTCTCCAAAGCCGCGACCGTGAACCTAGTGAATCCACCCTCTCACAGGAGGAGGCAGGGCACCTTATATAATGGTGCCCAGCCGGATACAGCCAAGAGGGAAAAGTACAAACAGATGTCGACATAGTGTGCACATGTCGCACCCGGACTTCTAGAGGATACTCACAGTCCGCTAAACAGTAGAGAAATGGCTTACGGGGCATACCGGCACCCGCATCTCAATATGAGTAGGCCAACACGTAAACGTGTGACAACCATTCTCTACTATTCATCGTCTGCGCAAACCATCCCATAGAAATCCAGATACTTCCGTTGACGTACTTCATAACATACACACATGGTACGTCAACGGCATTAGAACAACTGATATCACAACATATCTCTAGGACACAAAAGATTGAAATAAGTTGCTAATAGCTCTCATTAGAGCAGAGATAGCAAATACAATCATCCAGGGGACACACGTCCCAACATAACATCATTACATCACAGCGGAAGCATCCAAAGTGTCTGAGTACAGACAAGATCCAAATAGGCCTAAGAGGCCGGAAACGAAAAGACGGAGCCCATCCACGAAGTCTCGGATCCTGCCCGGGTCCACTATCTACTCGTCAGCAGCCTCGTCATACTCCACGTAGCAGCCATCATGGGGATCCTCGGAAACGTAGTCTGCGGAAACCACAACCCCAAAGGGGTCAGTACATAAACGTACTGGCAAGCAAGACTCACAGTTCACCAAAGTGTAACCCGTCAACACCAAGCACAGATGCCTTGGGTTCAACGGAAGAAAGGGGATATAAAAGATGCTGCAACTGGCTGCACTAACCAACTACATAACATACCACAACTTCCGGCTATCAGAAAAGGGGATAAGATAGCGTATCGTAACCAACTATAGCTAACCACCAAACAAACCCATCCTGGATCTCGCCCCTTATCCAAAGAAGCAATCCGAGGATAACACACACAGTTGGATTAATGATGGGTCAAGTTATTGTGTCAATAAGGCTATTACTAGTCAAGTTATCATTAGTTAGGTGTAAGTTATTCTGAGTACTTGTTAGCCAGTACTTTCACCAAGTTAACCATAACCGCGGAAAACACGGCTTCTCGAGAAGATTTATCCCTGCAGGGGTGCACCAATTTAGCCGTACACGTAAGAATAACCCGCCAGATGGAAGGGCCCTTCCACCAAGCGGGGCACTCAACACAACTCAACTCTTCTTCGCATCAAGCCCAAAGCACCACGTGCTGTGCGTGCGCGGCTAATCGAGCCCCACGAAGAAAAGGGGACCCTCATAGCACTGGAAGACCACGCCGCCCTAAATGCCGACTACAAAAGTTCCACCCTGGCCTCGGGTTCGTACCTGCATATGCATGCATCAAATGGAAAGCCCGAACTAAGTGTGGCGATTTGGACGAGATGCGAATCGAATAAAATTGAGGAGGGCGCCCATACACGCTTCCCACATGCGGTTAGTGCGCTCATCATGGATCAGTAGACAAGACCCTTTTCCTAATTAGGGTCGACACTAGCAGGCCTCAAAACCACGCCGGGCCTCCTGCCGGTGCCTTATCATCAAATTAGCATTACCTCATTCATTAGCAGGTTGTTGTTTAAACATTGAGCCACAGAACATAAGTAATATGGTAACAGAAAGTAACGGACAACAGACTCGAGCAAAACAACCCTAAGCATGCTAGTAAGACACGGGCACAAGCAACGGGGTTATAGGAGTGGAGGTGAGGCTATATCAGGGTTACATGATAACATGTGATAGGTTCGGAACACAAGCAACGATTCATAGGGCTAGCAGAATAGACAACGGAAAGTATCGGTATCCAATGTGGAAAGGAACACAATGGTTCATGTGAGTGAATACTTGCCTGCAAACTCAGCAGCCTGGTACTGAGCTAGATCCTCAGAAGGGATGTCGTAGGTATCGTCTGTCTCAACGTCGTCGTCTATTCGAGAAGAAGCAAACAAACAACGCAGAGAGACAAACAATCAATAACATGGCATAGTGCACAATCATGGTATGATGCATGACCATTTAATTGATGCATCAAAATAAACTAGTTGACAAGATAACAGGTTTAAATGGACCCATATGCAATTGGATTGCATATGGAAAGCCCATGAATTAAGGTTGGAATAATTGTTCTACAACTAACCAACATGTGAAAGTGGATTAGCATGATGCATGGATGAGGAAAACAATAAGAAAACAACAATAGAAACAATTTGAAATGAAGTTTACCAAGTTTGGAATTTTATTTATTAAGTGTTGGGATTTTGGTTTCTTAAAGGTGTCACACAAGCATTTGTTGTTTTCACCAATTTAAATTGTTCAAAATAGATAACAAAATTCATATTTGGAAAGTACACAACATTTTAGGTGGAAAACATGTTTCACTTGTTGAAAAAGGATTTAGAATAATTTACTTATGAATTAAACAAGTTTAAACAAGACTTAAATGAATTTAATTCAAGTATGAATTTATTTGAATTTTTATTTGTTCAAAACATTAAATGAAGTTCATATTTGAAAAGTTTATACTTTTATGGTTTGAAAACATATTTGATATGTTCAAAAGGAATTTAATTTGACCACGTTATGAATTTTGCAATTTTAAATGATTTAAACAAGGTTTAAATTATTTACACAATTTTAATTATTCAAAACATGAAATAAAGTTTATATTTGAAAAGGTGGTTCAATTTAGCATGGAAAACATATTTTATTTGTTGAAAATGAATTTAAAATGAGCAAGTTATTAATTTGACAATTTTAATGCATTAATTAAGAAACAGTTGTTTTCAGCAATTTAATTTATTTGAAACAGAACACAAAGTTGATATTTGCAAAGTTCATGAAAAATTGAATGGAAAACATATTTTATTTGTTGAATTTGGAATTTTTATGCCCAAGTTATGAATTTTGCAAAATTAAATGAATTAAACAAAGATTCAAATATTTCACCAATTTAAAATATTCAAAACAGTAAACAAAATTTATATTTAGGTAGAGAATTTAATTTGGAGTGGGAAACATATTTAAAATGTTGAATTTGAAGTTGAAATGAATTAGTTAAGCATTTTTAGTGTTTAGGTATTAATCTGCCATTTATTTAGTAGCCAGGGACTTAGAAAGTATTTACAGGGACCTAGAAGAATACTAACAAGGACTTGTGTGCGATTAGGACTTTGTTCTGGATCTGGAAATTAAAATAGAAAAGATGGGGTTAAACCCGCGGGGGTGGGATTCGATCCCACGCCCTCGCGTGTGCGCGCAGCGAGCTGTTGCCACTGCGGTGTCAATTCGTTTGTTGACAGTACAGAGGCAAAGGGAGGTTGAGGTTCAGATCGCTGTGGTTATCTGAAAATGAAACTGAACTTCAGTTCAGTTAGCTGCAAATCGACAGGGACAGCGCCCGCCGGCGGCGCTCTGCTCGCGGTGGCCGTGGTTCGCTGTTGTGCGTGTGCTGTGGGCGTGCTGGTGCTTGCAGAGAGGAAGGTGGAGACATAGGGGATGCTCACCGGGAGGGGTTCGAAGGAGAAGGGGACAGTGGCGCTCGGGCTCGGTGAAGAGGTGGCCGGCGGCGAGATGAGGACGGCGACGACAATACAGGGGCTCCCAGCCCCTGTTGAGATGTCGAGGAGGAAGAGGTTGGCGAGGGGTATCCATTCCCGGCCCTAACCTGGCCGGTGGGGTATCGAGCCGGCGGTGATCGCCGGTGTGAGTTGCAGTGGTGGTGGTGATTTTCGGTTCAGAGCAGAGAAGCAGAGGTGCAGGGCAGAGGGAGAGGAAGAGAGCGGCGGCGGAGAGGGAGAAAGGTGGAGGAAGAAGGGTTAGGGAGGAGCTCGGGCTCGAGGCCTAGGTTTATATGGAGGCGGAGGACGAGCTCGCAGCCGTCTGCTGCTCGATGCTGTCGACGTGGACAGCGGCAGATTGCTGCCGTACAGGAGGAAGAGAAAGAGGGGGTACCGGGCCGGTGGGGATGGTGGGCTGGCCCAAAAGGCTGGCCTGCCCCCTCTCCCTTTGCTCTGTTTTTTATTTTTTCTTTCTATTTATTTTTTTATTTTTTTTTTGCTGAAAAGGAAAAAGGAAAGAAAAGGTTAGTTTTTAGGGTTAGAAAATTAGGGAAAAATTTGTGTAGTTTAGTTTTTGTAACAGCACCAAAATGCCAACTTTTGTTTTCTCAAACATTTCAAATTTGTTGTTGTTTGTAAATTTAATTGAATTTAAGTAATTTTGATATTAGATGAATAATGGTGACTTAAGCAATTTAAAAGTTTTTGATTTCAAGTTAATTTGAAACAAAGGAGTGTTTTGTAATTTTCATAAATTTCAATAATGGTTGATGTTTGGAATTTTAATTGAATTTGAAAATGTTTTGGTATTAAATGAATTATTGATAGAAACAAATCAATAGTTTTGAAATTACAACTTTAATGGAAACAACTAATTGCTTTGATTTGAATACTCATTTGGAAATTGTAACATCACAAGTATGAAACAAAATATTTGAAATTTGGTTTGAAATTCAAATAGAAAAACAAGGGAAAACAAAGGAAAACAGAGCAAAACAATTGGAAAACAAATACAAAACTTAAGATGCCATGATGCAAAACATAAAATAACAGAGAGCAAACATTCTAATGGGTGTTTTTCATACTTGGGATGTTACAGCACACTGCACACTTCTAGCTTCTCGCTAACAGCTTTGGCTTCCTAGTTTGTCTTGTGTGGAAAGTCGTTGTGCAAAACCAAGATGACGATCTGTTATCACTGTCACGGCCACAGGGTAGGCCCCCTAACCTGCACCGCCCTGCTGACACCCTGGCGCGGATAAGCATGCACTCTGCAGATGAACAGTGCACCAGTACGGACCCAGGATACGCGGGATCCTGTGTCAGAACAGCTCCTTTGACTTCTGGCCCGAGTAGGAAACCACTCCCTCTACTCGGACCACTTCCTCTATGTAACACCTGGGGTGTTACCTGTTTGTTTTTGTTTGCATCATATGCATCACATTGCATTGCACCATGTTGCATCACAACTGAAAATTCAAAACAATTTAAACTTCCACACCTTGCTCAAAATTTCCAATTTCAAAATTTCAAAACTAAACCACTCAATTGTTTTTTTTTGTCCACTGGTTGAATTTGTTCTAATCAAATTGCTTGTTAATAATCTTTTCTCTCTTGTTGAAAAACCCTAATGGTAAATTTCCAATTCAACTCAAAATTCAAATCATTTCAATCATATTTGACATGATCCAATTGTGGTTTGGCAATTAAAATCTTGCAAACAAATTAAGTCAATAAGTTTTCATCATTGTTTGAGTTAGTGGAATAAAATTGTTTAAAATTCAATCTTTATGAAATGCTATCGAAAATTCAATTAACAACTTTAAAACTCAAATAAAGATTTCAAATCTTGGGACTTAATGTTCACAATTGCATTGATTTGTTGTTTGCAATTAATAAAACATCTCATATAAAATAAAACCCTAACCCTTTTCTATCTCTCTTTTTTTTTACAAAAAATCAGCTAATAGAGAAAATAAAATAAAATAAAATAAAAGCAAAGTAGAAGGGCAGCCCACTCCTTTCTTTCTTTCTCCCCCAGCCCATCTATTCTATTTCAGGCCCATACCCCCTTTCTATTTTTGGCTTCTTCCTCCTCGACGTCAGCGACAGTACGAACAGAAGCACACCGTGCGATCTCCCCCTCCCCCGCTCGATGCGTTGCCGTACCTATGCTCCCTCCCCGATAAAAGCACCACACCAACCCTCTGCCCTAGCTCGCCCTAGCCTGCCTCCTTCCACCGCCGCCACCCTCTCTCCCTCCTCATCCAACTCCACCCTGCTTGTCTGTCTTTCTGTTCTTCTGAACATCGACCGAACACCACCATGGCTGCCACCTTCCATCCCCCATGATCACCTCGAGGGGCAACTGACCCCGGGAATGGAACCAGCTTCCATCCATCACCAAAATCACTGAAGACGCGGAGGCGGGAGGAGGCCCGAGTCGAAGCCGCCGTCGACGTTTTCCTCCGCCGGCGACCCCCCACCGAGCGCCATCGTCCTCCCCTGCTTCCGCTTCGACAGGCCACGGTGAGCCCATCGCCCCTGCCCTTCTCCCCTCTCGCTCTGTCCGCCTCCCCACCCACGCCCTAGGCACACAGCACGTACCCGCACTGCACCCCTTCACCTCATCGCCATCCACCGTCGTCCGCCCTCGCTGGCCGTCTTCCGATACTGAACCTGCAGAGAGATGCAGTAACCGATCTGAACAAGGTTCAGTTACGTTTTCGTTAGAGGTTAACCTCCCTCCAACACGTTTCCCTAACAAGCAATCGAACCAGCCCATCTGGTTCAGCGCCGTGCGCGCAAGCAAGCGATCCCGGGTTCGATACCCCTTCACCGCGCGGAAGAGACCGCCTTTTGCGCTATTTTCTCACCGCAAGCCTCCGGCCCCACCCGTCATACTCTCCATGTGCCACCTCAGCAGCCACCCGTGCAGCGCCAGCCCGCGTGGCATCGGCCCGCCTGCCAGCGGCAGAGGCTGGGATCCTCTCCGGTGAGAAAAGGACCCGATCCAGATCTGGATCCGGATCCTTGCAGAGAGGCCCCTGCCTCCACTTTTCTTTCGCAAATCAGTCCCTGGCCTTTTGCAAATAAACCTAAAAATTCAAATGCTCACAACTTTCAAACCACAAATCCAAAATAACAAATTTTATATGTATTCCACCCCAAATTTCCTGTACTTTTCTAATATCACATTTGTTTTCTGTTTTGAACTTTCAAAATGCAATTTAAACTTGAATTCAAACAATTCAATTGTGATTTGCAACAATTCATAAATAATTCATACTAATTCCAAATAAGGCAAATAAAATATGTTTTCTATACCATTTTGAATAACCTTTTCAAATATAGACTTTGTTTCATGGTTTGAATAATTTAAATTGCCTAAATAATTTTAATACTTGTTTAATTCATTTAAATTTGATAAAATCATAACTTGCTCAATATAAAATATTTTTGAACATGCTAAATATGTTTTCAAACCATCAAAGTGTGAACTTTTCAAATATGAATTTGAAATTATGTTTTGAACAAATAAAACTTCAATTAAATTCAAACTTGTTTTAAATCCATTTAAAACTTGTTTAATATTGTTTAATTCATAATAAATTAATCCTAATTCCAATTTCCATATTTGAAACATGTAATCCAACTAAAATTTGATGTTCTTTTCAAATACAAATTTTGTTAATTGTTTTGAACACTTTAACTTGATGAAAACAACAATTGCTTGTGTGACATGTTTAAGTAACCAAACTTTCCAAACTTAACCAATAATTTCCAAACTTGTTAAACCTTATTTCAATTAGTTCTATTGTTGTTATTTTGCTGTTTTCCTCATCCATGCATCATGCTAATCCACCTTCACCTGTTGATTAGTAGGAAAACAATTGCGTCAACCATAATTCATGGGCTGTTCATATGCAACTCAAATTGCATATGGGTCCATTTAAATTTGTTTATCTTGTCAACTAGTTTACCTTGATGCATCTTTAAACTTGTCATGCATCCATATTGTCGTGGGATAATCACGGCAGATGTTACCAGGGGTAACTGATCTTGGGGCAAGTCGACACAGGCGTTCGGGAGAGGGTTTAGCTCAAGGGAAGACATGGTATAACTTGATCTGACAGCCGGCAATCGAAGTCGCCGGATCTCTATTCTCGATACAATAATTCGATTAGGGTTTACACTGGATACTCGATACCACACGATATTGCTAGGGTTCTTAGATCTCTCTCTCAATCTATACCCGGGGGGTCGGTTTATATAGCTCCCGTACCCCCTAACTTACTTTACAAGGCACACCCGGGTCCTACCCAGACACGGCGTGCTAACCCTAACTTTCCTTTACAACACCCACAATCCGGGTCACTAGGCCCACGAGCTTGGGCCTCCACAAACATCTTTATCCTTAGCCGTATCCTGCTTACTGTCTCTGGGCCGGGTTATTCCTCGGATCTTGACATACTGGGTTAGCATCCCCCCATCAGTAGTCCCCAGAATAGCCTGGGCTTCACGGACCTCCTTGAAGCGCTTGCTATTCCCTGAGAAGATATCGATCATGCGGGCGCATGGAAACCGAGTTAAGATGCTTTGATATTCTGCTAGGCCTTACTCCATGGAGGCCATGTAATAACCCGGACCTTTCTTCCAAACACTTAAGTTCAAATCCCCAGGCCCAGACCGCAATAAGAAATGCCAAGATCTCACACTTGACAACCAGTCCTGTCATCACGGGCGAACCCCTTCCTTCTTCTAACCCAATGCTTTGCCCAATGTTACACATATCTTGCGAAATCTTTGCAGATCATTACCCCGCGATTTCCGGTTTCTGGCCGTTGAGATAAGCTCACCCTTGCCTTATAAATAGCGCTTAGAGGGCAACCCTAAGCCCATCACCACGCCACAACTCCCCCTTTTCTTCCTTGCTCCTAACACCTTCACAGCACCACCGTGAGGAACTCGCGCCTGCTACCAACGCAGGATCAGCGGCCGCGCTCGTCCTCGAATCGTTTCGTGCCGCCGCCAAGCGCCACCTTTATACCTCTATTCCTCCCATTCGTGCCACCGCTCGTCGCCATCACACTTGGCCCCAATCTCCTCGGTAAGCTCTTCGCAGCCAATTAATTCAGCTTCGCAATTTTCAGTTCATCCAAGATCAGATCTAGGTCAACCGCAAGCTATTTGTCCGATTGCCTCGAATTAGATTGATTCGGTGCTTGCCAAACACTTTAATCACCTGCCTGATAGTCACAAATGATCCTCCAATCATTATTGATCACCAATTTTGCTTAAAAATTTATCCGCGAACTTTTCCATAGATCCGTTCCTCCGCCGTTTTCCGCTTATTGCATTAACACCCGGAAAAACCCTCCTTTTCCAGCTATTTCATTTGCGATATAAATATGGGCAACCATCCGTCGTCCCCAAATACCTTTTCCTACGTAAGTGAGCAACAATTTCCATAAGTGTGCTCAATACCCGGACAGCTCTCAACTTCGTACCTTCTTGGTACCTTATACTCGGATATTCCAACATTCCCGGGTCTTATTTCATACATCTTTTTCTTTTTGTGTTTCGCAGGCTCCCCATGGCTCCCAAGCGACAAGGAAAACATCCGGCTCAAGCAAGGACCACCCAAGCCATATCCGCCAATTGGGGGCGCTCCACAACCACTAAGGCCAAGTTGGACGAACTAACCGAGTTAGGCACCCTCCCCTCTCAGAAAGACATCCACTGGAGGGTGCCGGGTAACGAAACTCATCCCACTCCCGCAGAAGACGAGGTAATCTGCTTTGTAGAGCACGTGACCCGAGGATTTCGCCCTCCGGGTCACCCTTTCTTTAGGGAGGTCTTAGATCACTACGGACTCCGGGTGTTCGACATAGGGCCTAACTCTATGTTGAACATCACCCACTTCATAGTTCTATCTGAGTATTTGTGCATGCCACCAAACCTGACTCTTTTCACTGAGTTATTCCAATGCAAACCGTGCCGCGAAAGCGGCGACGGGGCGCTTCTCACTTGCGGGGGGTATCCACCCAACGCCGTAGGAATTCTTTAATGCCAACCCTCAACCTGCAATCCTGTGCCAAACATTGGCAGTTATCCTTTTTTTATTGCCGCGATACCTCCTCCGACAGCGAAAAGAAGCTGCGGGTTACTCAGAGACCCCCCTCAAACCCTCCGAGTCTTTCAGTGCCTTCGCACCAGACTCGGACAGGGAAGCAATCCTTCCTGCATTAGCCAAAATAGCCATTCTCTCGGCCCAAGGCCTCCTAGGGCTCAATTTGATAAAGACATGGGTCGACTTCCGAATCCAACCTAATTCCATCCGCACCAAATTGATGTGCGAGTATTCGGGTCACACTACAGATGCACTTCGCTATTCCTCCAAAAGCTTTGCGACCGGTGACACTATCAAGACCATCAAGAGCCTCTTGGCAGAGAAGCTGGAGGTGATAAAGGGCATCTCCGGGTTACCTCCGTTTACTCGGGAAAATCCAGCTCCAACGGTAATACCCGGCACTAACTTGTTTCCACATTTCAACTCGATACTGCTTCTAAACCTTAACTTTATCTTTTTACTTTAGGCTGATGACCCCTTCTGGAGAGTGGACCCACTCCCCCCCTCCAGAGACCCGGAAGAGGAGGACGAGACGACTGACGACAGCGAAGGTACTCACCCAGGATCTGCATACTTTTGCTTGTATTACTTTCCTTTCGTCTGTCTTTTTCCCAATGAATACACATCTGGTTCGCAGGGCTGGAGGACGAAGGTGGAAACAACGAGGATGACCCGGAGAGAACCGAGTCTGACCCAGAGGCAACAGCCGGGGCCAAGAGGAAAAGCAGGGGGACAGTATCCAAGGTTCCTTTTTCCTCACTATCTTCTGAATCTTACTCCTTTGACGCCATGCGAAGACTTAACCATCAATTATCAAATTCGCCGTGCTTGAAGGAATCTTTCCCCGCCAAACGCAGGGTAACTCGGAGCTCCCCGGGTGAAGATCCCCTTAACCCGGGCATCTCCGCCCCTTTAGTCCCTCGTGGCAGTGCTCTTCCATCTCGTTCTTCCAACTCTCCCCAGCGCCACCCTTCTCCTAACCACCCACGTGCCGGGCAATTCCGGGTTCCATTAGTGGTTCCTGCGAATACCTCATCTACTTCAAGTGGCGAGCTCCCATCGGATTACACCGTAAATGCCGGGTAAGTTTTTGCCTTACTACTTCTTTTTGCCTCTAGCGAACTTTTATCCGAGCCACCGTCATCATTAATAACTGCCTTTTTTCATCTTTCTTTCAGTGCTCAGGTCACCGTCAGTGACCCGGAAAACACAGAAACGGATAACCTCCAAGTGGAGAAGCCGACTGACGCCGCAACTGGTGGTGATGCGGCCACTAACCGAGAACAAGGCCCTCTGAACAATCCACTTTCCCAAACCGTCGGATCTCCTTCCTTATCGGAACCAGTAGACGAAGAGATAGAAATTCTAGATACAAAGATGAGCCCTCCTAACCCGGACACTCAGACTGTCCGGGTCTCCACTCCAAATGCAAGGGGAACCCCCCTACCAGATGATCAAGCTGCCGGCTCTTCCGGGACTCGCTCCGAGGAGTTAACTTTTGCCCAGATGCTAGAGACCCTGCGCGCCTTAAGGGCTAAGAGGAAAATATCTTGGGGTCTTTGATAACCAAACACGAGGTAAGTTTTAATGTTGCTTGTACCTTTGTCCAGTCCCCAAGTTCCGAGGGAGTTCATTCATGACTTGCTCGGTACTTTTATTATACCAATGACTGATAACTGTGCTCTTCTACCTGACCAATGCTTTCTTAACATCCATGCAGTCTTACGTGACTCAATACGAGGAGAAACTTGCGGACGCCGCCAAGCTCGTTGAAAAGGAGATATCTTTACGTGAAGCAGCAGAGGCTGAAGCCAGGAGGAACAGGCAATTAATGAAGAAGTACCGAAGAAGGGCTCACCAAGCCGAAGATGACCTGACAAGCCTTTCCGTCGAAATATCTGACACCTATCGTTCTTTGCTTGGTATGCTTCCTTCTCCGGTTTTATCCTTTTGACAAACAGCAAAGTTGTCCGACTTATATCTTCATTTTACTTCAGGCCCGGACGAAGCCATGCCGGATGAAGATGACATTGCCAAGCTGAAAACCATAAAGAGTGCTATCCGGCAGCTATGTGCCGGGACCAGATGGATCCTTGACGAGTTACGGTGTCCGGGTAGAGGATATGTTGACCTGAGGAGGCTGTTGGACGCCCTATCCACTGTTCCCGAGTGGATTCGGCACTGGAAGCGCTCATCTTGCCGGGTTGGAGTGACCCGGGGGCTTGCGCTTGCGAAAGCTTATCTCCCCAAGCTCGAGTTAGCGAAGCTTATGGGCGGCTTCCCAGAGTTCAAGCTTGACGGATCCAAGTTTTCAGTAAAGGATTTCCAGGCCGTCCAGCAGGAGGTCCGTTACCGGCCAGCGTAATTGCTGATGAATGGATGTTAACATACTTGTTCCAGCATATGATTCTGCCGACAAAGCAATTAAGTCGGATCTTCCTGAGCCTTATGACATGCTGGCCGGTGGAAGGAGGAAGCTGCTGCGATAAGGGCGGAGGCTGCCAAGAAACAAGCTGAAGCCGGCTCTGCTCCTGCTGCCTCAACATCAGTCGTTCCGCCCCCTGCAGGGGCTGGCGCCGCCGATCCGGGTGTTGCTGCTACCACCAATGATGGCAAGGGTAAGGCCAAGATGGGCGCCGAGTGATATATGGTTTCCGATGCCTCTTCTTAAGCGTCAGTCGGTCGATACTTTTTGAAACAGTCATTTTTTAGGCGGTGCGCCTGTGCACCTTTGATATTTTTTCACCAGTATTTTGTAATGCACACTAAGGCCTTGATATACTCGATGCCTGTTCCGACCTTTGTAAGTTTAAGCTCATTTGTTCTCGATATCTGGTTTTATTTATTGCTCCTTTTGTGAAAACTCAATTTCCGGGTCTCATGGGTATTGACAAGCGGATTTTGCTTCGAAGTCCCCAAGTCCCCAAGACTCGGATATTTGGATTTTTGCAACTATACAAGTAAGCCAGTTCTTTTCAAGATTTCAAGCTACCGGGCCCGGATTGCCGAGCCTAGGACACTTGATCTTGAAAAGGCAACAAAATGCTTATTGCTATTTTCACAAAGATCCATGAGTTGTTTCACATCGGTTTTGAAGTTATGCTTAATAGTCATTGAGTTTTCAGCTATTCAGCCTTGTACTCTGCATAACTTGTGGTTTAGATGACCCCTTTGACTGTCTTGTACTGTAAGCCGGCTTTCGCGTGGATACCATGTTGTTACATCAATACGAAGACGTAGCCAGCCAATTCCCGTCGGGTTTCATGACTGACTGCCATCGTAAGCGAACAAATCATGCCACTTTAATGCGAGTCACATCGAGCTTAAGTAAGAGTAGCCAAGAAATTTGGACTTCTTTGTCCGGTTATAAGATTGTAGCCGTACTCGTTTGCGAGTAATCGGCCCTTATAACTCATAGGCATCATGGCCGGGTCTTTGAGTTTGTAACTGTGCTATTTAAGCGATCAGCCCCCAAGACCTAGATATACGCATCGTACTGAGAATACATAACCTGATAACAACCATCTCTTTTCTTGATAACCATCTCTTTACTTGATATGAAAAACTGATAACAACCATCTCTTTTCTTGATAACCATCTCTTTGCTTGATATGAAAAATGTAGGTCAGCAAGCCGCCTCATTAAAAACCCGTCCAGTCCCCAAAGGTGCCCTGGATAGGAAAAGAGTACGTCAGAAAACCTGCTGCCTATTACATCGTGCAATTCCACTTGCCAATATAGTCTTTACTAAGTATAATACGGACGCAGCTGAGCCACGTTCCATGGTCTATCTCTTTCTTGCATAGATGAAGTGGTGTGTGCGGTGTCATTGACTGTAGCCGACTCTTCCCTTGCATCTATCAAATAATATGATCCGTTATGTAGGCTCCGGCTTATGATAAATGGTCCTTCCCATGGTGGTGATAATTTGTGTTTTCCTTCGTTTGACTGTACCAGACGCGGAACCAAATCTCCTTCCTGGAATACCCGGGTCTTCACACGCCGGCTATGATACCTCCGTAGATCTTGCTGATATATGGCTGATCTTTCCAGGGCTTGTTCTCTTTGTTCTTCTAACATATCTACGGCGTCCTGCCGGGTTTTTTCGTTCTCTACTTCGACGTAAGCTGATACTCTGGGCGAATCGTGAATAATATCACTTGGTAACACTGCTTCCGCACCATAGACCATGAAGAAGGGTGTCATCTGAGTGGATCTGTTAGGTGTAGTGTTGATACCCCAAACCACAGACGGAAGTTCCTCAACCCATGCACCAGCGGCCCTGACACAGGGAACTCGCAATCGTGGTTTTAATCCGCGAAGCAATTCTTGGTTTGCCCTCTCCACTTGTCCATTGGCCTGGGGATGAGCCACCGATGCCACATCGAGCCGGATTCCATTGTTGCCGCAAAATTTCTCCATCTCACCAAGGGACATGTTGGTTCCATTGTCGGTAATTATGCTGTGGGGATACCCAAACCGGTAGATAATCCTTTTCAGGAACTTGACTGCTGTAGCTGCTTCGCAATTAGTAACTGGCATAACCTCAACCCACTTGGTAAACTTATCAATAGCCACCAAAAGATGTGTTTTCTTGCATGGTGACATATGGAAGGGGCCAACCATGTCCATACCCCAGACGGCAAACGGCCAAGTTAACGGGATAGTCCGCAACTCCATAGCCGGCACGTGGGTTTGGCGAGCGTACCTTTGACATCCGTCACACCTTTCTACCAATCGCTCCGCATCCGTTAGGGCCGTGAGCCAGAAAAACCCGTGTCGATAAGCTTTAGCCACAAGAGACCTTGTGGACGCATGATGCCCACAGTCGCCTTCATGGATTTCCTTGAGAATCTGTCTGCCTTCTTCCGGCGCCACGCAGCGCAAAAAGACTCCTGCTGCACTTCTTTTGTACAATTCCCCATTGATGATAGAGTACCCCTTTGCTCGCCTCAAAATTTGCCTTGCTAATACCTCCTGTTGTGGTAACTCACCTCGTGATAGGTAGGCCAAAAACGGTTCTGTCCACTCGGGAATAGTACGTACAATGGCTACGAGCCCTGAATCCGAGTCTTGATTTGCCAATTCCTCCTCTGACTCGATTTTAACTGATGGTCGCCATAATTCCTCCAGGAAAACGTTAGGTGGAACCGGCTCTCTGCGCGAGCCGAGTCTGGCGAGGGCGTCGGCTGCCTCGTTCTTTCTTCTGTCTATATGCTCCACCTCATACCCGGAAAAACATCCTGCTACCCTATCAACTTCCCTGCGGTATGCCGCCATAGTTGCGTCCTTTCTGTCCCACGTTCCCGACACCTGCTGTACCACAAGGTCCGAGTCTCCGAAGCACCGTATCCTCTTGATGCTCATCTCCTTGGCTACCTTTAAGCCATGCAATAGGGCCTCATACTCGGCAACGTTGTTGGAACAGTCGAAGTGAATTTGTAGCACGTAACTCAATTTGTCCCCTTTGGGTGATGTTAGCACCACCCCAGCTCCTGATCCCTCGTACTGCTTTGATCCGTCGAAGTGCATGACCCATGACTCGGAATTTGGAACCGTTGCAGCCATGCCTGTATGTGTCCAATCGTTAACGAAATCAACTAAAGCTTGAGACTTGATTGCTGACCTGGGTTCGTAGTTGATATGATAATCCCCCATCTCTATCGCCCATTTGGCTATTCTTCCCGTTGCATCCGAGTTTCTGATGATATCCGACATTGGTATTGAACTAACCACTGTTATCGGATGCTCTTGGAAATACGGCTTCAACTTCCGGCTAGCCATAAAGACCCCGAACACCAGCTTTTGCCAATGCGGATAGCGCTGCTTTGCTTCTGATAACACCTCACTGACGTAATAAACCGGCCTCTGAACCGAGTAACCTTTCCCGTCCTCTTTGCGTTCCACGACAACCACTGCGCTAACGGCTCGGGGGCCAGCTGCCACGTATAGCAACATAGGCTCTTTAGGACCCGACGCCGCTAGTACTGGTGCTTCAGATAATTGCTTCTTTAGTGCTTCAAACGCTTCATCTGCCTCTTTGTCCCATACGAATTTATCCGATTTTCGCAAGAGCCGATACAAGGGTATTGCTTTTTCTCCGAGTCTAGATATGAACCGGCTCAAGGCTGCTACACAGCCCGTGAGCTTTTGAACATGCTTCAAGTTCTCCGGCTTTTTCAAACTCTGGATTGCCTTGATTTTATCTGGATTTGCCTCAATTCCTCTCTCGGAAACTATGAAGCCGAGTAATTTCCCAGCCGGAACTCCGAACACGCACTTCGTTGGATTAAGCTTCATCTGGTACCTCCTCAGGTTTTTGAATGTCTCCTTTAGATCATCGATAAATGTCTCCGCCTTCCTGGTCTTGATGACCACGTCATCCACATAAGCATGGACGTTACGTCCGATTTGGTCCTCAAAGCACTTTTGAATACACCGTTGGTAAGTTGCGCCAGCGTTCTTCAACCCAAATGTCATAGTTTTATAACAAAAGGCCCCAAACGGGGTTATGAATGATGTTTTCTCCCAATCCTCCCTTTTGAGCTTAATCTGATGATACCCGAAATATGCATCCAGGAAGCATAACAGATCGCTTCCAGCTACTGCGTCTATAATCTGATCTATCCTTGGGAGCGCGAACGGATCCTTTGGGCAATGCTTGTTAAGACTAGTGAAGTCAATGCACATCCTCCACTCGTTGGTCTTTTTCATCACCAGAACCGGGTTAGCCAACCAATCCGGGTGAAATACTTCCATGATAAAGCCGGCTGCCAGTAGCCGAGCGATCTCTTCGCCTATAGCTTTCCTTCTTTCCTCATTCATTTTCCTCAAACCTTGTTTCACGGGCCTGGACTTGGGATCCACATGCAAACTGTGCTCAGCCAATTCTGTAGGGATACCCGGCATGTCGCTGGGTGTCCAGGCAAACACATCTGCATTCGAGCGAATGAACTCCACGAGCGCTCCCTCCTGCTCTTTTCCCAAGTTAGACCCTATGGTAAACTGCTTAGTAGAATCCCCTTCGACAAAATCTATCTTCTTGGTGTCTTGCGCTGCCTTGAATTTTGCTCTCTCATCCTCAGTACTCGGCTTTTTCAAGGCTGTTCTATCGTCCGGGTTTACTTGAGACCGGTAATATTCGAGCTCTTCCTTCCTGCATGCCTGCTCGGCCATAACTGAATCTCCTTCGTCGCACTCGGCCGCTATATCCCGGTTCCCATGTATAGTGATGGTCCGTTTAGGACCCGGGATTTTCAGCTGCAAATACACGTAGCACGGCCTAGCCATGAATTGGGCGTAAGCCGGCCTCCCCAACAGCGCGTGGTAAGGACTGCGCAACTTGACCACCTCGAACGTGAGCCACTCCACTCGATAATTATCCGTCGATTCCCCAAAAGCAACTTCCAAGGTGATCCTTCCCTTGGGGCTCGCCGAGTGACCCGGTACGATCCCGTGAAAGATTGTTGAACTTTTCTGCAGCTGGGACTCTTTGAGACTCATCCGTAAGAGGGTCTCCCAATAAAGGATGTTGATGCTACTTCCACCGTCCATCAGGACCTTCTTCAGCTCGTAACCATTAACCTGTGGAGCAACCACCAACGCCAAGACTCCTGGACGCTCCACCTTTTCCGGATGATCTCTTCTACTCCATGTTATCTCTTGTTCTGCCCATCTAAGATATCCCGGCGCGGCTGATGAAACCGAATTTGCCGCTTGCTTTGATGTCTCTTTGTTCCTGCTAGAAGTTCCTGTAGTATGCACATGATATTGTCCTTTTAAGTTAGTCGTTCGTACCGTGTCGACGAAGATATTGATCCGGCCGATCGTCAATATAAATCCGGACTCGAGGTGATCTGATTCTGGCCCCCAGCCGGGATCGTCCACCAACTTTTCTTCTTTGTGGTCGATGTAGATTTCGCCAATGACAAGATCCTCCATGCCCTTCCGAGCTTCTCCCGTGATGTAAACACCTTTGGACGCAGGCCCCACGGTGGGCGCCAACTGTCGTGGGATAATCACGGCAGATGTTACCAGGGGTAACTGATCTTGGGGCAAGTCGACACAGGCGTTCGGGAGAGGGTTTAGCTCAAGGGAAGACATGGTATAACTTGATCTGACAGCCGGCAATCGAAGTCGCCGGATCTCTATTCTCGATACAATAATTCGATTAGGGTTTACACTGGATACTCGATACCACACGATATTGCTAGGGTTCTTAGATCTCTCTCTCAATCTATACCCGGGGGGTCGGTTTATATAGCTCCCGTACCCCCTAACTTACTTTACAAGGCACACCCGGGTCCTACCCAGACACGGCGTGCTAACCCTAACTTTCCTTTACAACACCCACAATCCGGGTCACTAGGCCCACGAGCTTGGGCCTCCACAAACATCTTTATCCTTAGCCGTATCCTGCTCACTGTCTCTGGGCCGGGTTATTCCTCGGATCTTGACATACCGGGTTAGCATCCCCCCATCACATATCTTGAGCATGCTGGATCTTTTGCCGTAGTAGTAATTGTTGCATCCGGTGTTTGTTCGAGGTTCGTTGCTTCTTCCCGGATAGGACGTTGAGATGATGTGAGCAACGACAATTTCTGCTACCTTGCGGGATCTTAGGCAAGTATACTCACTTGCTTCCATATGGCTGCCTTTCATCACTTGTTACCGATTCTTTCCGTTGTTCTGTTCTGCTAGCCCTAGTAGTAGTTGTTTCTGTTACGAACCTATCACATGAATCCTTTAAACCTGATATTGCCTCACCTCCACACCTATAACCATTGCTTGTGCCCGTGTCTTACTAGCATGCTTAGGTTGTTTTGCTCGAGTCTGTTACCCGTTACTTTACGTTACTAGATTACTTTTATGTTCTGGGGGCTCGATGTTAATCAATCAACCTGTTATTAATAATATGCTGATAAGGCACCGGCAGGAGGCCCTAAGTGGTTTTGAGGCCTGCTAGTGTCGACCCTAATAGGAAAAGGGTCTTGTCTACTGATCCATGATGAGCGTGCTCACCGCATCCGGGTGGTAGTATGGGACCCCCCTCGACGTAGACCTGATCTGCAGCTTGTCCGAAGAGCCACACTTAGTTCGGGTGTTCCATTTGCTCCTTGCATAATGGGTGGATCCCCCATGGTTACTTATGATGATGATGCATATAGGACGAGGCCTGTGGTGCCGGGGGGTGTGGTTTTCACCCCTGCGCTTAGCGGACTGGCCGGGACCTTATAGCTCCGTGGCTCCGAGGATGGGTTGTAGAGATGGTTTGGGTCGTGTCAAGCCAACCTGAGTTTTAGTTGGTGGCTTGAGTGTGTACGGGTACTGGAGCACACCCTGCAGGGATAAATCTTCTCGAGAAGCCGTGTTTTCCGCGGTTATGGATTACTTGGTGAAAGTACTGGCTAACAAGTACTCAGAAAACTTACACCTAATGATAATAACTTGACTAGTAATAGTATTATTGACACAACAACCTGATCCATTATTCATTAATCCAACTGTGTGAGTTATCCTCGGACTGCTTCTTTGGATAAGGGGCGAGATCCAGGATGGGTTTGTTTGGAGTTACTTTCAGTTGGTTACGATACTCGATCTTATCTCCTTTCTGTTAGTCGGAAGTGGTTGTATCTTCTGTAGTTGGTTAGTGCAGCCCGCTGCCGCTTATTTGCAATAATCCCTTCCTTTCCGTTGATCCCAAAGTATTTGTATCTTGTGATGACTGGTTACGCCGGTATCTTGTGAGTATGGGTTATCCACTTGCCAGTACTTAACCGTACTGACCCACGAATCTCTTTCGTGGCTACATATTCAACATTGCAGTCAACAGGTTTGAAGTATGAAAAACGTTAGCTTTGGGAATCCCTCCGGCTTGGCCTGGGCAGGGATTGGACGCTCTCGGTTATCTTCAGGACTCTTAGTCCAATTTGTATCTTGTCCGTAGCCGGACGCTATGTTGTTTCTTCCGCTCTGTTTTGGATCTTTGTATTGTATCAGTTGTATCCTTGGCTCGTTTGAGTCATCTTGTATCTATCTGTTTCTGTTGTAATTGTGGAATATTCGTGAACTGTTGTAATGTTATCATAAGTGGCAACCTGGAATCGGTTATTATGCGGATTTGGCGAGAATGCTGAAATCTGCATAGTGCCCGCTCCTGGGGCGTCACAAATGGTATCAGAGCATGGTTTCCGATTCCCGATATTGTTTCGATACGAATGGTTATCGAAGCAACGGGTCCGCAAAGCCTGTAGGATAACCTCGCTAACGGTCGTTGTTTCTAGAGTGTCAAAACTATTTCTGCTAAACTATTTTGGAAAAACATCTCAATAGGATTCTTGTTTTTCTCCTTATCTCTATTCTGTTTCCCCTCCCATCTTATTTGTTTTGGAGTCTTCCCCTTGTCTACCTTTCCAAGTGTTAGGATCCTACGTGGGTGGACGTTTTCTCAGCCTTTAACCTAATAGGTTCGGTCATCGGAAGATTCCTGGTGGAAGAACGTCGTCGTCACTCCGAGCAAGAATCTCTTGTTAGTGGTGTCGAGAAGCCCTTGTTAGTGGTGTCGAGGAGATCAGCTGGAAGCATGAAGAATCGATAGTCGAACTTCTTTCCCCTCCCGGGTTAGCAGGTGGATTGCGAGGGCGCAATCCCTTGTTAGTGGTGTCGTCTGTAACACCTGGGGTGTTACCTGTTTGTTTTTGTTTGCATCATATGCATCACATTGCATTGCACCATGTTGCATCACAACTGAAAATTCAAAACAATTTAAACTTCCACACCTTGCTCAAAATTTCCAATTTCAAAATTTCAAAACTAAACCACTCAATTGGTTTTTTTTTGTCCACTGGTTGAATTTGTTCTAATCAAATTGCTTGTTAATAATCTTTTCTCTCTTGTTGAAAAACCCTAATGGTAAATTTCCAATTCAACTCAAAATTCAAATCATTTCAATCATATTTGACATGATCCAATTGTGGTTTGGCAATTAAAATCTTGCAAACAAATTAAGTCAATAAGTTTTCATCATTGTTTGAGTTAGTGGAATAAAATTGTTTAAAATTCAATCTTTATGAAATGCTATGGAAAATTCAATTAACAACTTTAAAACTCAAATAAAGATTTCAAATCTTGGGACTTAATGTTCACAATTGCATTGATTTGTTGTTTGCAAATTAATAAAACATCTCATATAAAATAAAACCCTAACCCTTTTCTATCTCTCTCTTTTTTCTTTACAAAAAATCAGCTAATAGAGAAAATAAAATAAAATAAAATAAAAGCAAAGTAGAAGGGCAGCCCACTCCTTTCTTTCTTTCTCCCCCAGCCCATCTATTCTATTTCAGGCCCATACCCCCTTTCTATTTTTGGCTTCTTCCTCCTCGACGTCAGCGACAGTACGAACAGAAGCACACCGTTCGATCTCCCCCTCCCCCGCTCGATGCGTTGCCGTACCTATGCTCCCTCCCCGATAAAAGCACCACACCAACCCTCTGCCCTAGCTCGCCCTAGCCTGCCTCCTTCCACCGCCGCCACCCTCTCTCCCTCCTCATCCAACTCCACCCTGCTTGTCTGTCTTTCTGTTCTTCTGAACATCGACCGAACACCACCATGGCTGCCACCTTCCATCCCCCATGATCACCTCGAGGGGCAACTGACCCCGGGAATGGAACCAGCTTCCATCCATCACCAAAATCGCTGAAGACGCGGAGGCGGGAGGAGGCCCGAGTCAAAGCCGCCGTCGACGTTTTCCTCCGCCGGCGACCCCCCACCAAGCGCCATCGTCCTCCCCTGCTTCCGCTTCGACAGGCCACGGTGAGCCCATCGCCCCTGCCCTTCTCCCCTCTCGCTCTGTCCGCCTCCCCACCCACGCCCTAGGCACACAGCACGTACCCGCACTGCACCCCTTCACCTCGTCGCCATCCGACGTCGTCCGCCCTCGCTGGCCGTCTTCCGATACTGAACCTGCAAAGAGATGCAGTAACCGATCTGAACAAGGTTCAGTTACGTTTTCGTTAGAGGTTAACCTCCCTCCAACACGTTTCCCTAACAAGCAATCGAACCAGCCCATCTGGTTCAGCGCCGTGCGCGCAAGCAAGCGATCCCGGGTTCGATACCCCTTCACCGCGCGGAAGAGACCGCCTTTTGCGCTATTTTCTCACCGCAAGCCTCCGGCCCCACCCGTCATACTCTCCATGTGCCACCTCAGCAGCCACCCGCGCAGCGCCAGCGCCCGCGTGGCATCGGGCCCGCCTGCCAGCGGCAGAGGCTGGGATCCTCTCCGGTGAGAAAAGGACCCGATCCAGATCTGGATCCGGATCCTTGCAGAGAGGCCCCTGCCTCCACTTTTCTTTCGCAAATCAGTCCCTGGCCTTTTGCAAATAAACCTAAAAATTCAAATGCTCACAACTTTCAAACCACAAATCCAAATAACACAAATTTTATATGTATTCCACCCCAAATTTCCTGTACTTTTCAAATATCACATTTGTTTTCTGTTTTGAACTTTCAAAATGAAATTTAAACTTGAATTCAAACAATTCAATTGTGATTTGCAACAATTCATAAATAATTCATACTAATTCCAAATAAGGCAAATAAAATATGTTTTCTATACCATTTTGAATAACCTTTTCAAATATAGACTTTGTTTCATGGTTTGAATAATTTAAATTGCCTAAATAATTTAATACTTGTTTAATTCATTTAAATTTGATAAAATCATAACTTGCTCAATATAAAATATTTTTGAACATGCTAAATATGTTTTCAAACCATCAAAGTGTGAACTTTTCAAATATGAATTTGAAATTATGTTTTGAACAAATAAAACTTCAATTAAATTCAAACTTGTTTTAAATCCATTTAAAACTTGTTTAATATTGTTTAATTCATAATAAATTAATCCTAATTCCAATTTCCATATTTGAAACATGTAATCCAACTAAAATTTGATGTTCTTTTCAAATACAAATTTTGTTAATTGTTTTGAACACTTTAACTTGATGAAAACAACAATTGCTTGTGTGACATGTTTAAGTAACCAAACTTTCCAAACTTAACCAATAATTTCCAAACTTGTTAAACCTTATTTCAATTAGTTCTATTGTTGTTATTTTGCTGTTTTCCTCATCCATGCATCATGCTAATCCACCTTCACCTGTTGATTAGTAGGAAAACAATTGCGTCAACCATAATTCATGGGCTGTTCATATGCAACTCAAATTGCATATGGGTCCATTTAAATTTGTTTATCTTGTCAACTAGTTTACCTTGATGCATCTTTAAACTTGTCATGCATCCATATCTTGATCATGCTGGATCTTTTGCCGTAGTAGTAATTGTTGCATCCGGTGTTTGTTCGAGGTTCGTTGCTTCTTCCCGGATAGGACGTTGAGATGATGTGAGCAACGACAAGTTCTGCTACCTTGCGGGATCTCAGGCAAGTATACTCACTTGCTGCCATATGGCTGCCTTTCATCACTTGTTACCGATTCTTTCCGTTGTTCTGTTCTGCTAGCCCTAGTAGTAGTTGTTTCTGTTACGAACCTATCACATGAATCCTTTAAACCTGATATTGCCTCACCTCCACACCTATAACCATTGCTTGTGCCCGTGTCTTACTAGCATGCTTAGGTTGTTTTGCTCGAGTCTGTTACCCGTTACTTTCCGTTACTAGATTACTTTTATGTTCTGGGGGCTCGATGTTAATCAATCAACCTGTTATTAATAATATGCTGATAAGGCACCGGCAGGAGGCCCTAAGTGGTTTTGAGGCCTGCTAGTGTCGACCCTAATAGGAAAAGGGTCTTGTCTACTGATCCATGATGAGCGTGCTCACCGCATCCGGGTGGTAGTATGGGACCCCCCTCGACGTAGACCTGATCTGCAGCTTGTCCGAAGAGCCACACTTAGTTCGGGTGTTCCATTTGCTCCTTGCATAATGGGTGGATCCCCCATGGTTACTTATGATGATGATGCATATAGGACGAGGCATGTGGTGCCGGGGGGTGTGGTTTTCACCCCTGCGCTTAGCGGACTGGCCGGGACCTTATAGCTCCGTGGCTCCGAGGATGGGTTGTAGAGATGGTTTGGGTCGTGTCAAGCCAACCTGAGTTTTAGTTGGTGGCTTGAGTGTGTACGGGTACTGGAGCACACCCTGCAGGGATAAATCTTCTCGAGAAGCCGTGTTTTCCGCGGTTATGGATTACTTGGTGAAAGTACTGGCTAACAAGTACTCAGAAAACTTACACCTAATGATAATAACTTGACTAGTAATAGTATTATTGACACAACAACCTGATCCATTATTCATTAATCCAACTGTGTGAGTTATCCTCGGACTGCTTCTTTGGATAAGGGGCGAGATCCAGGATGGGTTTGTTTGGAGTTACTTTCAGTTGGTTACGATACTCGATCTTATCTCCTTTCTGTTAGTCGGAAGTGGTAGTATCTTCTGTAGTTGGTTAGTGCAGCCCGCTGCCGCTTATTTGCAATAATCCCTTCCTTTCCGTTGATCCCAAAGTATTTGTATCTTGTGATGACTGGTTACGCCGGTATCTTGTGAGTATGGGTTATCCACTTGCCAGTACTTAACCGTACTGACCCACGAATCTCTTTCGTGGCTGCATATTCAACATTGCAGTCAACAGGTTTGAAGTCTGACGACGTTAGCTTTGGGAATCCCTCCGGCTTGGCCTGGGCAGGGATTGGACGCTCTCGGTTATCTTCAGGACTCTTAGTCCAATTTGTATCTTGTCCGTAGCCGGACGCTATGTTGTTTCTTCCGCTATGTTTTGGATCTTTGTATTGTATCAGTTGTATCCTTGGCTCGTTTGAGTCATCTTGTATCTATCTGTTTCTGTTGTAATTGTGGAATATTCGTGAACTGTTGTAATGTTATCATAAGTGGCAACCTGGAATCGGTTATTATGCGGATTTGGCGGGAATGCTGAAATCTGCATAGTGCCCGCTCCTGGGGCGTCACACTCTACTCGGAGGAGAATAACTTCCTTGATTGTTTCTCCTGGCCATCAGCGTGTATGGCCGAATAGCAGTCGACCGGGTAGCGTGTACCGGGTAGCCAGCTACTCAGCCAAACCTCTCCTTTGATCTTGCCTTTATCACTTGCCTTACCCCTACTCGGGGGTAACCCCCCGACATTAGTCCCCGAAGCTGGTAGAGTCCTGCGAACCTGTTCACTAGGCTCTTCCAGCTTAAAACTAATCTTGCCTTCGAACCGTAAGAGGCCGAGTAGCACCTTTGAGTAGCCTCCACTTCTTGCTTGAGTCTCTTCTCTTCCGAGTAGCAGCATTTTTCTTCTCTCTCGCCGAGTAAAATGACTTTGTGAAATCCTGAACAGAATCTCAGCGTGGCAGAGCAAATCCATCCCTCCGCATCACAACTGGGCACGTGTCACGCCCTCGTACCCCCGACGCCTTGGTGCCTGGGATATGACAGGCCACGCGCCCATCACTGCGAACTGGGCCCACCGGCCCGTTAGGTCACTTCAACTGCAATTATTAGCCCACGATCTCGACATGGGATCAATTGCACCCGTTACGCGCGCAACCTGCGCTGTGTGCGTTTCTAACCGGCTCGCATCCCACGTCGCACGATCCCCACACACAACTGATCCCACTAACCCCGCTGGTAACGGCAACCCGAGGGGAGAGAGATAAATACCCCCTCGGTAACTCCTCCTTCTCTTTCCTGCTCGCATTCACCTCTTGCCACTTCACCTTTCCGCCGCCGCAGAGCACTCCGCCGCCGCGCACCCTTGCCATGCCGCTGCTCCGTGCGACGCCGGAAAGCTAGCCACTCCTCCACCAAATCTCCATGAATCTTCCATCCATCCACTTCCTCTCCATGGATCATGATGACGACGCCCGCGTCGGATGGGCAGGATCTGAGGTCAAGGCGGAGGATTGCCAATGGTTGGTAAACACCCGCCGTGTTCCTCCCGGTGTGCGGTGTAGGCCCGCGGACGGCGAAATCGTCCCCGCACCGCAGGAGGGCGAGTTCGTCGTCTTCCTCGCGCACTTCAAGCGGGGATTCGGCCTGCCCGTTTCGGATTTCTTCAAGGAATTCCTGAACCACTTCGGGCTGCAGCCGCACCACCTGCCTCCTAACGCCATGGTGATGCTCGCGTACCACGCCGTGGTCTGCGAGGCGTTCCTGGGTGTGCGCCCAACGGTGCATACCTGGGCACGCTACTTCTTCTTCCGGAAGCAGAGCGTCCCCAAGCCCGATAGCACGGAGAGATCCCGCAGCATGACGAACACGGGAAGCGCAATGATGCTGCAGCGCGGCTCCGTCAACCACCCGCGCATCAAGGGGCTCGATACGGTGCGCAAGTAGCAGCGCACCTTCTTCTACGTCAAGAACGTTCCTGTCGAACAAGGAGCGCCGGTCACGGACCAGACAGGGCTCCCCAAGTGGACGAACACGCCGCCCACCCAGCAAAATTGGGGATACAAGCCGAAGCTGGAAGGCGACATCCTTCAGGTCGAGAAGCGCCTCGCCGAGCTGAGGGAGTTGGGATTCAAACGCGATGATCCCATCACGTGTTGGATCTCGAGGCGGGTGCTCCCACTTCAGCGCCGCTCCCACCTCATGTGCTACATGGGAGGCAGCAGGGACTGCACGAGGACCACCACGTTCGAGCTGAGTACCGCGGATGTAGCCGTCTCGGCGCGCTCCATCATGAAGACCGGCCTCACCGACAACTGGCAATACGGCTTCATGCCGTATAGCCGCGACAAGCCAATCGAACAGGTTAGCGCTTTACGCTTTATCTCTGCATTCTGATACCGAGTAGGTGGCTTTGCAGCTTAGTATGCTTAATCTTTGCATGCTGCGCCGAGTAGGACACCACTAGCATCTCATTGGCTTTATGTGCTTGGTGTTTGCACGCCATGCTGAGTAGAGAACCTTAGCCAAATATGCCAAATATGCTTTGTGTTTGCATGCTACTCCGAATAGGAGCTTCTGGACTCATATGCCTTGTGTTTGCATCCCGTAGCAGGTAGGATCCCTTAGCCTTTTGCTCAACTGACTTGTATTGCCTGCCTTTCTTTCCAGCACATTGACCGCCAGCTCGCTGAGAATGAGGAGCGCTTAGAGGGCAACTGGAGCAAAGACCGGGAAGAGGATGACGAGACCGCCTACGACACCCAGGCCACCCTCTGTGTTCCTCACACCGAACAGCAGGGTAAGCACCAAGTTGACGCGTCCATTCGTGACTGGTCTGAGGACGATGAAGAAGGTGACTGAGTTCGCCTCTCTAGTTGCGAGTAGCGCAATCCCATTTCCTTTCCGCTTCTCAACTCCTTCTTCTCCTCTACTCTGCAGATGACCCCGATGCGGACGAGGAAGACGAGGATGTCCTCGACGTCGATCCCGTCGCTGTGGCTGCCCCTACCACTCGGAAGAGGGCAGGTAGCGGTGCCCAAGAGCCTGCTGCCAAGAAGGCCAAGAAACCCGGGAAGAAGAAGAAGGTTTCAAGAAGAAGGCCACTCCCTACCCGCAAAGGGTAAGTAATTTCCTTCTACGTTATATTCTGCTGCTGCTTCTCGGTGTTCTCTTCCCCTCCTCTTTTTCTAAACTCCCTTTCTCCTTCAGTGACCCTTTGGATGCCGATGCTGCTGCGGCTCCCGCCACCTCCAAGAGAAAATCACCCATCGACCTCGAGTCGCTCATTGATCTTTCCGAGGACGAGGATGAGCCAGCAGCACGGGATAGGACACGTGCGCCCTCTCCCGTGAAGGAAGAAGAAGAAGGCACCAACGCCGAGGACATGGGCGCTGGTGCCCAAGACATGGATTTGGAGCAGCAGGCCCGCGCGGATCAGAGCGCGCAGGATGCTGCTTACGATGAAACGCCTTCTTCTCCCCCAGCTGCCTCAACTGGGGAGAATACCAATCAAGAAGCTGAGCACCAAGATCATGCCGCCCTTGAGCGGTAGGACGACAACCTGGAGCAGCCGCAAGACGAAGCTGCGGTTCAAGACGACCCCGCGGCCTAGCCGCGGGTAGAAGAACCAGAAGATGTACGCCCGAATCCCGCTGCCGAGCAGCGGGCTGAGGATACTGTGGTGGAGCAAGACCTGCAGGGCCAAGCGCAGCCGGACGCTGCGTTGGGTAGCCGGCCTCCTGTGCCGCCTACTCAGCAGGTCACTCCACCTACTGCGCCGAGCCCTCCACGACCAGTGAAGAAGACCAAGACGGCACCAAGCCCTCCAGCTAAGCAGAGCACACAAAAGACCACGTCGAGCCCTCCTCCCAAGCAAGGTGCTAAGAAGACTGCTTCTCAGACGGATGCTGCCGGCAAGAAGGCCGTCCAGTCTGACGCCACAGTTCGCAGGAATCCACCGCGCAACGCTGCGCAGGATGCTGCTATGATGCCGCCGCCGAAATCAACCGGGAAGGCTGTTGCGCCGAGCGCGTAGCTTACGATTGGCGCTTCTGGCAGTTCCGCTGGCGCAGGCGAGGGATCGAGCGCTCAACAGCCGCAACCCAGCTTCCTGCCTTACATGTTGCAGATGGCCAAGCAGCATGGTATCAAGTTGAGCAAGACCGAGCAGCGGGTCGCCCTTACGAAGGGCGCCCAGGCCAAAGCGGTAGATTCCAAGTTGCCGGATAAGAAGAAAGCCCTTTCGATCTACTCACGCAAGGTCCATGAGACTGAGATGCAATCCGAGGGGCTCGAGCAGATTATTGACCGAGTAGGCTTCATCGACCAGGTGTGGGAAAGCGCCGTCCATGGCAACAAAACTTGGGATGGCATGACCGTGGGCCCACTGGACCACTGGCGCATTGACTGGAACAAAGCTGACATGGGCTACAATCCCATGACCATCTCCTTTCTACAAGCACACTGGCCGCGAAGCTATTCGTTCACCGCAAGGCCGCCGAAGACCTCGAACAGACATACGCTGTAAGTTTCATTTGCTTGCTTCGAGTTGTTGCTTGCTCAGAGTTGCGGCTTTTCTTCTCTTCTAGTCTTCTTTTTCTCCTTATCCATTACCCAGTCCCCGATATTCGGGCCGAGTAGACGAGTACTCAACCGAGTTGCCGTCTTCTCGGGCCAAATCTTCAAAAAACTATCAAACCCCTTTTCTTTCTTTTTCATAGAATAGCCTCATGAAGAGGACAAATCTGTTCCGGCGGCTGCTCTGGAATCATAGCATCGCAAGGAGGCGCATTGAGGCCCTGGAGAAGGAGCGCAAGACTGACGCTGAGACGGAGCAGGCTGCGGTTGATCGTGCCCTCCAAATTTCCGAACTTGAGAGTAAGCATCTAGCTGTTCGGTTAATGTGTTTTGTGTTTACGCCCGTGTTTGCTCTTTGCTCTAACTCCCTCTACACTGCAGGCAAGTTTCAGGCGATGGCAGAGGAACACAAACATTGCCATGTCTTCGTTGCTTCTGCTGAGAGCAAGATCAAGGAGCTGGAAGGTGAGTTGTTGTCTTCTCGCTTGTTTTACTCCTTTTTCTTGGTTATTCTGCCCACCGTGTTGTTTCTTTCCGCAAAAGAGTACAAGAAGTTCCGTGAGGAGCATCTTGATTGCCTGAAGCCCGCAGAGGTGAAGCAGAAACTGGAGAGCCAAGAAGCAGAGCTCAAGGACAAACGCGATACCGAGTTGGAACAGTTGCAAGTCCAATTGAGGACTGCCCTTCAGGACGCCATAGACCAAGCCGCCGAGAAGGACAAGATCAAGGCAGCAGCCAAGGCCAAGGAGAGGGCCCTCGAGTTGGAAAACGAGGTGCTGAAGAAAAGCAATGCGGATCTCATGCTCCAGCTTGGCACTGCTCGCAAAGTCGAGGAGAGGCATATTGCGGATGAGGAGGCTTGGAGGAGAAAGCTGGAAGCGCTACTCTGCGAACTTAACAGTAAGTTCGCGCTTCACTGCACCTGCCTGTTTCCTTCTTCTTCTGTTTGGCTTGATTTGCATCTCTTCTCTGCCTCCGTTTCTAATCCTTTCTGATAGCATTCTCAGAAATCTTCCCTGACCTCTGCTCGGCTTGCACACCTGCCCTGGCTAAGGCGCAAAAGATTCGAGCTGAGAAAGGACTGCCCACGGACACCAAGTCTTCAATTGAGGACAATCTCATGAGCATGCAGTCACAGCTCCAGCATCTTAGGGGCTTGGGCACCGACTTGGTGTCCACAGCCTTCAAGCTTCACGCTCTGTTCTGGCCTCAAGACCCTGCGCCAGAGACCATCCGCACGCTTTCCGAGAAGCTCAATGGTGTCAAGGCCGAGTTGAAGAAATGGCGTGCGTCCGGAGCTCGGGCAGGCGCCGATATGCTACTCCTCTTCATATGCAGCTGGTATGAGAACTTGAATCTCGATACCATCCTTGAGGTGCGCCAGAACTCGAAGTGGCAGGACGACCCCGACTGCGTGGCTCGCCGCAAGGCAGTCGCGTACGAGATCGCCTCCTACGCGGACACTGCTATCTTCATCGATGGTTCCACCGAGCCTGACACCGAGGTGGAAGGCGAGGATGAAGATGAAGATGAAGACGAGGACGAGGATACCGAGTCGGATGACTTGAGTTGCTTCGAAAACACTGGTGCCAAGGATGGATAAGGGAAGGGGAAGGGTAAGGCTGCTGCGGATAGCGACGAGGAGCCGGATGCTGAAAACCAAGACGCCACCATCACTGCCGAGATGGTGAGCCAGGATGCGGCTCCCGAGCTGGGCTCGTCTTCTGGCGCGGCCCTTGACGACGCGGCGCTACTCCGCACGCAGTCCACTGCCTCTACTTCAGCTACCGACCCCATCTCGGTGGCCACTGCCACCTCTGAGCAAGTTGCTGCCAACACTGAAGCTGATGCTGCTAATGCCAACTTGGAGAACACTGCTACTTCCAACTAGTTACCTCCTGAAAACACTTATGCTCCAAAACTTTTATCAGATCCCCGGGATGCCGGGTGCATATGTATCAAACAATTATCTTTTCCGTTGCTAATCAGTTTTTATTCCAGTTTGATGTTCTATACTTAGTATTTGAGCAATTCTGGCTCGATGCCGGGTTGCGTTATCATGCAAGTCCCCGAGTTGCATTTTTTATCCGCTCTTTCCTTTTTGTCTCAGCTCTTACCTGCAACTTGTTGCTTTGTTGGTAGTCGAGTCACAAGAGTTCAAAGTAGGAGTTTCAAATACTTAGCCACTTAGAAAAATTCATAGTAACGCTGCCCACCACTTAGCCGGAAAGAAAAAACAGCAAAAAACACTCTACTCGGTTGCCACACTCTTCCTTTCCTTTGCAATTTTTCATGTGTTCATTGACTCTTTGGCTTGTTCTCTGGCTTGCCATGAAGCCGGGTTGCGGACAGCAGCAGAGTCGCAGAGTGTCCGGTGAGTTTGAACACACTACTTTGTATGCTTTTGAAATTCTAAGTGTTTCAACCGAATAGACAAAGTAAAGCAGAGTAAACACAAGGAGCAGTTTGGACGAGGGCAGTCCCCGAGTTCAATTTCAGACTGCAGAGTAGAGGTTTAACTCGGATAAGAGGGTACATACACATTTTTGCTCACGAATGAAAGCGACGGAGTAGAGCTACATTCCAGGAGCGCTTAGATTCCTCTCCAGCTTTATCCGGCCTATTCTTCTGTGATGGATGTGCATCCACAAGATAATAGGCATCATTGTGTAGAGCCTTGCTCACAATGAATGGCCCTTCCCATGGAGGAGATAGCTTGTGCATCCCGGTTGTGCGCTGCACGAGCCTAAGCACCATGTCTCCTTCTCGGAAAACCCTTGGGTTCACTTTCCGGCTATGATAACACCTCAAGTTTTGCTGGTAAACAGCTGATCGTGATAGAGTAAGCTCTCTTGCTTCTTCTAGCAGGTCAACGTCATCTTCTCGAGCTTCTCTCGCCTCCGCCTCAGTGTAGAGGGTTACCCGGGGGGAGTCATGCTCTAGGTCAATTGGCAACACGGCCTCAGCCCCATAAACCAAGAAGAATGGTGTGTAGCCGGTTGACCGGTTAGGGGTAGTCCTTAGACTCCACAACACCGCTGGCAACTCGTCTAGCCAACACCCAGGTGTTTTCAGCAGCGGCTCAATTAGCCTTGGCTTTATGCCTGAAAGCACCATGCCATTTGCTCTTTCCACCTGCCCATTGGAGGCGGGATGCGCGACAGACGCGACATCTAGTCGGATGTGCTTATCTCTGCAGAATCTCACCATGGAACCCTCAACAAAATTCGTGCCGTTATCCGTGATGATGCTGTGCGGGTAGCCGTATCTCAGGATCACATCCTTCAGGAAACTCACAGCAGTGGCTCCATCACATTTCCGAATAGGCTTCACTTCAATCCACTTGGTGAACTTATGAACCATGACCAAGATCTGAGTCATGTTGCCTCTAGCCGGCTTGAAGGGACCAACCATATCCAGACACCAAACAGCAAATGGCCAAGTAATGGGAATGGTTTTCAACTCGGAAGCAGGCATGTGGATCTTACTTGCAAATCTCTGGCAGCCGTTGCACTTCCTCACAATATCTTCAGCTTGCTTCAAAGCAGTGAGCCAGAAGAAGCCATGCCGAAAAGCCTTCTTGACTAGAGCTCGAGAAGAGGCGTGATGCCCGCATTCTCCTTGATGTATCTCCACCAGAATTTCTTCTCCTTCTTCTGGTTCCACACAGCGTTGCAACATGCCAGTGGGACTTCTTTTATGCAGCACTTCTCTGAAGATGGTGTAGCCCTTGGATCTTCTCTGAATTTGCCTTGCGGTAACCTCATCATCTGGCAGGGTACCGTCCTTTAGAAAGGATAATATGGGCATAGCCCAACTCGGTGTTTCCCGTGCGGGAAACACTAGTTCGTCCACTTCCATTGGAACAGCCACCACTGCGTCTTTTTCTGAGTTGGGGTTGACTCTCTGCAGCCCCGAACGGTTTGCAAGGACTTCCTCAATGAACGCGACAGTCCCCGAGTTGAGAGGGGCAGTCCCCGAGTAAGGAGGGGCAGTCCACGGGTTGCAGGCGCCAGTCCCCGGGATGGAGACTGCAGTCCCCGGGTCCTCTTTTGCACCTTCCCAGTCAATCTCCATTGGAATAGCTTCTTCATTAGGCAGAGAAGGAACAAAAATGGACTCCGAGTTGGGGGATGGCTTGATGGATGGCTTTCTCAGATGCTCCAAGGCAATCCTAGCCGGGATGTACTGCCGAGAAGACCCCAACTTTTACAGTTCATCTGCTGCTTCATTCTCTGCTCGGTGGATGTGTTGGAACTCGCAGCCTTCAAAGAATCCCGTCATGGTTTGGACCAGGAAGCGGTATGACGCCATGTTGGCATCCAGAGCATCCCAAGTACCAGAAACTTGCTGCACAACCAGATCCGAGTCGCCATAGCATATGATGCGCTGCACAGCAACTTCCTTGGCTACCTTCAAACCATGCACCACGGCCTCATACTCTGCAACATTGTTGGACGCCTTGAAGTGGATCTGCAGCACATACTTGAGTTGATCTTGCTTGGGTGACGTAAGCACTACGCCAGCGCCAAGGCCTTCCTTCACTTTGGAGCCATCAAAGTGCATCTTCCAGTAATTGGTTGCGGGAGAAGGAGGCTCGTACTGCACCTCAGCCCAATCCACAAGAAATTCCGCCAGAATCTGAGACTTGATGGCTTCTCTTCTCGCATACGCGGGAGCGTACACGGCCAGCTCGATTGCCCACTTGGCTACTCTGCCACTTGCTTCCTTGTTGCCCATGATATCCGAGATGGGGGCTGAACTCACCACGGTGATGGGATGTTCTTGGAAATAGTGCTTCAGCTTCTTGGCGCCTAGGTACACGCCATAAGTCATCTTCTGGTAGTGCGGGTAGTTCTGTTTGGAGCTGGACAGCACCTCGCTGAGATAATACACTGGCCGCTGCACACTCTTGCCTTCCTCTTCTCGCTCCACCACAATCACCACACTGACTACACGATTGGTAGCAGCAATGTATAGCAGCATTGGCTCTTTGGGTAGCGGACTAGCCAAGATGGGAGCGCTACCCAGCATCGCTTTCAGCTCATTGAATGCCACATCAGCTTGCGGTGTCCAGATGAACTTGTCGCTTTTCTTCATCAACTGATACAAAGGCAGAGCCTTCTCGCCCATTCTGCCCAAGAAACGACTCAGAGATTCCAAGCAACCAGTGAATTTTTGCACATCCTTTAGGGATCTCGGCAAGGACATGCTCTCAATAGCTTTTATCTTTGAAGGATTGGCCTCAATGCCCCGACTGGATACCAAGAAGCCGAGTAGCTTGCCAGCCGGGACGCCAAAGGTGCATTTACTCGGGTTCAGCTTCATCTTATACTTGCGCAAATTGGAAAAAGTTTCCTCAAGGTCACTAAGCAGAGTATGTGTTTTATTCGTTTTGATGACAATGTCATCTACGTACACCTGCACATTTTTGCCGAGTTGATCATGCAAGCATTTCTGCATGCATCTCTGATAAGTAGCACCCGCATTCCGCAACCCAAAGCACATGACACGATAGCAATAAGCCCCGTATGGGGTAATGAAAGCAGTCTTTATTTGATCAGCAGGGTTGAGAGCTATCTGATGAAAACCAGAGTAGGCATCTATGAAAGACAAAAGCTCACAACCGGCAGTGGAATCGATCACCTGATCGATGCGGGGTAGCGGAAAGGGATCCTTGGGGCAGGCCTTGTTCAAGTCGGTGTAGTCGACGCACATGCGCCATGCTGTAGCGGCCTTGGGGTCCTCCTTCTTCTTCTCAACCATGACCGGGTTGGCTAGACAATCCGGATGCAACACCTCCATGATGAAATTGCTTATCAGCAGCTTGGTGATCTGATCACCAATGGCCTTCCTTCTCTCATCTCCGAAGCGGCGCATAGCCTGCTTCACTGGTTTGGCGTCAGGACGCACATGTAGCGAGTGCTCAACCAACTCCCTCGGGACACCTGGTAGATCCTCATTGGACCAGGCGAACACGTCCCGATTCTCACGGAGGAAGTGGATGAGCTCGCTTTCCTATTTCATCCCCAACCCTGAGCCAATGATGGCAACACGGTCGGGAAACTCAGGGTCAACCTGGATCTTCTTCGTCTCTTGGGATGCCTGGAATGCCGTCCCGTACTGGGAACCCGGCATGCCTGGCACACCACCTTGCGCTGCTTGCGCCATAGCCACTACCTCATGTATCTTCTTCTTCTCGGCAGCAATCACCATAGACTCCGCCAACTGAGAACCAGCAGAGGCACACTCCATAGACTTCTTGTAATCACCAGAGATGGTGATCACGCCATTGGGACCAGGGATCTTCATCTTCAAATATGAAGCATGAGTAGAGGCCATGAACTTGCTCAGAGCAGGCCTGCCGAGTAGGGCGTGATAGGGGCTTTGATGATCAACTACCTCAAACTGCAGGCTCTCTGTGCGGCAGTTCTCCCTGGTGCCGAATAGAACGTCTATCCACACTCGGCCAATTGGAGAACAAGAAACCCTCGGCACAATGCCGTGGAAAGTGGTCTTGCTGGGTAGCAGCATGTTCTCGGCCATACCGAGTTTCGCAAGCGTGTCTCTGTACATAATGTTGATGCTGCTGCCATTGTCAATCAGTACCTTGCTGAACCTCACGTTCTTCTGAGTACCCAAGAAGGTGGGATCCACCACCAAGGCGTAGCTACCCGGGTTGGGCATCACCTTAGGATGATCCGCTCTGGACCACGTGATCTCTTGGTTGCACCAGTGCAGGTAGTGAGGAACAGCAGGGATCACAACATTGACTTCCATGGCACGCCTGTGCTGAGACTGCTTGTCAACGGGCTCAGAGGTGAAGATCATATAGCTCTCGTGATGCTCCTGGTACTGGTTGCGGCCTCCATCTCCATTGTTACCATTGTTGTTGTTACCTCTGTTGTTGTTGCGGTTGCGGTCGTTGTTGTTGTTGTTGCGGTAGCCATCGTTGTTGAAGTAGCGGTTGGCTCCTAAAGCCACCTGGTTCACATTCTCTCTTCTCGGGAAAGCTAGAGGCCGGACAGCCGGTGCGCGAGCAGGCTGTACAATGGCATTCGCAGCTGGCAGAGGAGGAGGAGGAGGCAGGCCCTCATTCTTGATCTCTTCCCACCAACTGCACTGCCGAGTAGTGTGGTTGGCAGGTCTAGCGGGATGCCGAGTATGGAAGCTGCATGGGCCATCCTTCATGTCCTTGAAGACAAAGTTCTGAACAGGACCCGAGTTGCCGCTACCCTGCTGGGGAGCGTTGTACAACTTCTTGATGCCTTGGCCCTGATTCTGGTTCTGCCCGTACTGGGATCCAGCAGTTTTTGGCCTCTGGCTACTCCCAGCTCCGGTAGCCACAGCATTCACCTCCTCAGGATCGTACTGGGTATCAATCTGGTCACCTCTGCGCTTGTTGCGGAACTCATTGCGCTTGTTGTTGTTGTTGTTCCTTCTCGGCTCAGCAGCATCAAGAAGAGGCTAAGTTGGGTCACCGGGTGCGTACTAATCCGCAATCCGGATGGTCTCAGCGAGAGTACTCGGCATCTCTCTCTGCAGCCTTTGCCACAACATGCTGCCATGCCTGCAACCCTGCGCAAACCAAGTGATGGCATGGGCCTCGTTCACACCTTCACAGGTGTTCCTCAGAGTACTCCAGCGAGTAAGATATTCTCGGTCCGTCTCCTCTTCCCGCTGCCTGGAAGCGGATAGCTGCTGCGGCCTATTCAGCCTCTGGTAGGTGCTGGTGAAGTTGCTGACAAAGGCCTCCGCGAAGTCAAGCCAGCAGTTGATGCTGTGCTTGGGCAGGTTGTTGAGCCAAGTTCTTGCTGGTCCTTCTAGCATCTGCGGGATGTACCGCACGACCCATCTCCAGTTGCCGCCTGCAATGTGCACGGCTGTGACATAGTCAGTAAGCCAGTCTTCCGGTTTGGTGCTGCCGTTATAGCACTTGGTCCCCCTAGCGAGCTGGAACTGCTTCACGGATGGCTCTGTCATGATGCGTGGGCCAAAGCATTCTGGGCCAGGCGGCCCCTTGCTCTCGAGTTGCGCGGATAGGTTAATCCGGTCCAGCTTGTGCCTGGCATCACTAGGCTCCAGCACACGCTCACCCACGCGATCCATGATATCATAGCCAGCCAACCCCATAGCCGAGTAGCCATCATCATATCTGTCCACCTGCACTACTGCAGGTTGCTCCACCAGGTTGGCGGCTGGCGCGATCGCAAGCGGCTGCGGTCTCTGCCGAGTAGGCTGAGCAACCTGATGCTGAGAAGGGCGTGGGCGATCTCCATTTCGCGCCTGGCTATGAGCTTTATGGGCTTGATAGCCTGCTCCTGCAGTGTTGTGTTTTTGACCGGACTGTCGCGGCGACAGCCGAGTCGTACACCTGCATCTGCCTGTCTCTGCCAGAGTGCCCACTCCGGTCCCTCTCACGGCTGTGATGCGGTGATGAGGCCTGATCGTTAGATCTAGCCGCATGCGAATGCACCACCTGAGAAGCACCAGCACCCGGATTGGCTTTCCGGAACTCCTCGTTCTGCCTAGCAGCCTCTAGCACTAGCTCATTGAGCCTCTCCTGCTGCCTAACGCGCACGTCGCCAGCGAGATGCGGCAACTCAGCAGCTACAACCTCAGCAGCTCTAAGGGTTTTGGCGGGGGTGCTGTATTTGGGTCTGGTGGTGGTGGTGTTTTGGCTATCAGCTTGGCCAGCAGTTTCACCAACTGCTGCCATCTCGGTGCCTAGGTTGCGGCGCGTAGCGCCTGCCTTGGCAGGCCTCCTAACTACAGGTGTAAAGCCGTGAGCTCTGTTGTACTCGTTCTGGTCCAGGTTAAGCTCGAGCCTAACCTTTTCCAGCTCCAGCTGCTCGGCGAGCAGCGCCTGGCGCTCCTGGTCGATCTGCGCCCTCATGGCCATAAGCTCAAGCTCGGTGGGAGGCGGCATGCCTACTCGCACGGCGGATGCCGGTATCGTCGATGTCGTGGAAGGAGGGATGTAGCCCGGGAGGTTCTGGGGCAGCTCGTAGGGCTTGTGCGTTCTCGGGAGCTCGCTTGGGCCAGCGAGTTCCTCAACGACTGCCGCGGATGCAGCTGCGCCTTTCCCGGCAGCGATAGCCGGGCCGGTCATCAGCACTTCCACGCTGTCCGCAGAACAGCCAGTTGACTTTCCGCGGGCAGCGATGACAGCAAGGGGATCTTCCGCGACGTGCACCTGCTCGGGGTACTCGCGGACGATGGTGGTGGCGACGTAGACGAGGTGCGAGCCGAAGGAGACCACCGTGCCGCCCTCTGGCATGGCCCTGTCGCCGAAATCGCCGGCGTTGTCGATGACGAAGTCGAAGGAGCCGAATCTGTGGAAAAGGCCACAGACCACGCGCTCCCCAGTAGCAGAAATGGATCCCGTCCGAACGTGAACTCCAGCCAGCGCCGCTGGTTGCCCCACGGTGGGCGCCAACTGTCGTGGTGGTATCACGGCAGATGCCATAGGATGGCTAATTGTTTGGGGTCGATGGACGCTGGAGGTGCTCGGGGAGGGATCACGCAGCGAGTATTCGCGTGTGGGATGAAACAAACACTGCAAACAACAAGATCTACCCAGGTTCAGGGCCCTCGTGTGGAGGTAAAACCCCTACTCCTGCCTTTCTCTCTTTGTATTTGTGTGTCACCGAGTAGCCACAGTACAGTTTTGGCCTACCGCCGAGTAGCCACCCTTCTCTCTACGTAATGTGTAAGCTAGGTGTTCTCTCCAAAGCCGCGACCGTGAACCTAGTGAATCCACCCTCTCACAGGAGGAGGCAGGGCACCTTATATACTGGTGCCCAGCCGGATACAGCCAAGAGGGAAAAGAACAAACATATGTCGACATAGTGTGCACACTGCACACTTCCAGCTTCTCGCTGACAGCTTTGGCTTCCTAGTTTGTCTTGTGTGGAAAGTCGTTGTGCAAAACCAAGATGACGATCTGTTATCACTGTCACGGCCACAGGGTAGGCCTCCTAACCTGCACCGCCCTGCTGACACCCTGGCACGGATAAGCACGCACTCTGCAGATGAACAGTGCACCAGTACGGACCCAGGATACGCGGGATCCTGTGTCAGAACGGCTCCTTTGACTTCTGGCCCGAGTAGGAAACCACTCCCTCTACTCGGACCACTTCCTCTACTCGGAGGAGAATAACTTCCTTGATTCTTTCTCCTGGCCATCAGCGTGTATGGCCGAATAGCAGTCGACCGGGTAGCGTGTACCGGGTAGCCAGCTACTCAGCCAAACCTCTCCTTTGATCTTGCCTTTATCACTTGCCTTACCCCTACTCGGGGGTAACCCCCCGACACCCATCATGGCCGAATACCGGAGAACGGTGGATGATTTTGCCATCTGTTTCCTTGGATTTGAAGTACTTCACATCAAAAGGGAAGAAAATTGGAACGCGGATGCATTAGCCCGCATGGGATCAGAAAGAGTGAGAACCCTACCACCTGGTGTGTTTGTACATCATTTGCATGAACCATCAATCAAAGGTGGATATATTGATTATCCTCTCGTTTCCGAGTCAATTGAAGTTCTGCTCCTTAACCCGGATCGGACAATTCCATACTTAAACTTCTTAGTTGATCAGAAGTTCCCGGATGGAGCAGACGAGGTCTTGCAAAGACAGATACAACGTCGATGCAAAGGATACACGGTAATTAATGGTTGCCTGTATAAGCGCAGCACTATCGTAATTTTTCAGCGATGTATTTCGCGAGAGGAAGGACGAGAAATTTTGCATGAAATCCATGCAGGAGATTGTGGACATCATGCTCAACCAAAAAGCATAGTCAAAAAACCATTCCGTGCAGGGTTTTTCTGGCTCACAGCCAAGACAGATGCCGAACACATAGTAAACACTTGTACCGGATGCCAGTATTACGCCAAGAAGACGAATATGCCAGCGCAAGCACTCAAAACTATCCCTATAACATGGACGTTCGCGGTCTGGGGGCAAGATATGATGGGACCATTCAAAACTGCAAAAGGCGGACTTACACATCTACTCGTTGCGGTGGATAAGTACACCAAGTGGGTGGAGGCAAAACCCATCAAGAAACTTGACGGTGTGACTGCCAGAAACTTCATCATTGACGTAGTCATGAGATATGGCGTTCCACACAGTATAATCACCGACGACGGGAGTAATTTATCTATTGGAGAGTTGGCAAAATATTGCCGACAAACGGGAATACGCCTAGATCTTGCATATGTGGCTCACCCACAATCCAATGGGCAGGTTGAGAGAATGAATAGCTTAATCCTGCAAGGAATACGCCCAAGACTCGAATCTCCTCTTCATAGAGCAGCTGGACCATGGGTAGAAGAATTACCTTTCGTGCTTTGGAGTATTCGAACGACGCCAAATAGATCAACAGGGCAAACCCCGTTTTTCTTGGTTTATGGTGTTGAAGCAATGCTTCCAACGGACATGCTCCATGATAGCCCAAGAGTGCAGGCTTACAATGACTCGGATGCCAAATGTGCTCGACAGGATGCCGTCGATCTTTTAGAAGAAGAATGAGACCTTGTGCTTCAAAGATCCACCATTTATCAGCAAGGATTGAGACGCTACCATAGTCGGAAAGTCAGGCATCGATCTTTAAAGAAGGTGACCTAGTTCTAAGATTGGTGCAAGAAAGGAAGCACAAGTTAGCCCCAGTCTGGGAGGGACCATTTGTCATTAGCAAGGCTATGAAAAATGGATCTTATTATCTTGTAGATATCCGAGACACGGAAGATGATCCCAAGCGTCCAAATCGCAAAAGAAAGAGGAAGATATATGTTGACCTAGGAGAGACGAAAAGGCCCTGGATCATCCAGCAGTTACGTCCCTTCTACACTTAGTTCAATTTCTATGTAAACAACTTCGAGATCATGAAATAAAGTTGTCGGAATTCATGCATCACTGTTTTATCTTTTTTCGTACAAAGCATAAGTCCGTTTTATCTATTTCCCAATGATCTTTCAAAATACTCAATGTTAACCCGAATTGTGCCTGCGTGCTCGAAGTTATAAAAATGAATGCTACTCAGCCTAAGGAGGCTTAAGGAAACCCAGATTGTGCCTGCGTGCCTGAGTTTCATACTTTTTCACAATTCCTTACTTTTTCTCTAAGTATTATCTGATTGTTTTTTATGTTGGGTCACTAGAACTAGTCAGTAAAAATGCCTTTAGTATGATCCATGTTTCCGATTTTTGACTGATTGGTTGTACCCAGTCACTTGGCATGAAGATTATGTACTATCGAGCCATTTCAAACACTAAGGACAGTTAAGACATACAAACCAGAGAACTTAGAAGATAAAGGGGTTAAAACCCGAAAAACTTGCAAAGACTTAGTAATTTAACTGCAAAAGTGGAGTACTTGTTTATACAAAAGAATAGATAGCATTACAATAAGTGTTACATTGTAAGATCAGTAATGCTTCTATTTTCTTATCTTCTACCCAGGACCAAGCAGCTTCCTTAGGCATCCGAGTCTTCTTCTTCGCTGTTGGATTCCTCAGGAGTTGTCGGGATTTCCTCCTCGGGGTAGAAGGTGGAGATGTTCACCATATTGGCGATCTTGGTGGCGTGGCCTTTGATTTGGCACGTTTTTCCCTGTTTTCTGCTGTTTTCTATTTCAGAAAAGTTGTTCTGGAAATATTCTCGGATTTGGACCCCACAAAGTCCGAAGTGCCTATTTTCCCCGAAAGCATCCAGAAGACCGAAGAGGAGACGAAGAGGGGCATCAGGGGGCTCACACCATGGGGTGGCGCCCCCTTGGCCGCGCCAGGGGGTGGTGTGGGGCCCCTAGGGCTCCACCGCCTCTGCCCTTTCGCCTATTTATTCCCCCGGATCGAAAACCCTAGACACCTGATACAAAATCCGTGAAAAGTTCAGCAACCATCGTCACCGTCAACCATAGATCAGGGGGGTTCTGAAGCTGTCTCCGGCACCCTTCCAGAGAGGAAATCATCAGCGGAGGCCTCTACATCACCATGCCCGCCTCCGGAGTGATGCATGAGTAGTTCATCCTTGGACTACGGGTCCATAGCAGTAGCTAGATGGTTGCCTCCTCCTCATATGCCTCCATGTTTAGATCTCGTGAGCTGCCTACCATAATTGAGATTGATATTATGTAATTCTATGTGCTGTGTTTGATGGGATCCGATGAATATTGAACTTATGCCAAGTTGGTTATAGTCTTTATTTTCATATGTTATTTGTGATCTTGCATGCTTTCTGTTGCTAGTGGTTGCTCTGGCCAAGTAGTTGCTAGTGACTCCAAGAGAGAGTATTTATGCTTGATAGTGGGTTCATGCCTCCTTTTCGCCTATGCTCGAGTGAAAGAAACGTGACAGGGGAGGATGTGATGTTGCCACTAGGGATAAATAGCGGTGAGAGTGCCCGCGTGTACAATCATTGCTTACATTACACACATTGTTTAATACAGTTATATGTTGCTTGCAACTTAATACATAAGGGGGTTCGGATGATAACCTGAGGGTGGATTATTAGTGATAGATGCAGTTGGATTACGGTCTATGTATATTGTTGTAATGCCCGCACTAAATATCATAGTAGTCATCATGTCTTGAATGTGCACTACGGTGCAACCTTTATTTGTCAATTCCCAACTGTAATTTGTTCACACAGCATGCTATCTTTTATGGAGAGACACCACTAGTGATCCTATGTACCCCGGTCCATTTTCTTACACTGTTAAACAAACCTCTACAATTTCCTGCTTTCTTTACTTACTGCAATCATACACCATCCACACTATATGTCTAATCTTTGTTTTCAGCAAGTCCGGTGAGATTGACAACCTGATACGTCATAAACTTATCCCTAATTTCTGATGCTCCATGATCATAGTATGCCAATTGCTACATGCTTTCTCCCTTCTTTATGTCATTTTATCGATTTTCCGAACTAACCTATTAACAACATGCCACGGAGCAAGTTCCATGTTTTCTGCTGTTTTTTAGTTTCAGAAAAGTTGTTCTGGAAATATTCTCGGAATTGGAAAATTCGAAGCCCGGAAGTCCTATTTTCCCCGGAAGCATCCACAAGACCGAAGAGGAGACGAAGAGGGGCAGCAGGGGGCCACACCATAGGGTGGCGCGGCCCCCCGGCCGCGCCAGCTACGGGTGTGGGGACCCCGGCATCCACCGCATTTGCCCTTTTGCCTATTTAAGCCCCCCGGATGGAAAACCCTAGACACCTGATCAAAATCCCCAAAAAAAAGTTCGGCAGCCGCCGTCACCATCAACCCCAGATCAGGGGGGTTCTGAAGCTGTTTCCGGCACCCTGCCGGAGAGCAGATCATCACCGGAGGCCTCTACATCACCATGCCTGCCTCCGGAGTGATGCGTGAGTAGTTCATCCTTAGACTACGTGATGGAGGGATAATAACCCGGTAGGCCAACTCCAAGGAATAACCCGGCCCAAAGGACGCTGCGCAGGATCCGGCTAAGGAAAGAAACTTTCGGAAGGCCCAAGTTTGTAGGCCCAGTAACCCGGATTGTGGGTTACGGTGAAGGAAAGTTAGGGTTTGTGCGCCGTGTCCGGGTAGGATCCAGGGTGCGCCTTGGAGGGTAAGCCAGGGGGTACGGGTGCTTTATAAACCGACCCCTAGGAGTAGTTGATTAAGATCCAAGAACCCTAGCAATACCGCTTGATATCGAGCATCCCGTGTAACCCGAGAGTTGAGTTATTATATTAAGATCGGAGACTCGGCGACTTTGATTGCCGGCTACCAGATCGATTACCATCATGTTTTCCTCTGAGCTAAACCCTCGTCTTGCCCCAAGATCAGTTACCCCCGGTAACGTCTGCCGTGATTATCCCACGACAGTTGGCGCCCACCGTGGGGCCTGCGTCCAAAGGTGTTTACATCACGGGAGAAGCTCGGAAATACATGGAGAATCTTGTCATCGGCGAGATCTACATGGGACGATTCCGGCTGGGGGCCAGAGTCGGATCACCTCGAGTCCGGATCTACTGTGACGATCGGCCAGATCAACATCTTCATCGGTACGGTACGTACGCCTGGTTTAAAGGGACAATATCATGTGCATACTACCGGAACTTCTAGCAGGGACAAAGAGACGTTAAAGCAAACGGTAAACTCGGTTTCATCAGCCGTGCCGGGATACCTGAGATGGGCGGAACAAGAGGTAACGTGGAGCAGAAGAGATCACCCGGAAAGAATAGAGCGCCCAGGAGTCTTGGCATTGGTGGTTGCGCCACAGGTCAATGGTTACGAACTGAAAAGGGTCCTGATGGACGGTGGAAGTAGCATTAACATCCTGTATTGGGAAACCTTCTTGCGCATGAGTCTCAAAGAGTCCCAGCTACAGAAAAGTTCGACAGTCTTTCATTGGATCGTGCCGGGTCACTCGGCGAGCCCCGAGGGAAAGATCACCTTGGAGGTTGCTTTCGGAGAATCGACGGATAATTATCGAGTTGAGTGGCTCACGTTCGAGGTGGTCAAATTGCGCAGTCCTTACCACGCGCTGTTCGGAAGACCGGCTTATGCTAAATTCATGGCTAGGCCGTGTTATGTATATTTGCAGCTAAAGATCCCGGGTCCTAAACGGACCATCACCGTGCACGGGAACCGGGATATAGCGGCTGAGTGTGACGAAGGAGATTCAGTAATGGCCGAGCAAGCGTGCAGAAAGGAAGAACTCGAGTATTACCGGTCTCAAGTAAATCCGGATGATAGAACAGCCTGAAAAAGCCGAATACTGAGGATGAGAGAGCAAAATTCAAGGCAGCACAAGACACCAAGAAGATAGATTTTGTTGAAGGTGATTCCACTAAGCAATTTACCATAGGGTCTAATTTGGGAAAAGAGCAGGAGAAGGCACTTGTGGAGTTTATTCGTTCAAATGCAGACGTGTTCGCCTGGACACCTAGCGACATGCCGGGTATCCCTACAGAGCTGGCCGAGCACAGTTTGCATGTAGATCCCAAGTCCAGGCCCGTGAAGCAGGGCTTGAGGAAAATGAATGAGGAAAGAAGGAAGGCTATAGGCGAAGAGATCGCTCGGCTATTGGCAGCCGGCTTTATCATGGAAGTATTTCACCCGGATTGGTTAGCAAACCCAGTTCTAGTGATGAAAAAGACCAATGAGTGGAGGATGTGCATTGATTTTACGAGTCTCAACAAACATTGCCCAAAGGATCCGTTCGCACTACCAAGGATAGATCAGATTATAGACGCAGTAGCTGGAAGTGACCTATTATGCTTTCTGGACGCATATTCCGGGTATCATCAGATTAAGCTCAAGAGGGAGGATTGGGAGAAAACATCGTTTATAACCCTTTTGGGGCCTTTTGCTATAAAACCATGACGTTTGGATTGAAGAACGCTGGCGCAACTTATCAACGGTGTATTCAGAAGTGCTTCGAGGACCAAATCGGACGTAATGTCCATGCTTATGTGGATGATGTGGTTATCAAAACTAGGAAGGCAGAGACGTTTATCGATGATCTAAAGGAAACGTTCAAGAATTTAAGAAGGTACCAGATGAAGCTTAACCCGACAAAGTGCGTGTTTGGAGTTCCAGCCGGGAAATTACTCGGCTTTATCGTCTCCGAGAGAGGAATTGAAGCAAACCCGGATAAAATCAAACCTATCCAAAATTTGAAAAAGCCGGAAAATTTGAAGCACGTTCAAAAACTCACGGGCTGCGTGGCAGCCTTGAGCCGATTCATATCAAGACTCGGAGAAAAGGCAATACCCTTGTACCGGCTCTTGAGAAAGTCAGACAAATTCGTATGGGATCAGGAGGCGGATGAGGCGTTCGAGGCACTAAAAAAGCAGTTATCCGAAGCACCAGTACTAGCGGCCCCGGGTCCTAAAGAGCCTATGTTGCTGTACGTGGCAGCAGGCCCCCGAGCCGTCAGTGCAGTAGTGGTCGTGGAGCGTAAAGAAGATGGGAAAGGTTATCCAGTTCAGAGGCCGGTTTATTATGTCGGTGAAGTATTGTCGGAAGCAAAGCAGCACTATCCGCATTGGCAAAAGCTGGTTTTGGGAGTCTTTATGGCCAGCCGGAAATTGAAGCCGTATTTCCAGGAACACCCCATAACGGTGGTTAGCTCAATACCAATGTCGGATATCATCAGGAACTCGGATGCGACTGGAAGAATAGCCAAATGGGCAATAGAAATGGGGGATTATCACATCAATTACGAGCCCAGGTCAGCAATCAAATCTCAGGCTTTAATTGATTTCGTTAACGACTGGACACATACAGGCATGACTACAACGGTTCCAAACTCCGAGTCATGGACCATGCACTTCGATGGATCTAAGCAATACGAGGGATCAGGAGCTGGGGTGGTGCTAACGTCACCCAAAGGAGATAAATTAAGTTACGTACTACAAATTCACTTTGACTGTTCCAACAACGTGGCCGAGTATGAGGCCCTATTGCATGGCTTGAAGGTAGCCAAGGAGATGAACATCAAGAGGATACGATGCTTCGGAGATTCGGACCTTGTGGTACAGCAGGTGTCAGGAACTTGGGATAGAAAGGATGCAACCATGGCAGCATACCGCAGGGAGGTTGATAGGGTTGCAGGATGCTTTTCCGGGTATGAGGTGGAGCATATAGACAGAAGAAAGAATGAAGCAGCAGACGCCCTTGCTAGACTCGGCTCGCGCAGAGAGCCGGTTCCACCTAACGTGTTCCTGGATGAGTTATGGCGACCATCAGTTAAAATCGAGTCTGAGGAGGAACTGGCAAGTAAAGACCCGGATACGGAGCTCGTGGCCACTATACGCGCTATTCCCGAGTGGACAGAACCGTTTTTGGCCTACCTGTCACGAGGCGAGTTACCACAACAGGAGGTGTTAGCAAGGCAAATTTTGCGGAGAGCAAAGGGGTATTCTATCATTAATGGGGAGTTGTACAAGAGAAGTGCAGCAGGAGTCTTTTTGCGCTGCGTAGCACCAGAAGAAGGCCGACAGATTCTCAAGGAAATCCATGAAGGCGATTGCGGGCATCATGCATCCACAAGATCCCTTGTGGCAAAGGCTTACCGACACGGATTTTTCTTGCTGACGGCTCTAGCGGATGCGGAAAGATTAGTAGCAAGGTGTGACGGATGTCAAAGGTACGCTCGCCAAACCCATGTGCCGGCTATGGAATTACGGACCATCCCGTTAACTTGGCCGTTCGCTGTCTGGGGGATGGATATGGTTGGCCCCTTTCATATGTCACCATGCAAGAAGACACATCTTTTGGTGGCTATTGATAAGTTCACCAAGTGGGTTGAGGTTATGCCAGTTACTAATTGTGAAGCAGCTACAGCAGTCAAGTTCTTGAAAAAGATTATCTACCGGTTCGGGTATCCCCACAGCATAATTACCGACAATGGAACCAACATGTCCCTTGGTGAGATGGAGAAGTTCTGTGGCAACAATGGAATCCGGCTTGATGTTGCATCAGTGGCTCATCCGCAGGCCAATGGACAAGTGGAGAGGGCAAACCAAGAATTGCTTCGCGGATTAAAACCACGATTGCGAGTCCCTTCTATCAGGGCCGCTGGCGCATGGGTCGAAGAACTTCCTTCTGTGGTTTGGGGCATCAACACTACACCTAACAGGTCCACTCAAATGACACCCTTCTTCATGGTCTATGGCGCGGAGGCAGTACTACCGAGTGATATTATTCATGATTCACCACGAATATCAGCTTACGTCGAAGTGGAGAACGAAAAGACCCGGCAGGATGCCGCAGATATGTTAGAAGAACAAAGGGAACAAGCCCTGGAGAGATCAGCCATTTATCAGCAAGGTTTACGGAGGTATCATAGCCGGCGTGTGAAAACCCGGGTCTTCGAGGAAGGAGACCTGGTTCTGCGCCTGGTACAGTCAAACGAAGGAAAACACAAATTATCACCGCCATGGGAAGGACCGTTTATCATAAGCCGGAATCTGCATAACGGATCATATTACTTGGTAGATGCAAGGGAAGAGTCGGCTACAGTTAATGACACCGCTCATACCACTTCATCTATGCAAGAAAGAGACAGACCATGGAACGTGGCGCAGCTACGTCCGTATTATACTTAGTAAAGATTATAGTGGCAAGTGGAATTGCACGGTGTAACAGGCAGCAGGTTTCAGACGTACTCTTTTCCTATCCAGGGTACCCTTGGGGACTGGATGGGTTTTTAATGAGGCGGCTTGTGACCTAACTTTTTCATATCAAGTAAAGAGGTGGTTATTATCATGTTCTTCACTCTCAGCACGTCGCGTACATATATAGGTCTTGGGGGCTGATTGCTTGAATAGCACAGTTGAAAACTCAAAGACCCGGCCTTGATGCCTATGAGTTATAAGGGCCGGTTACTCGCAAACGAGTACGGCTACAATCTTATAACCGGACAAAGGAGCCAAATTTTCTTGACTTTTCTTACTTAAGCTCGATGTGACTCGCACTAAAATGGCATGATTTGCTCGCTTACGATTACAATCAGCCATGAAGCCCAATGGGACTTGGTTGACCCTGTTTCGTACAGATGTAACAACATGATATCCATGCGAAAGCCGGCTTATAGTATCACAGAGTCAAAAGGGTCATCTAAACCACAAGTTATGCAGAGTACAGGGCTGATAGCCGGAAACTCAACGATTATTAAGCATAACTTCAAAACCTATGTGAAACGGCTCTGGGCTTTTTGGACCTAACAGCAAACAAATGTGTTCTCCTTGAAAGATCACGTTTCCCAGACTCGGAATCCGGGTCTTGGGGGCTCGGGATCTCGAAAACGAGAAAAATTGTTTGATTGTTAAAGCTCAAAAATCCAGAAATCCGAGTCTTGGGGGCTTGGGGACTTAGCAGCAAGCCCGCTTGTCAACACCCATGAGACCCGGAAACCGAGTTTCATAAAAGGAGCAATAAAGAAAGCCGGATATCGAGAGCAGATGAGTTCAAAAATGGATAAATTTAAAAAGGCCAGAAGAGGCATAGAGTATATCAAGACCTTAGCGTACATTACAAAATCCCGGTGAAAAGATATCAAAGGTGCACAGGCGCACCACCCAAAATATAATTGTTTAAACAGCACATTGGCCGACTGACGCATAAGAAGAGGCATTAAATATCAGATATCACTCGGCGTCCATCTTGGCCTTGCCCTTGCCATCATTGGTGGTAGCAGCAGCACCCGGATCAGTAGTACCAGCCCGCGCAGGAGGTGGAACGACTGGTGTTGAGGTAGCAGGTGCAGAACCGGCTTCAGCTTGCTTTTTGGCAGCCTCCGCCCTCAACTTAGCAGCTTCCTCCTTCCACCGAGTTAGCATATCATACGGCTCGGGAAGATCCGACTTAACCGCTTCACCAGCAGCATCATATGCAGGAACGAGGGAATCAACATCCAGGTCATCAGCAATCACGCTGGCCGGGTAGCGGACCTCCTTCTGGACAGCCTGAAAATCCTTCACTGAGAACTTGGATCAATCAAGCTTGAACTCTGGAAAGCCGCCCATCAGCTTCACTAGCTCGAGCTTAGGGAAATAAGCCTTAGCAAGCGCGAGCCCCCGGGTTACTCCAACCCGGCAAGACGAGCGTTTCCAGTGCCAAATCCACTCGGGGATAGTGGAGAAGGCATCCAGCATTCTCTTCAGATCGACATGCCCCTTACCCGGCCACCGTAATTCCTGAAGAATCCATTTGGTTCCGGTGCATAGCTGCCGGATAACGCTCTTGATAGTTTTCAGCCTGGCAATGTCATCCTCATCCGGCATCAATTCGTCCGGGCCTGAAGGAATGGAAACATGAGTCGGGAAAATTCTGGCTATTTATCAAAAGGATAACCCGGAGGAAGAAACGTACCAAGCAAAGCACGATACGTGTCAGCAATTTGGACAGAAAGGCTTGTTAAATCATCTTCTGCTTTGTGAGCCCTTTTCCTGTACTTCCTCATTATCATCCTATTCCTCCTGGCCTCGGCCTCGGCTGCTTCACGCAGAACCACCTCCTTTTCAATGAGCTTGGTGGCATCTGCCAGTTTCTCCTCAGATCGAGTCACGAAGGACTGCATGGACGCAACGAAGGATTAGCCGGGTAAAGGGGCAAGTTATCAGTCGCTTGTATCATAAAGTCCCAAGCAAATTATGAATCAATTCACTCGGAACTTGGGGACTGGATAAGGACACAAGCAGCGTTAGTCGGATTTACCTCGTGTTTGGCTATTAAAGCCCCCAAGATGTTTTCTTCATTAGCCCTCAAGGTGTGTAGGGTTTCGAGCATCTGGGCAAATGTCAGGTCCTCAGGCTGGGCACCGGAAGAGCCGGCAGCCTGATCGCCTGGTGGGGGAACTCTCCCCGCCCGTGGGGTCGAGACCCGGACGGTTTGAGTATCCGGGTTGGGAGAACCCATCCTCGTATCCAGAACCTCGATCTCCTCGTCCACTGGTTCCGACGAGGAAGGAGACCCGGTGGATCGGTGAAGTGGATTCCCCAAGGGGCCTTGTTCCTGGTTATTTTCAGTGTCACCGCCAGTCGCGGCATCTACGTTCTCAGTCGCTCCTCTGTCCGATGGTTATCCGTCTCTACATTCTCCGGGTCACTAACGGTGGCTTGAGTGCTAAAAGAAAGATGAGAGGAGGCAGTTAGCAGTGGTGATTGAAAATTGTCAGGCATCAAAAGAAGTCATATAGCAAAAGCTTACCCCATTCACGGTGTAGTCTGGCGGGAGCTCGCCGCTGGAAGCAGACGAAGTCGCCACAGGGACCACTAGCGGAACCCGGAATTGCCCGCACGTGGATGGTTAGGAAAGGGTGGCGTTGAGGAGAGTCGGAAGGACGAGACGGAGGAGCACTGGCACGAGGGACGGAGGAGGTAGAGATGCCCGGGTTAAGGGGATCTTCACCCGGGGAGCTCCGAGTTACTCTGCGCTTGGCTGGAAGAGAATCCTTCAAGTACGACGAGTTCGATAATTGATGGTTAAGTTGTCGCATGACGTCAAAGGAGTAAGGTTCAGAGGATAACGAGGAGAAAGGAACCTTGGACACTGCCCCTCTGGTCTTCCTCTTGGCTCCAACTGTTGCCTCTTGGTCAGAGTCGGTAGCCTCCGGGTCATCCTCCTTGTTCTCACCTTCATCCTCCAGCCCTGCGAAACGAGTGTGCGTCCGTGGGAAAAAGTTAAATGGGAGGAAAATGATGCAAGTGAAAATAATACAAGTTCCGGGTAAGTACCTTCACTATCGTCGGCCGACTCGTCCTTCTTCCGGGTTTCTGGAAGGGGGGAGGGTTCCACTCTCCAGAAGGGCTCATCAGCCTAAGACAAAAGGATGGAATTAAGGGTTAGAAGCTGTATCAAGTCAAAGTGTGAAAATAAGTTATGAATATCGGATATTACCGCTGGGGCCGGGTTTTCCCGGGTAAATGGGGGCAACCCGGCGATGTTCTTTATCACCTCTAGCTTCTCTATCAAGAAGCCCTTGACGGTCTTGTTGGTGTCGCCGGTCGCGAAGCTCTTGGTGGAATATCGGAGTGCATCCGTGGTATGCCCCGAGTACTCGCACATTAATTTGGTGCGGATGGAATTGGGTTGGATTCGAAAATCAACCCATGTTTTCACTAAATTGAGCCCCAGGAGGCCTTGGGCTGAGAGGATGGCTATCTTGGCTAGCAAGGGAAGGATCACCTCCCTGTCTGAGTCAGGGGCAAAGGCATTGAAAGACTCGGAAGGCTCGAGGGGGCCCTCCGAGTAACCCGGCAGTCTCTTCTCACCGGGTGGAGAAGTGTCATGGCAGTAGAAGAAGGATAATTGCCAGTGCTTGACATGAGAGTTCAGATTGAGGGTTGGCATTTCGGAGTTTTTACGGCGTTGGATGGATACCCCGCCGCATGTGAGAAGTGCTCCGTCGCCGCTTTCGCGGCACGGCTTGCACTGGAACAGTTCAATGAAGAGAGTCAAACTCGGCGGAGTGCACAAGTATGACTCGGATAGGACAATGAAGTGGGTAATATTCAACATAGAGTTAGGCCCTATGTCGAACACCCGGAGGCCGTAGTGGCTCAGGACTTCGCGAAAAAAAGGGTGACCCGGAGGGCGGAATCCCCGGGTCACGTGCTCTACAAAGCAGATTACCTCGCCGTCGGTGGGAGTAGGCCGGGTCTCGTCACCCGGCGCTCTCCAGTGAATGTCCTTCTGAGGGGGAAGAACCCCTAACTCGGCCAATTCTTCCAGTTTGGCCTTGGTGACGGTAGATCGCCCCCAATTGGCGGATATGGATTGGGTTGTCCTCGCCTGGGCCGGCTGCTTCCCTTGCCTTTTGGGAGCCATGGGATCGACCTGCAAAACACAAGAAAAAGAGGTACAGGAAATAAGACTCGAAAGTATTGAGGTATCAGGAAAGCGTGAAAACTAAGAACTATCCGGGTATCACACCATGAAGTGGAGATTGCGAGGTATCCGGGTATTAAGTATAACCATGGAGGTTATTGGTCACTTACGTATGGAAAAGTGTTTTGGGAAGACGGATGGTTGCCCATGTATCTACTGCAAGCAAAATAACCGGAAAGGGAGGATTTTCCGGGTGTCAATATTAAGAGCGGAAGATTGAGGTGAAATAGATCTAGATTGGAAAACTTGCGAACGATTTTTCGAAGAGATTGGTGATTAATAATGGTAGGAGGGCGATGTGTGATCATCAAACAGGTTGTTAGCGAGCATCTAAGCCGTCTAAATTTGGTGTGACGGAGAAAACGGCCCACAGGTTGACCTAGATTCAATCTGGGATGAATCGAGAAGTTGCGAGGCTAAATTAAACAAATACAAGGAACTTACTGGGAGATCTTGGAGTTTATTGCGACGACGGCGGACGGCGTGGCTCGAGCGTCCTTCTGCGATTCTTGGAGAGCGGAACGAGGGTGCGGCGGAGAAGCTTGACGGCGGCACGAGATGGCTCGAGAGCGAGCGCGGCCGGCGGCGGCTTTGCTTCGACGGCGAGCGCGAACTTCTTGCGGTGGTGTTACGAGGGCGTAAGGAGCAAGGAAGGAAAGGGGAAATTGAAGTGGAGCGATGGGTTTTAGGTCACCCTCTGAGCACTATTTATAAGATGAGGGTGAGTCTATCTCAACGGCCGGAAGCCGGAAGTTGTGGGGTAGTGGCTATCTACGCGGATTCTGCGAGATATGCTCCAAGTATTGAGCAAAGTATCTGGACAAAAAAGAGAAGGAGATCCACCCCGTGATATCAGGGTCAATTATCGAGTATGGAATCTTGACATTTTTATTAGGGTTTAGACCTGGAAAATTAAACCAAAGTATTTGGGGGAAAAGCCGGGTTACTATATGGCCACCATGGAGTAAGGCCTAGCTGTCTATCAAAGCATCTTAACCCGGCCTCCATATGCTTGTGTGTTTGATATCCTTACAGGGAATAGCGAGCGCTTCAAGGAAGGATCCGTGAAGCCCAAGCTATTCTGGGGACTACTAATGGAGGGATAATAACCCGGTAGGTCAACTCCAAGGAATAACCCGGCCCAAAGGACGTTGCGCGGGATCCGGCTAAGGATAAAGAAACTTTCGGAAGGCCCAAGTTTGTAGGCCCAGTAACCCGGATTGTGGGTTACGGTGAAGGAAAGTTAGGGTTTGTGCGCCGTGTCCGGGTAGGATCCAGGGTGCGCCTTGGAGGGTAAGCCAGGGGGTACGGGTGCTTTATAAACCGACCCCTAGGAGTAGTTGATTAAGATCCAAGAACCCTAGCAATACCGCTTGATATCGAGCATCCCGTGTAACCCGAGAGTTGAGTTATTATATTAAGATTGGAGACTCGGCGACTTTGATTGCCGGCTACCAGATCGATTACCATCATGTTTTCCTCTGAGCTAAACCCTCTCCCAAACGCTTGTGTCGTCTTGCCCCAAGATCAGTTACCCCCAGTAACGTCTGCCGTGATTATCCCACGACACTACGGGTTCGTAGTTGTAGCTAGATGGTTGTATTCTTCTCATATGCCTCCATGTTTAGATCTCGTGAGCTGCCTATCATGATCGAGATTGATCTTATGTAATTCTCTTTGCTGTGTTTGCTCGGATCCGATGAATATTGACCTTATGCCAAGTTGATTATAGTCTTTATTTGCATATGTTATTTGTGATCTTGCATGCTTTCTGTTGCTAGTGGTTATTCTGGCCAAGTATTTGCTAGTGACTCCAAGAGGGAGTATTAATGCTCGATAGTGGGTTCATGCCTCCTTGTTGTCTTTCTCGAGTGACAGAAACGTGAAGGGGGAGGATGCGTTGTTTCCATTAGGGAGAAAACAACGGTGAGTGTGCCCGCATGCATAATCATTGCTTACATTACACACTTTGTTCAATGCAATTATCTGTTGCTTGCAACTTAATACCTGAGGGGGTTCGGATGATAACCTGAGGGTGGATTATTAGTCATAGATGCAGATGAATGTCGGTCTATGTATCTTGTTGTAATGCCCGCACTAAATATCATAGTAATATTCATGTCATATTGTGCACTACGGTGCAACCTTTATTTTTCAATTGCCCAGCTGTAATTTGTTCACCCAGCATGCTATCTTTTATGGAGAGACACCACTAGTGAAACTATGAACTCCAGTCCATTTTCCACACTGTTAAACAAACCACAACAATTTCCTGCTGTCTTTACTTTCTGCAAGCATACACTGTTTTTCCACACTATACGTCTAATCATTGTTTTCAGCAATATCGGTGAGATTGACAACCTCACTGTACCGTTGGGGCAAAGTATTTTGGTTGTGTTGTGTGCAGGTTCCATGTTGTTGCTGACACCGGTGAAGCGCCAGCACCATTGTTAGTGGCATTAACCTTCCGAAGATTCTCTTTCTCCTACTGGATTGATAACCCAGGTTCTTAACTAAGGGGAAAACTCCTACCGTTGTGCTCATCACACCCTCCTCTTGGAGTTCCCAACAAAGTGCATCAAGGATTTTTCTGACGCCGTTGCCGGGGAGAAGGGAGTCTTCTGGCAAGGGGAGTCTCTCACTCTCAATCTTTTTATTTTGTTTATTGTCTTGTTTTTATTTTTGTCTTGTTTTGCTTCTCGTTATCAAAACCACAAAAAAATTAGTTTAGTTTATAGCATAGAAAGCAACTCAAGTATTTTCAACTGAAGCTTTCTCTTGTTATTTTTGCTTTATCATGCTTACTATCAATGTTTGATGTCTTTGAAACTAGATCTTTTAGGCAAGGTGGGTTCACGGATGAACAAAAAAAACATTATAAGGAACACCGCTTGTCACAAAAAGGGATACACTTATGGGAGCAAATTAATAAATTGCATGACTATGCTAAAATTTGTGCTCTACTTATAATGTTACTTATTGCTTTGATAAATCTTGTTGTTGTAGGAGGTATAAACACCTCACTTTTCAATGTGAGTATAATGATAATTTTACCATATCTTCTTATGTTAAGGAAAACTATGAATTATATGATGTGGAACAAATTGAAGAATTTATTGCTTGGAAGGGTGCATTCAAAATTTCCTATTTGCTTGAAAGTATTGATGAAGCACCTTATAAATATGAGATTTATGCTATACTTGAATATTGCTTTGATAATTACAAGGATTGTAATTACTACATAATGGAATATCTTAATAAATGCTCTCAACCTAAGGAAGAGACGAATGCCTCGCAGGAGCCTATGAAAGAAGAAATTGCTGAATCTAGAAGCTCATTGGATGAAAAAAAAAGGAGGAGAGTGATGATCCAGAGGAGGAAGAATGGATCTACCCATGTCAACCTCCCAATGATAGTAACTCATTAACTCATACATTATTTGATGAAATTTATACTTTATATACTTGTGACCTTGATACTACTATGAATGAAACTTGTGAGAATGATATTGCTAATGTTATTTATGGTAATCCATGCTACTTGGATAAATCTTATAATAATGCTCTTGATGATGGTCCTATGTTACTTGATGTTATAAATAATAATGCTACTGAAAATAGGATTTCTATAATGTGTCCTATATCTTTTAAGAGTGACCAACTATCTTGTTTTCCTACTGCTAAAAGTGGGAGAAAAGAAGAGCTGATTTTAAATTTTGATCCCACTGTTTTTTGAGCTTCATATGAATTGTGTGCTTTTAGACCATGACAAACATGCTTTATGTGATAATTATATTGTTGAGTTTGTTCATGATGCTACCAAAAATTATTATGGGAGAGGAAAATATGGTTGTAGGAATTTTCATCTTACTAAAACACCTCTCTTTTTGTTGAAAGTTTCGAAGTTGCGCTTGTTCTACCTTCCCATGATTTCTAGTTTGAGCTTCTTTAATTTATTTATTTACAAGATTACTATGCATAGGAAGTGGGTTAGACTTAAATTTGTTTTACATTTTCTTCATGATGCTCTCTTTTGCTTCAATTCATATTTCTTATGTGAACATTCACGTGATTCCACCCTTTTATGCCTAGCTGAAAGACGTTAAAGAAAAGCGCTACCGGGAGACAACCCGTTTTATTTCGCTGTTTTCAACCCGTTTTATTTCGTTTTCTTTGGTGTTCTTGCACTTGGGTGTTGTCTATTTCCTTAGCAACCCCTCTGTATCTTTTCTTTTGAGTTTTTGTTGAGCCAAGTAAATCCACTAGTGGAAAGTTGAGCCTATATTTCGGATTTCTGCGCAGGAAACAGATTTCTGCTGTCCACTATAAATTCCGTTACAAATCACAGATAATACAAAATGACCTGAGCTTTTTTGTTCTTAATCCTGAGTTATATACGCAACTTTTCTGAGAAGTCCACTTTTTTATTTGGGCAACAGAAGATTTTTGAAAAAATCCATCTTTACCCCTTGTTCTATTTTTGACAGGTTTCTGCCATTTATCGCATTTGCATCTTAATCTCTTTGTTTTGGTGTTCTTTTGAGAAAAAAGAGTTTTGAAAGAAGTTGTGACAGTAGATAATGTGTTTTTTAGTGTTAGACTTGTGTTGAAACTGAACCATGTGAATTTATTATTTCAATTGCACTAACGTTGCTAATGAAGATTGTGAGAATTTTGATGTGAAGGAAGTTTTCAAGGGTCAAGAGAAGAGGATGATATGATGTGATCAAGAAGAGTGAAAATCCTAAGCTTGGGGATTCCCCGGTGGTACATCCAAGCAAATTCCAAGAATACTCAAGCGTCTAAGCTTGGGTATGCCCAAGGCATCCCCTTCTTCATCAACAAATTACCAGGTCACTTCTAGTGAAACTATATTTTTATTCGGTCGCATCTTGTGTGCTTTACTTGGAGCGTATTTTATTTTTGTTTTAAGTTTGATTTTGTTTTGAGTTTGTTTTTACTTTCATAATAATCTTGGTTGGACCCCAGCATTCTTTTATTGGAGAGTGACACGCTCCGCTTTTTCTTGAGAATGCGTTGTATTCTTAGTCTATGTCTAGCTGCTGCATTTATTCAACTCCTGTTTTGCATGCATATCTTATTAGAGTTGTTAGTTTTAGTAGTATTATTTGAGTACTCTCATGTTTTCTTGCTGTATCATAAAGAGTATTTTTGTTAAAGCATGTTTTGTATGATGCTTGTTGGGAGAAACAAAAGGAAACTGCTGCTTGAAGTAGAATTTATAACAGTACTAGTAGAAGCTAGTATAGACTGTGGCTAGGACTTTTTCATGCCATGCTAAATGTTATTTTAGTTTTAAAGCCTTGTGGTTATTGAGTATCATGATTAGACTCAAATAGCTTAGAGTGTTTAATATGTATTGAAAGATTCATGAGTTGTTCTTGTCATAGTAAAGCATCAATATATGGTATTCTCTTTCGAATGTTTTATCTGGTTGACTTGGCACATGCTCACACCTTGTTTATGAATAAAAACCAGTCACGAATAGCTTCCATGACCACTTAGTTTTTGAACTTGTGATACTGCTTATGTTTTAATTAATGATGCGTATGTCGCTATGCATGATTATGGCTCTTATGCTCTCTTGATTTGGCGCTCCCAGTCTTCTGCTAGCCTCCACCTGTACTGAGTATGAGCTCTACTCGTGCATCCAAACTCCCTTAAACCTAAGTTTTTTCCATTGTGTCCATCATACCTACATACATGTGGTATTTAACTCCCATTCCAAAGTAAATTGCTCATGTGTTACCTTTAAAATCTTCAAAATTGCTCCTGCTTTATGTTCCTGATTTTGCCCATGAGGATGTAAATAGAGAATCTTTATCTCACTTGTTGATTGGATTTCACACCCTGGACTAGTGGCTTCATCCGCTTATCCAAATGATAGAAGAGATAGAATCGGGGTGCCCAGCCCCAAATTAATGCATACAAATTCTCTTCACTATTTTTGCCCCTGGTTTATCAGTTAAAGCATAATTGTGTAAACAAAAGAGAAAGAGGGATGACCTTCTACACCAGTTGCGTCCTTCACCATGGGAGCCTCTCTTGTGAATCCAGTTGACTTGTGACGTACTGTATTTTTTGCTTACCATTCATTGACGTTAGCATACATCTCCCAAAATATAGACATTCCTTCACAAATGTCAAACTTTTGATACTTCTGTTTAATAAAGTAAAAGCTCTAGCACATGAGTGATCCCTGCTTCCCTCTGCGAAGGGCCTTTTCTTTTACTTTTATGTTGAGTCTCCATCTTCTAACTTTATGCACAGTTGAGAGAGCATTTTTGCCATTCTGAGTTCTATGTGCATTTTTCCCATAAGGATCAATAATTACTTCATGATGTGATATTATTTGTTCTTAAATTATTTGTTCTAGTCTTCCTCTTGAACTATGAAAGTGTCCTGAAATTTATGTTTTGGCGCACTCTTAAGGACTATCGAAAATCACTTTTCCATGCTTTCTCTATACCTGAAACAAACGTTTACCTTTCTTTGCATTACTATTCATGATCCTTTATTTGAGTTACTCTTCGTGATGCAAAGTAATTGCTATGCTTTATTATTAAAGTTTTATTTATCATGCCTGTGTTTAAAGTCTTACGACCGAGATTGATCTTATGTAATTCTATGTGCTGTGTTTGCCGGGATCCGATGAATATTGAACTTATGCCAAGTTGATTATAGTCTTTATTTGCATATGTTATTTGTGATCTGCTTTCCGTTTCTAGTGGTTGCTCTGGCCAAGTAGTTGCTAGTGACTCCAAGAGGGAGTATTTATGCTTGATAGTGGATTCATGCCTCCTTTTCGCCTGTGCTCGAGTGATAGAAACGTGACGGGGGAGCATGTGTTGTTGCCACTAGGGAGAAAACATCGGTGAGAGTGCCCGCGTGTACAATCATTGCTTACATTACACACATTGTTTAATGCAGTTATATGTTGCTTGCAACTTAATAACTAAGGGGGTTCGGATGATAGCCTGAGGGTGGATTATTAGTCATAGATGCTGTTGAATTACGCTCTATGTATATTGTTGTAATGCCCGCACTAAATATCATAGTAGTCATCATGTCATGAATGTGCACTACAGTGCAACCTTTACTTGTCAATTGCCCAGCTGTAATTTGTTCACCCAGCATGCTATCTTTTATGGAGAGACACCACTAGTGAACCTATGAACCCGGGTCCATTTTCTTACATTGTTAAACAAGCCTCTACAATTTCCTGCTTTCTTTACTTACTGCAAGCATACACCACTTTTCACACTATACGTCTAATCTTTGTTTTCAGCAAGACTGGTGAGATTGACAACCTCACTGTACCGTTGGGACAAAGTATTTTGGTTGTGTTGTGTGCAGGTTCCACGTTGTTGCTGACACCGGTGAGCCATCACCACCGTCAGTGGCATCAACCTTCCAAAGGTCCTCTTTCTCCTACTGGATTGATAACCTTGGTTCTTAACTAAGGGGAAAACTCCTACCGCAGTGCTCATCACACCCTCCTCTTGGGGTATCCCAACGAGTGCAAGATCTGCACCATCAAGGACTTTTTCTGGCGCCGTTGCTGGAGAGAAGGAAGTCTTCTGGCAAGGGGAGTCTCTCACTCTCAACCTCTTTATTTTTTTATTTGTCTTGTTTTTATTTTTTATCTTGTTTTGCTTCTCTTTATCAAAAACACACAAAAAAATAGTTTACTTTATAGCTGTTATTTATTTGCTTGCTTTTATTTTGCAAAAATGAGTTCCTCTGAGAATACTAAGTTGTGTGACTTCACTAGCACAAACAACAATGATTTTATTTGCACACCTATTGCTCCACCTGCTCCTACTGCTGCTTTCTATGAAATTAAACCTGCTTTATTGAATCTTGTTATGAAAGAGCAATTCTATGGTGTTCGTATTGATGATGCTGCTGCCCACCTAAATAATTTTGTTGAACTATGTGAGATGCAAAAATATAAAGATGTGGATGGAGATATTATTAAACTAAAATTATTTCCTTTCTCTTTGAGAGGAAGAGCTAAAGAATGGTTGCTATCTTTGCCTAGAAATAGTATTGATTCATGGACTAAGTGTAAAGATGATTTCATTGGATAATATTATCCTCCTGCTAAGATTATATCCCTGAGAAGTGACATAATGAATTTTAAACAATTTTATAATGAACATGTTGCTAAAGCTTGGGAAAGAATGAAAACTATGGTGAAGAATTCTCCCACTCATGGATTGACTACTTGGATGATTATACAAACCTTTTATGCAGGACTGAATTTCTCCTCAAGGAACCTATTGGATTCAGCTGCTGGAGGTACCTTTATGTCCATCACTTTGGGCAATGCAACAAAGCTTCTTGATGATATGATGATAAATTATTCAGAGTGGCACACTGAGAGAGCTCCACAAGGTAAGAAGGTAAATTCTGTTGAGGAAACCTCCTCTTTGAGTGAAAGGCTTTATGCTATTATGTCTATGCTTGTTAATGGTAAAGCTCAACTTGATCCAAATAATGTTCCTTTAGCCTCTTTGGTTGCTCAAGAAGAGCATGTTGATGTGAACTTTATTAGAAATAATAATTTTAACAACAACGCTTATAGAAATAATTTTGGTGGAAACAATTATAAGCCCTATCCTCCTAATGGGGGTTATGGTAATTCTTATGGAAATTCATACAATAACAATAAAATCTCTACCTCTAATCTTGAAAACATGCTTAGAGAATTTATTAGCACACAAACTGCTTTTAATAAATCTGTTGAGGAAAAGCTTGGTAAAATAGATGTTCTTGCCTCTAAAGTAGATAGCCTAGCTATTGATGTTGATTTTCTAAAACTGAAGGCCTTGCCACATGATGTTAAAAAAAGTAAAACTTTGAATGCCATCCAAGTTCTAATTGATAATAATGTTAGGTTGATGGCTGAATTACTTGCTAGGTGGGAAAGAGAAGATGAATTGGCCAAAAAGAATAATATTGCTAGAGTTTGCACTATTACCACCACTAATAAAACTGAAGCTCCTAGTGCTAGTAAACCTCCTACTATCAATGGTAAAGTAGTTGGTGTTAACAAAGACTCCACCCCTTCGGTGAAACGTGCTAAACTGCCTCAAACTGCTGAAATTGCTTCTGATAAAAGTGCTGAAATTTTTAGAGATGTGGGAGATAATGGTCCCATTACTTTTGATGATAATAATATTGATTTTGATGATTTAAATATCTCTGAAGTTATTATGTTCCTACAAAAGATTTCTAGAAGTCCCAATGCTAGTGCCATGAATATGGCCTTTACTAAACATATTACCAATACTCTCATGAAAGTTAGGGAAGAAAATCTGAAACTTGAGACATCTATCCCTAGAAAATTAGATGATGGTTGGGAGCCTATCATTAAGATAAAATTAAATGATTTTGATTGCAATGCTTTGTGTGATCTTGGTGCTAGTATCTCTGTCATGCCTCAAAAGCTTTATGATATGCTTGATCTACCACCGTTGGAACACTGTTATTTGGATGTTCATGTTGCTGATAATGCTAAGAAGAAACCTCTTGGTAGAATTGGTGATGTTCTTATTATGGTTAACAATAACCTTGTCCCTGTTGATTTTCTTGTTATGAACATTGAATGCAATGCTTCTTGTCCTATTGTTTTGGGAAGACCTTTTCTTAGAACTGTTGGTGTTGTTATTGATATGAAAGAGGGGAGTGTTAAATATCAATTCCCACTCAAGAAAGGTATGGAACACTTTCCTAGAAAGAGGATGAAGCTACATTTTGACTCTATTATTAGAGAAAGTTATGATGTTGATTCTTCCTCACTTGAAAATACTTGAGTTGCTTTCTATGGCTAGCTGAAAGGCGTTAAAGAAAAGCGCTACCGGGAGAAAACCCGTTTTATTTCTCTGTTTCAACCCGTTTTCCTTTATTTTCTTTTGTGTGCTTTGCACCTGGGTGTTTTTTTATTTCCTTAGCAACCCTCTTGTATCTTTTCTTCTGATTTTTTGTTGAGACAAGTAAAACCTCTAGTGGGAAGTTGAGGCTATATTTCTGATTTCTGCGCAGGAAACCGATTTCTGCTGTCCACTGTTTATTCCGTATAAAATCACAAAAAATTCAAAATTACTTGTGTTTTTTTGTGCGTAATCCTGGCTTGTATACGCAACATTTCTTAATTGACCAGTTTTTGATTTGAGCAACAGAAGATTTTTGAAAAAAATCATCTTTACCTACTGTCCTGTTTTGACACATTTCTGCCAAAAATTGCTTTTGCATCTTAATCTCTTTCTTTTAGTGTTCTTTTGAGAAAAGCAATTTTAAAAGAAGTTGTGACAGTAGTTAATGTTTTTTTGAGTGTTAGACATGTTTTGAAACTGAACCATGTGAATTTATTATTTCGATTGCACTAACATTGCTAATGAAGATTGTGAGAAGTTTGGTGTGAAGGAAGTTTTCAAGGGTCAAGAGAAGAGGATGATATGACGTGATCAAGAAGAGTGAAAAGACTAAACTTGGGGATGCCCCGGTGGTACATCCCAGAAAATTCCAAGAAGACTCAAGCGTCTAATCTTGGGGATGCCCAAGGCATCCCCTTCTTCATCGATAAATTATCAGGTCACTTCTAGTGAAACTATATTTTTATCCGGTCACATCTTATGTGCTTTACTTGGAGCGTATTTTATTTTTTCTTTCATTTTATTTTTATTTTTTCTTTCAGTTTGTTTTTTATTTTGCAATAAGCTTTGTTGGACCCTAGAATTCTTTTATTGGAGAGTGACACGCTCTGCTTTTTCATGAGAATAATTTGTATTCTTAATCTTTGTATGGCTGCTGCATTTATTTAGCTCCTGTTTTGCATGCATCTCTTATCAGAGTTGTTAGTTTTAGTAGTGTTATGTGAGTACTCTCATGTTTGCTTTCTATATCATAAAGAGTATTTTTGTTAAAGCATATCTTGTATGGTGCTTGTTAGGAGAAAGAAACTACTGCTTAAAGTAGAATTTATACCAGTGGAAGTAGAAGCTCGTATAGACTGTTGCTAGAAATTTTTCATACCATGCTAAATGTTATTTTAGTTCTAAAGCCTTGTGATGTGAGTATCATGAATAGCCTCAAATAGCTGAGAGTGTTTAATATGTCATTGAAAGATTCATGAGTTGTTCTTGTCATAAGGAAGCATTAATTTTTGGTATTCTCTTTCGAATGTTTTATTTGGTTGACTTGGCGCATGCTCACACCATGTTTATGACTATGAACCAGTCACTAATAGACTCCATGAACACTTAGTTTTTGAACTATGATACCGCTTATGCTTTAATTAATGATGTTTATGTCGCTATGCATGATTATGGCTCTTATGCTCTCTTGATTTGTCGCTCACAGTCTTTTGCTAGCCTCCACCTGTACTGAGTATGAGATCTACTCATGCATCCAACTCCCTTAAACCAAATTTTTCCCCAATTTGTCCACCATACCTACCTACATGTGGTATTTAACTGCCACTCCAAGTAAATTGCTCATGTGTTACCTTTAAAACCTTCAAAATTTCTTCTGCTTTATGTTCCTGTTTTTGCTCATGAGGACGTCAATAGAGAATCTTTATCTCACCTGTTGATTGATTTCACACCCTGGACTAGTGGTTCATCCGCTTATCCAAATGATAGAAGAGCTGGCAGCGGGGTTCCCAGCCCCAAATTAATACACACAAAATCTCTTCACTATTTTTGCCCCTGATTTATCAGTCAAAGCATAATTGTGTAAACAAAAGAGAAAGAGGGATGACCTTCTACCCAGATGTGTCCTTCACATGGGAGCCGCTCTTGTGAATCCAGTTGGCTTGTGACGTACTGTATTTTCTGTTTACCATTCGTCTATATTAGCATACATCTCCCAAAATATAGACACTCCTCCACGGTATGTGATTGTTGGCATGAACCTGAGGATTCGGTTAGCCATGGTTTGTGAAAGATGGATGGGAGGAGTGTCAAACTTTTAATACCTATGTTTAATAAAATAATAATCTCTAGCACATGAGTTGATCCCTGCTTCTCTCCGCGAAGGGCCTTTTTTTACTTTTATGTTGAGTCTCCATCTTCTAACTTTATGCACAGTTGAGAGAGAATTTTTGCCGTTATTAGTTCTACATGCATTGTCCCATAAACATCAATAATTACTTCATGATGTGATATCATTTGTTCTTAAATTATTTTATCTAGTCTTCCTCATGAACTTTGAAGGCGTCCTGGTATTTATGTTTTGCCCCACTCTTAAGGATTAGCGAAATATCACTCTGCCATGCTTTCTCTATACCTGAAACAGACGTTTATGTTTCTTTGCATTATTTCTCATGATCCTTTATTTGAGATACTCTTCATGATGAAAAGTGATTGTTTTTTCTTTATTATTAAAGTTCTATTTATCATGTTTGTGTTTGAAGTTCTATGATCTCAGCTTGCATATGCCTTTACATTTTTATGATCAAGATTATGTTAGTAGCATGTCACCTCAGAAATTATTGTTTTATCGTTTACCTAATCGGGGACGAGTTGGAACTAAGCTTGGGGATGCTTGATACGTCTCCAACGTATCTATAATTTCTGATGCTCCATGATAATATTATGCCAATTGCTACATGTTTTCTCCCTTCTTTATGTCATTTTTACATGTTTTCTTGGACTAACCTATTAACAAGATGCCAAGTGCCAGTTCCCTGTTTTCTGCTGTTTTTGATTTCAGAAAAATTGTTCTGGAAATATTCTCGGAATTGGACCCCACAAAGCCCGAAGTACCTATTTTCCCCGGAAGCATCCAGAAGACCGAAGAGGAGACGAAGAGGGGAATCAGGGAGCCCCTCCCCTTGGCCAAGCCAGAGGGTGGTGTGGGGCCCCCAGGGCTCCACCGCATATGCCCTTTCGCCTATTTATTCCCCCCGGATGGAAAACCCTAGACACCTGATAAAAAATCTCTGAAAAGTTCCGCAGCCGCAGTCACTGTCAACCCTAGATCATGGGGTTCTGAAGCTGTCTCCAGCACCCTCCCGGAGAGGAAATATTCACCGGAGGCCTCTACATCACCATGCCCGCCTCCGGAGTGATGCGTGAGTAGTCCATCCTTGGACTACCGGTCCATAGCAGTAGCTAGATGGTTGTCTCCTCTTCATATGCCTCCATGTTTAGATCTCGTGAGCTGCCTAACATGATCGAGATTGATCTTATGTAATTCTATGTGCTGTGTTTGCTGGGATCCGATGAATATTGAACTTATGCCAAGTTTATTATAGTCTTTATTTGCATATGTTATTTGTGATCTTGCATTCTTTCCATTGCTAGTGGTTGCTCTGGCCAAGTAGTTGCTAGCGACTGCAAGAGGGAGTATTTATGCTTGCTAGTGGGTTCATGCCTCCTTTTCGCCTGTGCTCGAGTGACAGAAACGTGACGGGAGAGGATGTGTTGTTGCCACTAGGGAGAAAACACCGGTGAGAGTACCCGCGTGTACAATCATTGCTTACATTACACACATTGTTTAATGCAGTTATATGTTGCTTGCAACTTAATACCTAAGGGGGTTCGGATGATAACCTGAGGGTGGATTATTAGTCATAGATGCTGTTGGATTACGCTCTATGTATATTGTTGTAATGCCCGCACTACATATCATAGTAGTCATCATGTCATGAATGTGCACTACAGTGCAACCTTTATTTGTCAATTGCCCAGCTGTAATTTTTTCACCCAGCATGCTATCTTTTATGGAGAGATACAACTAGTGAACCTATGAACCCCGGTCCATTTTCTTACACTGTTAAACAAGCCTCTACAATTTCCTGCTTTCTTTACTTACTGCAAGCATACACCATTTTCACACTATACATCTAATCTTTGTTTTCAGCGAGACCGGTGAGATTGACAACCTCACTGTACCATTGGAACAAAGTATTTTGGTTGTGTTGTGTGCAGGTTCCACGTTGTTGCTGACACCGGTGAGCCATCGCCACCGTCAGTGGCATCAACCTTCCAAAGGTTCTCTTTCTCCTACTGGATTGATAACCTTGGTTCTTAAGTAAGGGGAAAACTCCTACCACTGTGCTCATCACAGCCTCCTCTTGGGGTATCCCAACGAGTGCAAGATCTGCACCATCATTGCCCTCTTGCTTATTTATACCTCTCGGGAGGTTAACCCTTAATAGAGAAGCCTTTTCCATAAAAAACATCCACAGCCACTGTCATCATCAACCCTAGTCCGTGAGGGTTCTGGATCTCTCCCCGGCACCCTGTCGGGAGGGGGAATCATCACCGGAGGGCTCTACACCACCACGCTCGCCACCGGATTGATGTGTGAGTAGTTCAGCCTTGAACTACGTTTCCATAGAAGTAGCTAGATGGTTATTCTCTCCTCTTTATGCCCCAAGTTTAGATCTTGTGAGGTTCCCTACATGATCAAGATCGTCTTGTTGTAATGCTACATGTTGTGTTTGTTAGAATCTGATGAATATTGAATGCTATGTCCAGTGATTATCAATCCATCATGTTCTTTTCATGTGTATGTTATTTGTGATCTTGCATGCTCTCCGTTTCTAGTAGATGCTCTGGCCAAGTAGATGCTTGTGACTCCAAACGGGAGTATTTATGCTCGATAGTGGGTTCATGCCTCCCTTTCACTCACGCTTGAGTGACAGAAACGTAAATGGGTGGACAACATTCCCTTACTTGATAGGTCTTTTGCGAAGATAGGATCAGCTTAGGTTGGGCGGACCGCCGTCCAATATAAAATCATACCCACGGGTAATGGAAAACACAAGTCAATCGCTTTGTGACATCCCGGATAGATGAAAGGAACAAACTCACCTATTACTAGCACGAATAAGGAAGAAGGCAATGGTTTGGTAGATGGTCACGCGCTTAACGCTCGGTGCAATGAGCCTCTATCGGCTACCGGTGGTGCGGTAGCCTGCCAAGTCGACTCACGATACAGGCTCCATGCTGGGTATGGGGAGGATGATCCTTGGATCATCGCTTCTTCAATAAAGTATGTAAGTTTCAAGTAAGTGTTTCACCATGCGAACTTCAATATAATCGCGTGGTTAGCCAAGATAATTTCCACTAGGGAGAAAACAACGGTGTTTACATTGTTTACATTACACTTTGCTTACGTCATTGTCTGTTGCTTTCAACTTAATACCCAAGGTTTAATCGTATGACATTCTGAGGGTGGATTATTAGTCATAGATGCACTTGGATAACGGTCTATGAATTATGTTGTAATGCCCGCATGAATCACATAGTAATCATCATGTCATGCATATGCACTACGGTGCAGCCTTTATATATGTCAGTTGCCCAACTGTAATTTGTTTACCCAACATGTTATTTATATGTTTTGGAGAGACGCCTCTAGTGAACTGTGGACCCCGGTCCATTTCCTTTACACTGATAATACAACCACTGCAATCTCTGTTCTCATATTATTTCTACTGTTTTACTACTTCCATCATAGTTCTCTTTTCATCTACTGCAAACAAGTACTGTTTTCCACACCATACGTCTAACCTCTTTGTTTTAAGTAAAACCGGTGAGATTGACAATCTCACTGCTTCGTTTGGGCAAAGTGATTTGGTTGTGTTGTGTATGTTCCACGTTGCTTCTGAACCGGTAGTGCGCCCTGCCACATCAGCTGCATCAACCTTCGGAAGTGGTTTCTTTCTCCCACTGGTCAATTCAACCTTGGTTTATTTTTGAGGGAAAATTGCTACTGTGCTCTTCATACCTTCCTCTTGGGGTCTCCCAACGAACGCGTGTTACACGCGCATCAGTGCTCGCGATGGAACCCACGGAGGGCGCGATGCCATGGAGTCCGCAGAAGGCGCGATGATCGTGGAGCGCACGAAGGGCGGGGAGGGCGCGGTGGCAGCGGTGACGCAAAACCGTTGTCGTCGTCTTCGTACTCCTTGGGCACACCGATGATCATCCCATCGTGGGGTGGCGGAGGCATTTCGGCGGCGAGTTCGTCGTCATCCTCTATGACGGCATTCATCCGCGGTTGAGGGTTCCGGAGGCATGTGTGCACCGTTTTCACGACGTATCTCCCGGCGAGCTCGAACTGCAGATGGAAAACTACCCCAATAGCGTCATTGTCGTAGAGGTCCACTCCGTCAACCAGGGCTAGATGTTCTTTCTGTACCAGCGGTTGTAGTTTGCCACCACGTCCGAGTTGTAGGCTGGATACATCATGTATTTCAGGTACAACTTGACCAACAAATTTGTAGCGAAGATGTTTGACAACACTTGGTACTGCAGGTTGTATTCCGAGAACATCGACTCGGACTAGAGGTCCATGCAGCGCTCTCGACGACCTTCGGCCACCTCCGGCCACTGTACATCCGCGTTCCTGAAGTCATGTTATTTTTATGGTAAACATGCCAATTCTGGCTCGAACTTTTAACCTATGTACGTGATTCGGCCTTGTAGTTATCTTCGAAAGCTATCAGATGTGAAAATAATCTGAAAAAGGTCAGGTGCGTTGGGACGGATTTTTCGTGTCCACGCCGGGACACAAACGGATAAAATCCAGTTTCGAAATGGATCAACCCCGTTAGAGATGTTGTAACATTTCCCCCGAGTAAACATGCTCATCCCAGATTGCAATAACTGTCCCCGAGCATTCTTACATAAGCAGATACATCACGTTTTCCCTCCTAAAACTATTTGAAACATTAAGTTGACTTTTGGCGGCACTATTGAGTGGCCTCAGTTCTAGGACGTGATGTAGTGATCGCGCGTCTGCCTCCGGTCAATCCTGACCTCTCGTCTCCCAGGCCCGCTAGGCAGCGAAACAGTACCCCTCGTCTCCCTCCAAAGTAATTATAAAAATCATTCCAGTGGTTCCCAGCCCAAACACCCCACATCCCACTACAGTAGATCATGGCGAGAGAGCTCCCCGGGGTAGTCCCGCTGGAGGCGTAGTTCGTGGTGGTGGCCGTGGTCGCGGTGCTCGCGGTGGAGCCCAAGGATGGCGCGGTGCCATGTAGCCCGCAGAAGGCGCGGTGGTCGTGGAGCGCACGGAGGGCGGGGAGGGCGCGGTGGCAGCGGTGACGCAGAACCGTTGTCGTCGTCTTTGTACTCCTCGGTACACAGATGATCATCCCATCGTGAGGTGGTGGAGGCATTTCGGCATTGAGTTCGTCGTCATCCTCTATGACGGCATTCAGCCGGAGTTGAGGGTTCCGGAGGCGTAAGCGCGCCGTCTTCACGACTTGGTTCCCGACGAGGTCGAACTGCGGATGGAGAACTGCCCCAACGGCGTCGTGGTCGTGGAGGTCCACTCCGACAACCAGGGCTAGATGTTATTTCTGGACCAGCGGATGCAGTTCGCCACCAGGTACGAGTTGGAGGCTGTATACATCACGTATTTCAGGTGCAACTGGACCAACAAGTTTGTAGCGAAGATTTTGACGACACTTGGTGCCGAACGTTGTATTTGAAGGACATCGACTCAGACTAGAGGACCATGCGGCGTTGTAGATCCGGGTTCTGAAGTCATGTTTTTTTTAATTGTAAACAGGCCAATTCTGCCACCGATAGACAGCGGCGAGGATGTACTGAAGATTGATGGAAGCTACATTTCCGTCCGGCAATAACCCTGTTTCGAGCACGCAGTGTGCGCTCTGCCAGCCGCCGCAGGCGTGCCAACTGCCATCCATCCATTCATTTGAGAGGCCAGCGTTGGCGACGAGTATGTAGCTCGACCTGAACGGACAGTACGAGCGAGAATATACAGTGACGTGCTGACCGTTGCTTTCACAGAGACTTCAGCCCCAAATGGGAGTAGAATGAATAAGACAAGCAAAGATGTTCCCTCTCGATCCGGATGCCCTACGTGCCTAGTGTAGCGAATTCGGTGTGAGACCGACAGGTTGGCATGGTCTTTGTTGTTCCAGCGGAGGATCGAGCTGACAAGTCCTCCATTGCGGCCGGCACCTTTACTAGCTCGCCCAAACTCAGTGGGAAATGCAGAACCTACGAAATCCTCGCACCTCACTCATTATCACCTGAGACGGCGAGAGTGATGTCCGGTCCGGCGCGAGAACAGAATCTGTTGCCGTTACACACATTGAAGGCAACGAAGGAGACGCGGCACACACGACACGCCCATGGCGTGCACGAGCTACCGACTATGTATCTCCGGCGCAATTCCACCACGTGTACCAGATGGGCTCATGGGCGCAGAGAGCATGCATGGCTGCAATCTATCCTCACTGTCGTAGCTAGTGTTCCTGTAGTGCAGTTGCAGCGTCACCAGAGACCGACCGGACCCCTCCCACAGTCATGCTAGTGCCGTGTTGACGTCCATCTCCCAAGTCACACACGTACAACGTCGTAGCATTCGTGTCCGCTGCCGAGAGGCCGCACATGCGAGCAAAAAGGTGGAGCTGTTCTCGCACACTGCTTCCCTTGAGCTGTTCTCACACAATGCCATTAATCAGCTAGCTTGTCTGCACCGTGTGTAGCGATCGGTCGGTCGGCACAACAAATTGATAGCGCTGCCGTCCATCGGTTGCTGCTTACCGTCCGTAGCGAATTACTCGTAGTACTAGTGACGATCCATGATAAATCCATGTCGGGTAAAACTATGCTTGGAACTTGGACCATGTATATATCCCGCGGAGTCTTGCCGGTGGCCGGCAGTGGAGCCTGCCAGAGATTTGACTCGGGATGCGATGGGTTGTCGCTGGGGACGGGGACTGTCCGCTCCGACCGGGACACCAGCCGTCCGTGCGTGGATCGCGTCAAACCTCCTTGGATCCGAATTCCGATCTCCGACCGAGCGGCATTATATCTGCCTAATTAAGCACATCGACGCTCCCCGCAATAAGTGTTTCGCCACCGACCGATGGATCGGGGCAGCGATCTGGATTTCCGTATTGCCTGCCACTCGGGTCGCCATCCATAAACAGCGGCACCGCGGTTGAAGAAGATTCAACCAAAACTGTTATCCGGCCAGTTCCAACCTCCAGCACGTAACGTGCGGCCTGCCGTTGAGTTAAACCGCTCCTGTTTTGTCCGCCAAGATCGCCACCAATGTACTGTACACACATCCTGGCATAGCTGCATCGTCCAGCGAGCGGGTGAGTGGTGAGTGTTGACCAGTAGCCCGACGTATTATACGGCGGCGGACCATTCGAACCAGAATATTTTTTGAGCACGTGGTGATGTGACGTGCTGCTTTTGCCACAAATTCCATCCACTTGGAGGGGAGGGTGAGACCAACAACCATATCACCTATTTCAAAAAAAAAAAAAAAACAACCATATCACCGTGTTCCGTCGACCCTATTTGTAGCCTACCTAGCAAATACAGTAGATACTAGCAGCAATTAAAATGGACATATTAGAATGCACTATGTCCGAGTGAGAAAATTGCAAAAAAAACACAGTTGCGGCTGAAAACAACCAGTTCACAATTTTTTCTCAAAAAAACACCACATCATCCGTTCATCGTCGCAGAAAACACTTATCGTTGTCGTTGTCTTGAGCCCGTCTGTTGCGACAAAGAGGGGCCACATATTGTCTCACATGGCAAGTGGGAGATGGCGCGCGTAGACGGTCCTTAACGGCCGACGCGGGACCCACCAATCAGCGCGCTCGAGAAAGTCGAGGTCGTTGATCCCGACCACCATAGCACACTCGCTCTTCTTCTTCCCGCTGCTACTGAAGCTTTCCCGCCGGAGATCCTTCACACCCCTTCGTACTGCCGCCTGTCGACATGCCTATGAGGTGGTGGATCCTATTCGACCTCGTCTAGGCTAGGGGTAAGCTCATAAGTCCACATTTTCGTTCTAGGGTTAGGGCTAGGTTTCCCATTTGGGAATTTTTGTTTTTTCGTCGATTTAGCTCATTTTTTCTTGCAATTTTGGCTCACTAGGATATAACAGTCTTGGACTACGCTCCAGACTGGATCAAAGATCCGACATTTCGCGGGATAGTTGTGCACTACCCCGTGGTTTGCCGCGTGCACAAGCTTGAGCATGTCAAGTTTGTTGCTTTCAAAGGGACCAACACAGGACACAAATTTTATCTCTCTCAAGTGGGGAATGTAAGTTTTTATTTGCATTGCGAGAAATTTCTATTCTATAATTTTTGAAAGTATAATGTTGGTAGATTTCCATTGTGAGCAATTTTCATTTTGTACTTACATAGGGCACATAATGCACTAAACTTAGATGTCTAGTCTAGATTTGATAGTAATTGTGTAGATTTAATGGTAATATTTCGCTCAATTTGAGTCTGGATTTTCTTATTGTGCAGCTCTAGTAAAGTGCATTGAGCTAAGATATGAAACATCACTAAATTGTTGCATTAATATAGCTCATTGTTATATAAATGCTCGTATTCCATATTTGAAACCTCACTGAATTGTTACATTAAAATACACTATGTTTTTTAATCATTACATGAATGCTGCCATGAACACTTCAGATTAATTACCTCTTACTATTACACGAGGTGAATAACTATGGCTTTGTTTCTTGTGTTGATGAAGAGGTGTCTGAAGCACTGAAAAGTTCATAGGAGTACTGTGGGGAAATTACCATGATAACAACAGTGCTAGAATTGATGTTGATGTTGAGCATGGTAGGTTGGTGAAACATAATTCTAATCAGAAGAACAACTTGGAGAAGAAATATGGTACCCTCTTAAATGATGTGAATAGATTTATTGACACCTATGTAAAAAGGTAATGGATGCTAACCATGCCAAGATCTAGAAAGAAGGTGAGAAGGAAGGTGAGGCTGAAATGAAAGTGAGAGGGAAGCTAGGAGTCGCCTCAACTTTGTGGAAAGGTTTGGTCAACGCTTTCAAGTCGACCTCATAGTGGAAATGAGCATCTCCCTCGCCGGAGAAACTCAAGGAGAATAAGGTGTGCACCTCCGTCCTACTGGAGTGCCTAGGTGGCTCCTCACATCACCAACGTAGACATACTTCTCTTGGGTAGGAACTACGGGGAAAATATCTTTGTCTTCATGTTTACACTTGTGGTTTATCTTGTGCTCTACATATTACTTCTGTTGTGTACCTATCGTATCACATAGGTTGTTGATCTAGTTGCACATCTAGTCAACCTTGTGTTCTATCCCGTTTAGTCAAATATAAAATAAACAAACAAAAAATGGTAGTCACCTATTCACCCCTCTCCCCCTCCCCTCTAGTGACCATACTTGTGCTTTCACCATCTCTTCCAATGGCTGCTAGTATCTGTTGGCATGTTGTTAGCTTTATGAAACGCCCATCAAGACCTGAAAAAACATAGAAAATATTGGAGCTCCAATTACACAAAAACTGGCCGTCCAACAAACAATTAATAGCATTCTTATCAATAATTGTCTACAACCTTTGAGAAAGGCTTCTTTACACCCATTGAAATAGATAAATATTTCAAGGTTGGAAGAATTTGGTATCACACTGTTAGTGAGACCGTGAGAATGCACTTACTGCCAGGGTTTGTGTCAAGGACAGTTTGTAAGTAGCCCCTAAGCCTTATGTCCCCCAACACAACTTGCAAACCTGCCTTCCTAGCGCTATGGGCTATCACCTTTCAAACTTCGACACCATATTTCTCTTTTGCATTTTCAACGATAGTCCCTAAACCCGTCCTACGATCAACTCTCGTGCTCTTCTCATAGAGCTTGGCAACCCATTTTCCTATTACTTTGCAATTTTCACCTGAATTTGCACAAGTATGATGCAGATTCATTTTCCTGAGACAGATCGTGATCTCACCGGATTTTTGAAAACATGTCCACTTTCCCTTTCTGAGCACCGCACAATAACCCTTTGCAATTCCTGTGATAATGGAATCTCCTAAGTTCTGCAATGTGCAAAGTCTGGAAAGCTCTCCTAAACTGATAAGCATTAGTAAAGCACACACATCCTCAAGGATAACTGCTCTTCTCGGGACTGCGTGCTCTCATCATACCATTCCCTTGGTTTTCTTTTTTTGGCCCTACTCTTCCTTCCAGCTGGCAAGGCCCAAGAAAGCAACTCAGCACCATCATCATCCTTTACTAACAGTCCACCTTCACTGCCAGAATCAGAGAAGGGAAAATACTATGAAGGGGCTGAGCTCTCTCCACTAAATTTCTATTTTTTAATGGCCTTTTTCTAGCTGGCTTCGTTCTCTGTCTAGGTTGTGTCTCAAGTACAATGTTACGGTCACGGTCATCATTTGACTCCTTATCTGAAACATAGTACATGTCCTCTAATTTCCGAGTGATCGTCAGCTTCCATTGTCTTTGTTCATCATGTTCTTGAGGCATATATTCACCTTTGTCATACTCAAACTCATCAGCTGAATTCTTAGCCAAACTATTGGAATAACTTGACCAACTATCAGACTGATTGTCTTCAACACATGTAATAGGATCTTCAGATCAATAGCAGTAATTATCATCAACAACCACTATCTATTTGCCACTAGCAACATCCCTACTCTTCTTAGTGCCCACATAAACTAAATCATCCACCTCTTCTGTAAGTTGACTAGGAAATAGGGTACCATTTCCATCAACATTATAAACAACTGACCCCTTCCCCCTATCAAAAATTAGAATCTTTTGCTCAAAGTTTTCAGAATCGTGATTCTAAATCGGATCGAAACCTTTATGGTAGGATCGCAAATTGTAGAATCACAACTTTCAGAATCGTAAAATCTTAGATTGTACCTAGAAGAATTTTTGAATAGTTCCAGTTAATTTAAGTCGTAGAGTCGTCAAATCGTATGGTAGAATCATGATTCTGACAAGTATGTTGCTGATATGAAATGTTCAAGTGAGGGGGGGCTTATTTTTCCCCGTCACAACAATTAGTGTTACGCACTTCTTCTCCTCACACAACTACATCCCTGCCAAGCCTTTGTCCTCGGTTTCTATAAGTACTAAGAATCAGTGTTTATTTTAAGCACCTTTGCCATTCCATCAATTAACTACATCCATGCAAAGCCTTTGCCCTCGGTTTCTATAAGTACTAACAGTTTGATGAAGGTTATGTTAAACTTTCATGATGCACACTAACATTCCAAACTTCATCATCCAAGCTACATAGTTTTTAACAGAAAATAGTTTGATTTAATTATATGAGAGAGAGAGAAGAGAGAGAGAGAGGTCGTGAAGCACTGGCTCTGGGTTGGGCTCTCGTTCCAGACTTTGGCCATGGCCGCCACTACCCTCTCTACTGATTGTGCAGCCGCCGTCGTTCAGAGGATTTAGTGAGCGGGGCAGGCTCGGAAGAAAGTGTGAGTGTGCCATGGCGGTCGTTGTCAACGACCTAGACATGTCCGAGCGCGCTGACCAGCGGGCTTCGTGTCGCGCCGTCTCCCGCTTGCCATGTCAGCCAAACGGTGGCCCGTCCTTGTCAGAAATGGCGTCCAACGGGGTAAATACGACAATCGGTGTTTTCTGAGACAATTAACGGACGAAGTGGTATTTATTTTTGACAAACTATAAATGATTTTTTCTGTATCCCTAACCTCTATTGTGTTGTTGTTGTTGTTGTTTTTTTTGCTCCTCTTTCATGTAGGAGTGGACTGAGCTGACAAAGTCGTGAACTGCGGCCGGCCGGTGCACTACCTAGTTCTGCTACAGCCCCAAAAAAGGAAGCAATGAAGGAGTGAGTATCCCAAGCTAGTACGTGGTGCCGGCCAGCGAGGCGGACTGCAGGAGCGCGTGCGGCGGCGGACGCCCGAACAAAATCCGTTGCGCCACGCGGAAAGAGGCACGTCCAGATGACGGCCACGAAAACGCGGCACAGACCGCACGCCTAGCCACGCTAACGAGAGGCTCACTCACCTGCACACCATCATCCCGTGGCGTGCAGCGGCCGCCACCGGCTGGTATCCATTGATCTGGACGTGTCCTTCCGCCGCAAAGCACAGCGCGATTCTGTTGCGCCGGGCTCCCACAATGCCACAACAGTGCAATGCTGACGCCGAGACCCCGTCGATTGATCCACACTCAACCCCAACCGCAGCCGGACCAGGGTTTCGCATTCGCTTTCCAGCTGCCGCGTACCTCCAGCACCATGTACGTACGTACGCGTGCGGTTCTCGAGACTCCAGCACGAACAAAGAAAATAAAGCGGCACGGCGGCCGGCCGCGCATACATGATACAGGCCATGCCAGCCAGCAGATAACACGACCCGTCGTGCACGGTACGCGTCCACATCTCGACCGTCCTAGAATAGATGAGCCACACCGCCCGTGCACACCGGGTGTCGTCGGATGATAAGATAGGATCGCAGCACCACCTCATCGCCACCGTGTATTCCGTCCATGTACACGTCCTACCTACAGCCCTTTTCCCGCTACCGTCCAAGGCCTGCGCCAAAACGGAATGCCGGGCGGGTCCCCGAGCGGAAAAACGCAAAGCCAGCGTGGGACGCGCCACGCATCCCTCGCATCGGGAAGGAACCTTATCCGCCTCGCCACACCACACACACGCCCACGCCCCTGCCCGATGAAGAACACGGAGCGAGCCAAAAGGCACCCACGGCGTCGGTGGGGCAACTCAGTGGGGTTATGTACGATACGACACAGATGGACGGATGGATACGTACGGGGTAACTCGCCGTGGGTGATGTACTGCGTTTACTTGTCGTGTGTCACGGCCTCACGAGCGGGGTCGGCCGTTTCGGGGTTTTGCTAGCCTGCCTAGCGCAACGCGACGACGGCCTCGTCCGTCGCATCCCGAGCGCTCGCCAGGGGAAGGGACAAGCGCGGGGGAGGCATCGCGGAGGTACTCTGGCCCGGCTACGGGATACGGTGCCTAGTCATCGCCATCACCCCAACACCAGACAAAGATGGATACACTCGCCCATCACCCAAGATACACTTATCACTCACCTCGCTCCGGGTAGTAATATGTTGCGCTGGACCTCCAAGCTGCAAAATCCATCTCCTCGTCGCTCAAAAATCTGTCCCAACTATCGGTGGCAGTGGCAGTATAGTAATGCCCACGCCCGTGCGTCGACTGTGCCCTCTCGCCGGTAAACAAATCGCGGCGATACCGAACCAACCGATACGAGCGGCCTGGCCTATCAGCGTATCGGATCTATCCAACGGTTTTTTTAACTCACAAGCCCACGACCTGCCCACCGCCGTGCAAAGGTTGCTAGATTAGCAGCACCACCACCCAAGCATTAGTATCTGGGCGAGTGGTCAAACAATATCGAAATTAGATGCGCAAGGCAGGGAATCATCGCCGCAAATTGCATTACAACTTGTACGCACTTACCAGCACGACCCAAGCATCTGCAAGAATTTTGCAAGCCGGATCCAACATGCGAAGGCGATTATCATCACAATAGATATACATGTCTCATGGTAATGTATGGTCAAAGCATGCATTAGATGCGTATTGTCAATCCTGGAAAGAATCTCACAACTTGTGTTCCAGAACAGCGAGAGACATGATTCACAATCACACAGCAGGGACACAAACGAACGAGCCGGACCAAGAGCCATGTAATATTGCCAACTTATTTTTCTTTTTCATATTACTAGGCGATAGCCACAAGACTTGTCTCGAGCTACAATGACAAACACTTGACACCTAACATAGGAGGAACTTAACTTGCCACAGCTATAACTTATCACGATATACCCTACTAGTATCAAAAATACTCGCTCTTAAAAACGCTAATGTGCCTGGGAGAATTCGGGGAAAACAGAGATCATCTCATTGGGCACGGGCTGGTGGAGCTGCCCGGGGAAAAACCCAAGAGGATGATCCCCTCCCTCCCAGCGCACGGGATTACACTCTCACTCCCTCACTCACAGGCACCAGCACACACCACCAACATTTATCTTCAGGAATAAGCTTAAACCTCTCTTAATTCATTCACACGCAGAAGTTCACCGTCTGCAGGAAGTCGTCCATGCCGCGCCCGAAGTCACAGCCGGGCATCTCCAGGAAGTCGTAGCCGATGTCGTCCAGGTCGATGTCCAGCTCCTCCAGCTCCTCGTCCGCGAACTCGCCCAGCAGCATGTCCTCTTCGCCGTCCAAGTAAGCCGGCACATCGGAGACGTCCAATGCGTCCAGACCCGCGCGGAAGTCCATCGGGTCAATGTCCGGCAGCTGGAGACCGCGGAGGAGGTCCTGGTAGAACTCCGGGTCATCAGGTAGCTGCGCGTTCTCGGACACCGCGGCGGCGGGGACTGGAGTCGTCGGCTCAGGCGACAGGTGCGCAGCTGCTGCTGCTGGCTTGGTTGCTTCAAGGACGGAGGACGGCGATGGGTGGGCGAACGGAGCGGCGGAGGTGGAGGACGACGAGGAGGCGGTCGGCGTGGACGTGGCCGACGATGGGGCAGACGATGCCTTGGCCTTGGCCTTGGGCTCGCCACGGCGGCGGCGCTTCTCCTCGATGAAGTTCCGGGAGGCGGACTGGTAGGCGGCGGAGGCCAAGTCGGCAGTGTCGAAGGTGCCAAGCCACTCCCTCTTGCCGGTGAACGGGTTGCGGATCTCGGCCGCCCACTTGCCCCACTTGCGGAGGCGCACCCCACGGTAGCCCTCGCCGCCGTTCTGGCTGCTCGTGCAGACGGCAGCAGCAGAAGCCGTCGTAGTGACCGGCTTCGCACATACCTTCGGCGGAGCCTTGCCAAGGAAGAGCTCGTAGCAGCGCTTGGACGAAGAGGCAGGGGCGGAGTCCTCGGCGTCAGTGTCCGAGTCCGTGGCGTCGGGGTCCTCGTACAGGATACGCACGCGGCGCCTGGGCTGCACAGCGGCCGGCGTCTGCTGCGGCTGCGGCTTGGAGGGGGATGCAGAGGCCAGCGGCGTCTGCGGCTGCGGCTTGGAGGGGGATGCAGAGGCCTGCTGCGTCTGCGCCTTGAAGGGGGATGCAGATGCCTGCTGCGGCGGCTGCGGATGCGGCTTGGAGAAAGCAGCAGAGGGTTTAACCCCAAACCCCGTGAGCATCTTGGTCTTGGGCTTCTTGGTCGCCAGCGCCTTCCTGATGCGAATCTGGTGCTGGCTCAGCGAGGCCATGGCTCGCTCGTCTTCTTCTAACAAGACTAAAATCTTCTGTGACAAAAACTGAAGGGGGGAAACTCTACTGGAAGAAAGGGGACTCTTTTTCTTTTCACTCTTGGGTGCAAAAATTGGACGGAGGCAGGGACGAATCACTGCAACTTCGTCAGTCTCCTCGTAAGAAACTACACGGCCTTATGTGGAGGAATCCGGAATACTTCACCCCGAACCCGTCCCTGCGAGAAAGAGGAACAAGAATCCATCAAAACCTCGTGCAAAACCCACCAAGAACCTCCCAGATCTGGGCTGGCAGACCGGAAAAGCCGGGCAAAAAGATGGGAAATTTGACCGGGGGGAAAGGTTTTGAGATGTACGGACCTGAGCATCGACGAGGACTTGTTCCAGCCGTGGAGCCCCTGGTGCATAGATCGGGGGGCGCAGGCGAGTGCGTGGAGGAGGACGACGGCGGCGGCGGCGACGAGGAGTAGGGCTACCACCAGATCGGCGAAGGGGCAAGAAGACATATACGAGGGATGGTAGGCGTGGGGTCTCGCGTCGTCTCCTCCTTCTTCCTTGTCGACGGTGACGGCGGCGTCGTCGTCGTCGCCTCCGGCCCTCTCTCCCTCGAAGCTCGCCTAAAACCCCGACCCAAAGCGGCGAGAGGAGCAAAAGGGGTTGGGCTGGTCTCCTCCTCCGATATTTAATCCCCTCCCACGGCACGAATTGGTGCCCTCCACGGCCACGCCTCACGCATGCCATGTTTAGCCCCGCGGCTGACATGCGGGTCCGCACGCTTCCTTGGACCCGCACGTCTGGGTAACATGCAGCTTAGAGAAGAAAAGGGAGGAATGATATTCCGCCGCTGTACGTACTAGAGACCGTACGCTAATTCATGTACATTCTCACAGACAGGTGGGTCCGCCGATCTACGGTCCCACAGTCATCTCGCAACATGTGTGGCCACGAGTAACCTACTGTGCAGCGCAGCAAGTGCTTCTATTCGCCGCCACGCGTAACCATCAACCGCGGCCCCACCCGTCAGCGATGCTCTCAGATTTAGGTAAGAAACGCGAACGGTGGGGGTAGGTTTCCTGCTTTATTTACGGGGGGACGTGAAGGGGCGAGAGGCGGCGGGGCGAAATGATAAATGCTTCACCTACACGACTACCCGTCTCTGTCAGCGCGCCTCAATGACAGGCGGGCCCCGGTACTTTCATCCCCACTGACTGGACACTGCCGGACAGTGACCCAGATCCAGTCTAGCTAGCCATGGGGTTTACGTGGGTAGGGGATGGGCATTGTGCGGCTGGGAGCTCCTCCTGCTACCACGCAGCTCTAACGATAATCACACGCGAATAAATATAATTATGGAGTAAATAAATTTGCTGCTGCCGGAATAATAGTAATAACTGAACCGTAGCGGGGCCCTGCCGTCATCCTCGGAGCGGTGAGCTGGCGCGGCGGTGGTTATGGAAATGTTCAGCTGGCTTGACTGCCAAGGTTAATTAAGGAGGAGTCCGCTATACGTACGACACTGGGTGTCCGATCTGTGTACGACGCAAACGGACGCTCGTCAGATCGCACCGAGACACGAATGCCCGCCGATGGATTGCATGTCGGATGGAAATCGTACACGGGGTGTCGTACGCAGAGCACTTCCGATTAAGGAGTGGGAGATCTCGGTTGGGTGGTTGTGGGGATGGAAATCTTTTCTGTTTTGGTAAAAAGTAAATTCGAAAAGGTGAAAAGATTTGGTCCTTGTCCTTTCTAAGCACGCGGTGGCATATGACACGTACCCGTAGTAGATTGTAGTTTTTTTTTTGTGCGGAAATTATATTCCATGGGCCTGTCTCTTTCCCACGGTTGACAGTTTCAGATGATATTTTCCTTGGTTAATGATTAAGAAATTGGTAGGTGCTCGAGGGATTCCAGGGTTCATGGTAACATGATGATTTGAGCTGGTCTTATTTTCTTCTGTCACAAAAATACCTTTGGTGAATACAGTATTGTACCGTAAATAGAGTAAGATTTATGTATCATGCTGAAGCACAAAGGAATATTAAGATCTCCTGATATCTTCCCGTTATGTGGACCGTGCTGCTGTCACCTGTTTTTTGTTGGTACATAAGGGAATTCATTGCAGGGGTCGTCAATTCATTGCGTGTCCATAAGTGAAGATTATTTTTATTTGGCTACTTTATGGGTGGTTCCAAAAGTGGAAATTAACTCGTTGATTAGTATCTACCATGTAAATGCTATGCCGACTTTGTTATGGAGAACACGTTGCGTTCCTCCGGATCGCATCGTACATGTCCTCCGGTTGCTCAGGGTGGAGTAGATTACGGTGGTGGCTGTAACAACGCTGATTTTAGGAAAGTTCAAAAATCACCAGGAATTGAAACTTTTTGTTTTCTTGTTAATACAAGATCGCAAAAAAAATGCAAATAAAAAAGAAATAATATGTTTATTTCAATGTTATTGGAATTAAAAATCTAAATATGTCTTTATTACCCTAATAGCTTGTTCAAACTAAGTTTTCCTTATTAAAAATATTTGATTCTTTTTAGCAAGCCCCATTCTATGAAATGTTTTTCAACCCAATTAGTACTTCGAAAATATTTTCATGTCAGTTAGTACTATACGACTATTTTGCTTGATGATGTTCTATACCTCAAATATATTTTTAGGAGCTTAAAATTTATTCTATGACTATAAAGTGAACTATCAAACCTTAAGATTATAACATGATTTACCTAACAAAATGTTTCACCAAAAGGTTGTTTTCAACTTCTATCAATTATGAATATTTCATCTCCCAATTATTTGACTTTTGAAAATATTTTAGAAACTCAGAATTAATTATAAGAATTTTTACCTACTACATCAAGTATTAACCTTAAAGTGTTTTCATAAAGAATTTTTTGTTTAAATATGTTAAATGACTATGAGAAACAATATTTTCAAATGTGTAAGTCTCTGGATTTTATTTGACCAATATTTTCATATAATTGTTTTCTAAATGGAAAATAGCATTAAGTTGTCATTAGTGCTTTATCCATAAACTGAAAATATAAAATTTCAAATGTATTGCAACAGCGATACACATATTTTTATATGAAAGTTCTTTTTAGAGAACCATAGAATATTGTTTGAGGTCATTTGGATTCGTATTTTAATAAGTATGATTAAAATGAGAGAACAGAAATAGAAAAATGAAAATTTTCTAGAAAGGGAACCCACATGTTATATGACCTGGTCGTCTTCAACCTCCTACCCCAAATTGCGCCCGTAAGGGCCGATTTCAATCTCATTGATTCCGGGCATTTAAGCCTTGGTTGATTGCCCTCGTTTCCTCCCCATAAATCCCCCTTCCCTCCTCTCCATTTCCCCCACTAAAACCTAGCTCAAGACGCCCCCAAGCTGCCAAAGTCGCTCGTCACATTTATTCACTACCGTGGCCATAGAAGCTTGATTCCGGCCAGGTTCCCAAGCCTGAAACCATGCCCAACCGGTTGCCCTTTCCCTTGCGCACCTCTCTGACCAGCCGAATTTTTGCGCAATAGGGATTGTTGTGTCATGCACGTTCGAGGTTCGTCAGAGCTCGTTGCACCTCCGTCTTCACCCCGATGCGATTAAAGGAAGCACCCAACGTCGCCGACCATGTCATCGTCTTCCTCGTGTCGTGTCGCGCCCTCTCATCACCTCCACGAGGCCAGGGAACCATGAAAGGACACATATATCGCCTAGAGGGGGTGAATAGTCTTTTAAAAATAATTACGGTTAATGCTTGAATAAATGCCGAATAAAACTAGCGTTTAATTTATCAAGCCAATACCTAAACAAACTAGGTTCACCTATGTGCACCAACAATTTATGCTAAACAATTCAAGCAACTATGTGATAGTAAGATATGTTACTTCAAGCTCGATGGCTATCACAAAGTAAATTGCATAAGTAAAAAAGAACGGGTATAGAAATAACCGAGAGACGAGGAGACGAGGATTTATCCCGAAGTTCACTTCCCAATGGAAGCTAATCTCTGTTGGAGAGGTGTGGAGTCACAATGACTCCAAGTGCCCAATGGCTCACCTTATTCTCCTCGTACCTCCACCAATACGGAGTGCCACGATCCACTGTGGGACCTTTCAGGGCGATCACCGATGCCGTACAAGGTTGGGGCAATCTCCACAATTCAATTGGAGGCTCCCAACAATATCCCGAGCCACCAAAACTCCGGGACAACAAGGTCCGGAGCCACCAAAACTCCGAGACAACAACCGTCTAGGGCACTCCAAGTACCCAAGAGGACAAGCTCAAGGGCACTCCAAGGACACCAAGAGTAACAAGCTTCACAACCTTTCACTCGAACGAATCCTCGTAGAGAACTCAAACCGATGCAACCTATGCAATGGCAAGAACACAAGAAATTCTCAAATCCTTCGCTCTTAAATCCCACCACAGCAGCAATTGCTATGGGGGGAGAAGATATGAAGAACAACGAAGAACTCAACAAATGAATCCACAAGATCTAGATCTCAAAGGCTTCCCCTCACTAAGGAGAGAGATGGATTGGTGGAAAAATAGATCTAGATCTCCTCTCTCTTTCCCTCTAATTAGAGGCAAGAATCACGGAGGAATAGAGAGAAAACAAGCTCCAAAAGGTCAACAATGGTGGGGGGAAACTTGCTAGAGAGAAGAGGAACCAATGGGGAAGAAATCCCCTTAAATAGGCCTCCCCAAAATCTGCTCGTTGGGGCATATTCCTTGTGTGCAGGAAACCCAGCCTGGAGGCCGGCCTGGACGCCAGACAGGCTGGCCTGCTGCCTGGGACGCCTGGCCTAAAGTTCAGACAGGCCGGCCTCCAGCCCGGCCTGGGTTGGCCTCTCTGCGTGTCCCGGCCTAGGAGCCGGCCTGGGTTGGTCACCCTGCGCGTAGGCTGGCCACCCACCCGAGCAATCGGACTCCGTCTTCGATGATCTTGGCCTCATTGAACTCGCAACGATGAGCACTATAAGATCTTGCAGAGAAACATCATAGTCCATCATTGGGTGATAAAACCAAATGATGAAAGTTTTGACATCTCTATAAAGAAACAATCGATAAAACCTCCAATATCAAAACCGCAATAAGTTTTTCATGCAAAACCCGTTTTTGGTGAACTTGAGATTGTATTGAAACGTATGAAAAGGTCTAAAACCACACATGGAGAAAACACAAATAAGAACCAAGAAAGATGATGCCAAGTATGCAAAGGTTTGATCTCTCTCGAGTGATGGAATCAAGTTGCTAATATGAGAGCCCCTCTTGATAGTACGGTTATCTATCCTATAACCCGGTCTCCCTCCTAATGCTATAAGACCGGTAAAATAGAAAACCTATCAAGATCATACCTTTGCCTTGAGCATTCCAATTGAGCTAGATGATGAAGATCTTGACCTCCTCAAGATGGAACACCTTTCTTGATTTCGCTTAGCTCGGTGAAGACACATAGATTGCTCCCCCATACGCCATTATGGGAGAGGCTCTTTTAGGTACATCTTCACTTGGACATTATCTCCAAAAGAGTGGCAAGCTTCAAGCATGTGATCTCTTCGATATGCTCCGTTTGAACTTGCACTTCTAGAACTTGATGAGGACCACAACTTGACATCATCCACCATGGACTATGTGAAATCTTCTTTTTGATGCAAGCCCATGGAAAGATACCTAACCCCACATAGATATACCACACACACATATAATGGGTTAGAACACAAAGATATATGATCAGTTACTTACCATAGCATGATCCTACACGGTACATCTTGTTGCTTTGTGAGTTGGTCAATATTAACCATCGCTTAGCACTTTGCCTTGATCAACCTTGTATCTTTTCTTCTCTCTTCATATTAATTATGTCTTAAATGTAAAGATGAATGTTAATACAATATTCTTCTTTAAGACATACTTGCAATATGCTCAACTCTCTCATGACCAAACTTGGGATATTCACATGAATAGAACCTTGGTCACTACTTGATCATCTTGAATCGAACACACGGACATCAAGCATTGCCTATGGACAAACTCTACAAGTACAACTCAATGCAGCCATTAGTGCATAGTGATTGTCATCAATTAGCTAAACCACACATGGGTGCACCATGCTTTTTCAATCTCCCCCATTTTGGTAATTGATGAAAAAATCTTTTACGAGGGTTTATATAATGAATTTGAGCAACCATGCAAATTAACATGCAAGGATGCATGAGAATAAAAGGCATATACTTAAGAACAAAACCAAAGCATAAAACCAAATTTCCTTTAACCCCCTAACTTTCTCCCCCATTGGCATCCAATTTAAAAATGGGACCATAGAAATTTTAGATGGCCAATATAGTAAGGGTTCCTCTGTAGGATGTGCACTTCTCATAATATGAGTGAAATCAAATACACTTATACAATGATGAATAATGGGAGGAAATCAAACTATACTGAGGATCCAAAGATTGCAAATAAGATGGTATACAAATATCTAATATTCTCCTAAAGAGAAGAAGGCAATCAAAAAGATCCAACAAACCAAATGAACAAGGTATATTATGGTTTGAGAAATGAGTGTTTTTAAAGACAATAGAGGAGCTCCCCATTATTTGTGCATGATTTAGAAATATTGCACTCTGAATGCAAAGTGCACAAAAATGGAATCATAACTCCCCCAATGTTGTTAAAAACCTCAAAGCAAGTGCAAATGAGCATAAAAGAAAACAAGGCATGTCACTTGGAGCAAGAGGTGGTTGATCCATAAGAGACGTTACCAATAAAAGGATGGGCACCGAACCATTAGGATACCAATAAGACATACTACCTCCGTTCCGATGAATAAGGCGCACACGCATTTCAAGACAAACTTTGACCGAAAGATTTGAGTAACAATATCTTAACTATATAGTGCAACTTTAACATTGTTAGATTCGTAGTGAAAAACATTTTCTAATGATATTGATTTTATACCAAATACTATTATATATATGGATCAATTCTTGGTCAAAGTAAAATCTCGAAAAGCGTGCGCGTCTTATCATGTGTATAAGTTTCTAAATAGACAACAATCATCATGATGTACATCCATAAAGAAACATGTACACACAATATAGTTACACAGAGAAAGAGTGACATATCAAATTTGAAGACATAAATACGACAATAAGATCTTTGCTTAAAAGCATAACACATAGCTTTAATTTATTTATCTTACTCTCTCCATCTCGGTTTATTAGTCATAGTTGGCGTTTCTCTGCGACCAAGGCGAATAGCTATAGGGCAAAGGAAATAAACGGCAAGATTAATTTGTGCCTAATTTTTGTAGTTATCGGTGCAGGAATTGAATACAGAAGCTGAACAATCCGCGCTGGCCCACGTATTATTAAGCCACATTCGTTGCATGCAAATAGTGCGAGCGTAATACCTGGGCATGCATTGGCCACATTCGTTTCCTCTCTCCTATAGTGCGTTCACATGGCATGCAGAGTATGAACCGTAGCTTAGGCAGGAAATTAAAACGGGGTGGGCCTGGTGCGGTTTTCGCTCTTCTAATTGAGCATTAATTGCTTAGATTGTGTCTAACTTTTAAGAAAATCTAGTTTTGATATTGCGACTAATAAACCAAGATGGAGGGAGTAAAGGATATGAATGACCTTCCAACAAAAACACATCAAAGACATCACAAACATCAATAAGGGAAAAGAAGATAGTTGAGACGTTTTGATAAAAGCAACAAGTATCACAGGGAGTGAATATGTTTCATGCAAATGATACAAACTACAAAATGTTGAAATGTTAGAGTATGTGCATGAGGTAGATACTTGTTACCGAGGTAGCATTGGTGATGTTGTACTAGATAAGAAATCATCCATCATCATAGCTTGACTCCAATAAGCATGTAGTGATACCACCTTCTTTGTGAACGAGGCAAGCACCCAATGCATCTAAAATGTACCTAAAACATATTTAATTACAAAAATGGTCCCCAAACTCATTGGGTCCAAAATAGTTAGACAAACTACAATATATAGGACACAATCCACATGAATATGGGCATACTGATATGAAATTGAATATCATGAACATCTTGGCCGATTTAGGATTGATGGATATTATTCTATATAAATATTGGATCAAGGAAGATAAACATGTCATAACATATACATTAGTAATTATGCATGCAATCACTTTGAAGAACCAAAAGCGGTGTAATTTGGACAAAACACCTAGTAAATCAACATATGCACACAAAGGCATGACACGACATAATGGTTATCCAAATTATATCAAAGATCCACGTCAGCACATGAAAGGAGATACCAATTGGACCCAAACAAAATCAACTCATGATTGATAAGATACCAATTACAAAATATAACATGTAAAAATAAAATACCAAAGTACATACTTATCACTTGGGGGATACTAAATAAAAATGCATCAAGGAGTAAAATATTGAGATCCCAATGGACATTAAATGAACCATGTAAAATTCCAAGAGATGTCAATTGAAGAAAATATCTATGAGTGAGATATCAAACTCCAATTAATACCAATTGAGAGCATCAAAGCAAAACAAATGAGCATAAAAGATGACTATATAAAATATGCTCAAGGACTTATCTTATTTAAAACGATAGAACGCAAAACAAGTAATGAGATAACCAACCCCTCTACAATTTTTATGATGGTACAAAGTACCCCAAAAAAGTTGTGCCTTCCACAAACACACGAGATAGTGATTAAAATACCAATTTAAAAATATCTAATATCAATTGACATTAACTAGTGTTCAAAAGAATCTATGAGATCCCCCCATGATCTATGCATGATTTTTGGATTTTTCGCACAAATGGGGTCATCACTATCCATACTCATACACTACAAACATTCATTAAGTGGAAAGAAGATCCAATTGAAAATATAGTGTTTAAAGGAAGTAAGATAGCTCTTCCATGAATTGTGCATTATCTAGATGTTTGCATTTGAAGACAAGAAGCACTATAAGAGAATCCACAATGGCTGAGGCTTACAGAGACGCTTAGATGACAAAAGAAAATACTACAAAATTTAATTACTAGGTTAGCGTCCATTTCTCCAACGGTAAGCGCTTAGTTAGGCGCTAAAGAAAAGGAAAATCGTGCTACCGTGGTTGCATGCAAGACACCTAGGTGCCTCCGGTTTCCATGCCGAGAGAAAAAAAAAGTAGCATCGAGCGATTATTTTTGCGTCAGGCGCCCGGGATTCAACCCAACGACTATCGTTTCACTAGGATTTTGATCCTGGCATCGATTGATAAGCGCCCCGTTGTGGTTGCTCTAAGGGGATCCTCGCTTTTATTACAACCATTACATTGAAATTTTATTTGAATATAACACATAGATCTTCAAGAGGCAAGGAAGACAATTGGAGTTCATACAAAACAATTTCTCGTTGATAATTCAAATGGAAGCTAAGCGCAATGTAAATATGATCAATAACTTTTACCACAAATATGATTGTCACTTTTCCAAGGACAAGGAGGGTATGGTGTTACTTTTCGGTGGTATATTGCAAAAATATGCATGATCATGTTCACAATACAAAAGCATATGGAAAAGGATACGAGTTAATTACCATGATTACATAGAGATTCTTGGTGGCTTAAACTATTGAAATGATCATGTAAAGAAACACTTAATATATCTTGAAGCAACCGGTTTCCCAAATAATACATACTAGTGCACATTTGAGAAACATCGCACGAAGAAACTCTCAAAAATTCAAGAAACCAAAATATGAGATACAAAAACTCATTTAAGCAAATATGGAACTTGTTTGAGCTAATCATGCCACATAGTAACAAGATAATTTAGAATATCAATTCTAAGTGGAATTACCTCATATGTTCAAATTTTCTAGGATTGTAATATGCACACAGCTTATTACTCCCCCATAATGTGATAATCCATTTATTTTCAACAAGAGGCAAGTGAAATACAATAAGAGATAATTAATGAACATTGTAAAATTTGGATTTTCATGAGAATGAAATACCACATGGAGACTATATAATCTTGTCACATTAAGAATAAGTGATATACCTCATGTACACATATTTTAGGACAGTGAGGTGGCAAAGCACATCACTCACCAAAATGAGATAGTTCATTAATCTCTCAAAAGAGGCAACTAAATTAAACATAAATTGCAATAAAGGCTCAACATAAAACAAACAAGTACATGGAGTGCAAACCAAAGAACACATACTAGATTACTCAAGATAGGTAATTAGTAAGCACACCATATACAAACACATGCTAGATACAAAACTAACACATGCAAGGGGCAAGCAACTTTCAATTTATATAATTTAAATACAAGTTACCGCAAGGAGACACATTGGATATGAGATAGATATATGATGATACAAATGACTTGGCTTGAGTATTATAATTTATGAAGATCCCTTAATTCTTCATAAGATAGCCAAATCTCCAATGCCCTCCAACAACACATATCGATCAAGTGTTAGCTTGTTGGTCCCCAAACAATTTGGGTCCTAAGAGGTTAGTCACAGTAGGCTTGGCAATCCAGATGGTTCTTTTCTTGACACCACTTTGGGTGTCAACATATTTGTAAAACACATTGCCAACCTAATCCTTCTGAAGGGAATAAACATCATCAATAATGATAGGGTTGGATAAGGTACCATTAGTGCAAGAAGAAGCAAAGTGGCCCTTTTCACGGCATAGGTAGCAACATTGGCTTCCTACTTTCTTCTTAGTTGATTTCTCAACTTCAGGTTGACCATGAGATTGAACTGGTGGTCGTTTCCCTTGTTGCTTCTCACTAGTATGCTTCTTCTTTAAAGGGCAAGATCCAACATGGTGCCCTTCAAACTTGCACTTAAAGCAAACAATCTTGGCCGAATTATTCACTTGTTCTTGTTGATGGTATGCTTATTATTGATTTTGGACTTCTTGTCATTATTGGAGTTGAATCCAAGTCCAATCTTGTCATTGGGAAATCTTTGCACACTCAACATGTTGTCAAGTGCGGACTTCCCATGACGCTTTTCCACGTCTTTCTTCAAAGAAGTGACTTGGGCCTTGAGCTCTTTTATTTCCTCTACATGGTTAGTAGCAACACAAGTAATATAGGAAGTAGACGTTTCATTGTTAGAGCAATAAGGCATGGAAATAAATTCATCACAAGATGTAGCGATATTATGAGTGGATGAATTACTAGGACTAGCACAAGGCAAAATAGAATTTTGAGTAGAGTTTGTGCTAATGTCCACATGAGGCTCACAAGATATCACCTTGGTAATAATAGTGTCATGATCCAACTTTAGCTTATCATGTGAGACTAAAAGATCCTCATGGGATCTTGAGAGCCTTTCACGACTTTCTTCCAATTTCCCATAATTGCTAGTTAGCAACTCAAGTTAAGCCCTTAGCTCAACATTCTCCTTCAATGTAGATGCTTCACAAGAAATAGAGTTAGTAGCACAAGCATCATTATTAATAGCAATAGGGGAAGGCAACTTGGCAAGATCTTTTGAATATGAATCTTTAAGTTGAGCATGTGCAACTTTTATCTCGTCATTTTTAGTTTTAAGACAATTAACCACCTCAAGATTTCTATCATGAGAGTCCTTTACTTTTGATAACTCTAGAGTAAAAGTCTCTTCAAGAGATTCATTGGCGGTTTGTTCTTCTACAAGAGCTTCCTCTAGTTTTGCAATTTCATTGGAATAATCACACTCGCGGCTATAACACGTGTCAATGCATGCTTCCAAATCCTTAGTGGCGATATTGCGCCTATAAAATGCCCTTATGATTTCTAGGAAATTGGCACAAGCATCTTTATCCTCATAAAGGATATTGTGAATCATTTTACCTTTCTCCATGATAGCCCAAGAGTACAAGCATACGATGACTCGGATGCCGAAAATGCACGACAGGATGCCGTCGATCTCTTAGAAGAAGAACGAGAACTAGTGTTACAAAGATCCGCCATTTATCAGCAAGGATTGTGATGATATCATAGTCGGAAAATCAAACACCGATCTTTTAAAGAAGGTGACTGGTGCTAAGATTGGTACAGGACAGAAAACACAAGTTATCCCCAATTTGGGAAGGACCCTTTGTCATCAGCAAGTTAGCCCCAATTTGGGGAGGACAACCCAAAAAAATCCGAATCGCAAGAGGAAAACATAGATGTAGAACTCGGAGAGACAAATAGGCCCCGGAGCATCCAGCAGTTACGTTCCTTCTACACTTAGTTCAAATTCTATGTAAAACATCTTTGAGATCATGAAATAAATTTTTAGGAATTCATGCATTTTTGTTCTGTCTTGTCATTATTGTTCAAAGTATAAGTCTGTCTTATCTATTTCCCAATGATCCTTCAAATTGCTTCAATGTTAACCCGATTTTTGTCCGCATGCTCGGAGTTAAAAAAATGAATGCTTTCATAGCTTAAGGAGGCTTAAGAAACCCAGATTGTGTTTTCGTTCCTGAGTTTTATACTTTTTCAAAATTCCTTATTATTTCCTAAGAACTATCTGATCGTTTGTGTGTTGGGTCACTGGAATTAGTAAGTAAAAGTGCCTAAGTATAATCAAAGATTCCAAGTTTTGACTAATAGGTCGGAACCAGTCACTTGGCATGAAGATTACATACTTTTGAGCCACTTCAAACACTAAGAAAAGTTAAGGTATACTAACCAGAGAACTTAGAAGGAAAAGGAATTAAAAACTTGTAAACACTTAAATTTTACTTCAAAAGGACAAATACTTATTTATACAAAAGATAGATAGCATTACAAATTGATATTACATTGAAGAATAGTAATGCTTTCTATTATCTCTACTGTCTATGCAGGAACTAGAGGGCGTCTTCATAATCCTCGTCCTCATCCTCATCACTGTCGCTCGAATTCTCCGGAGTTGCCGGAATTTCTTCCTCCGGGTAGAACGTCGAGGTTGATGCCATCCTAGCTATCTTGGAGGCATGCCCCTTGCAGACTCGAAGATATCGGCCCTATGAGCTTCCGTGTATCCTTGAGGGATACCGGTAGCGGCGCGCCAAGACTGTGAGGTGGTGTAATCCATACGCATTAGCCCAAGGGCCATGCGCACACCACCTCGAGCGGCACAGCAAAGCCAAGATTCCCTCTGGTTCACCACCTCTTTGATAGCCTCCGGAAGTTTGCTGACTTCTGAGAAATTGCTAGTTTTGTCAGGAATGCACTTGTTAACAAGTAGCATCTCAGCAGTCTTGAGGTCGGCGATGATTTTCCCGAAAGTCCGAATTCTATCGATTCGGGTAAGCAAGGGATTCCCTTCTGTTGAAAAAAACCAAGAAAGGTTAGAAAAACACAGAAGGAGGAAAAAGGAGGCATACTGCATAAATTATAAGGGAAAAACTTGGTAAAGTTATAAAAACTTACCGAGAATTTTGTCCATCTCAACGCCTTCTTCAAGGCGTTGGTTGAGGGCATTCTCAAGGTCCTGGATAGTCGCGTTATCCTTCTCATCTTGAGAAGGGGCGTGGGACTCGGCTAATCCGACAGCCAGTTGGCTTGCCTCCAGGTCTTTTTGGAGCTTTATAGTCATCTTGTAAAGTTCTGAATTTTCCTTGCGGAGGGTCTCGGCATTGCCAGAATCTTCAGCATTTTGTTTGGCCTTCGCCAAAGAAGCTGAAAAGAATGAAAATTGAAGAGTTTAATACTCGGAAAAAGACTTAGAAAAAATTCAGAAAACAACTATAAAGAAAGGAGATAGACATTTACCTGATGTATCCTTCAGCTGCCGCTGAACTGCAGCCAGTTTTGAGTTTTGTCACTAAGAATACCAAGAAGAGATCTAACCTCTTGGTTCTTAATGGTAAGCTTGTCGAAAACTTCCATGTTTATGTTCTCAGCGATTTGCTGAGAAATAGATAAAGGAAAAGTTGCTTAGTAAAAAATAAGCAGGAAAAAGATAAGAAAGCATTAAGGAAAAAATAGAAAGAATAGATTTGTGTTAATACTTGGGGGTTCGAGAAATTTACCTTGCTCATCCGCTGCAAGCCAGCGAGATCCTCAGAGAATTCCTTCTCGTGTTCTACAAAGGTAATCCCCATGTGGTGGATGTCGTCTTGTATAACCTGACGAGATGATAACACATAATTATTCCGTACAACTAAGCCGGATTTTGGCCAAGGGCGAACCAAGGGAGCTCAGGCAAAGAGGTTTTTTTCCCACAGATGAATATACCCGTGTTCCTCAAAACAATCTTCTTGCTTTACCTTGAACTTTTCGTCAAAGGTAGGAATGGGCTCTTCCTTGGGAATGTTGGAAGACCCATCTTCATCAGGCCCTCCCTTTCCCACACATCCGAGTCGGATGCAACGGGCCATCTGGTCTGCAAGGACTCCTCCCGAGCAGCCGGGTTTTCCTCTCCGGCCGCTATTGGAGTGTCTGGGGCAGTGGTGGGAGACGGCTTTGCTCCTCTGTGGGCAGGAGCCTTCTGTTTCTTCCGGCCTTTTCCCTTCAAGGTGGTAGGGGCAAGGATAGAAATGAAAAAGGAAAATCCGAGATTGAGATTCCGGGGAAAAAGAATACGCAAGAAAATGCATCCAAATGTAAAAACTCCGGGTTTTACCTGGAAGTGGCGACGGGCACTCCGTCAAGATTGATGACTTCCTGGTTGGTGGATGGCTTCTTGCGCTTCCGCCCTCGAGATTGAAAGTTGGCTCATAGTGTGGCCAACTCGTCATCAGTTGCAAGCTCGCTATCAGCAAGGTCAAGGAGCTGAAAAAAGAATTAACCCAAATTCCGGATTAGTATAAACATCCGAGAGAAAATATAGAACTCAAAAAATCCCCCATATGACAAAGAACATACCTTGGGAGCGGGGTTCTTCGCGTGGTACATTTCTCGGCTTTCCTCGTATTGGTCACGGGTAGAGACAAGCTGGTTCACGCGCTTTTTGAACTCCTTTTTGCTCAAAGAGCCCTTCGTCGCCCTCATCGCATCATCCGGGCCCGTGTAGTTACACATGAGCCGCTTTCCGCGATGAGCAAGGGGATGAATCCGCCTTCTGAACCAGCATATGATTGTGTCCATGCCGGTTAGCGGAGGTGTGGAAGAGACGAGTTTTGTGATTCGCCTCTTGATTCTCATCAGGTCTAGAGGCAGAACCTGGACCGCGTCCAACGCCCAATTGTCTTGGGGCGTGGCCGCGGAATTGACGAAAGGCGGAATGTCTGTTTTCTTTCCAGGAAAAGGAACATCCGCGTGATAGAAGAACGAGCCCGTCCAGAATTTAACAAACTTGTAGGTTTTGATTGTCCCACAACCTCTGAGGTGTGATAGAAGAACGAGCGCAATCCTCCCTAAACCTACGGAGGGTGAAAGAATTGTCCCGCAAGTTGGAAGTGCGCCCTCTGAGGTGTTGAGTTTAACGCTAAAACAATACTGGAAGGAATCCAGGCGGAGTTCTATCCCTAGATAACCCTCAAAAAGGGCCTGGAATCCGGCTAAGTACATGATGGAGTTTGGCGCCAGATTATGTGGTTGGATCTTATAGTGGTCTTAGACGTGGCGGAAAAAAGCGGATGGCGGAAATCCCGTACCTTTGTTGATATGGGAAGCCAGAAGAACACGTTCGCCGGGTTGCGGAGACGGCTCAGTGTCGTCCTCGCCCACCCGCCATTTTCCCTTGAGCACGAAGCCATCCTTCTCAGTTCCCGCGAGAAGGGACGGAACCACATTGCAGTGGCTCCAATTGTCGGCATTTTCCTCTCCTTCGTCCTTGCCTCCGGCAGTGGCGGAAGCGGCGACGTCGTCGCCGCCGCGAGAAGTATTTTCCTCCTTTGTAAGCTCGGGGAATGGAGGAGGAGGAGGAGGAGGAGTAGCCGATGGCGGTGGCAAGTTTCAGCCGCGGGAGGTGGATCCCCGCCCGCCGGCTCGCTAGTGGCTCCCTCCGGCGCGCTCGCTGCACTGCGCGAGGAAGAGTCGACGACAGGATCCAAATCGTTGTTAATGTCCTCGATTTCCACAGAGGCGCTCGCCGACTCGGGGGCACGGGGGAAATCTGCGGTGACCATCTTTTGGTGGGGCGGTCGCGAGTTTGATCCTTCGGTGATCTAGCCGGAGAAGAGCATGGGGGCTCGGGGCTCTGCGTTCTCTGGAACTTGGGGCTTGGGCTCTAAGTGCTTGGTGCTCTGAGTGCTCGAGGAGGAAGAAGGAAGCAGAAGAGAAAAACGGAGCCCCCGAGACGGCTATCTATATCCAAAAACGCATGGAGATTAGCTCCAATGGCTCTTTTAGCCGTTGGATGCATGACGCGTGTAACGCCCAAAAAATCCGAGAAATGAGGGGGCGAGGTGATTATTTATATCTCCTCGTTTCTCGCGTGAGAATCTGTCAGAGGATACGTGTTCAGGTTTTTACTGAACCCAAACGTCCGTGACATCAGCAGGATTTCATCGTTGACGTCATGAGTTTTCCTTCTCCACGAAGGCTCGTGGGAGAAAATCCGGATTTCGGTAAATGCGAGTTTGGCATTGAGAAATTTTGCTAAAAGAATAATCAAGACCAAAAGCCGACATTCATGAAAAAGAATACAAATCTACGAGGAATGAAAAAACGAAGTCTTAATCCTTCTTGGGGGCTACTGTCGGATATATGCCAACTAGGGGTATGTCTGACATTGGCCAAAAGACAGATTACCAGGGTGGCCCGCAGGTAATGGATCAAGGTCCATTTGGCGGCCCAGTACGCTGACACGCAGGAAGCCGGATTCTAGAAGAACCCGGACCACAGCCCAAAGTGGTGCGGATTGGAGAAGAAGACGGATTCCTTACTTTCCAAGTTAGATACCTTCTGTAGTCTTTTAGGTTTCCTTTTTGTAAGCCCTAACCCGGCTATACATATAAAGCCGAACGGAAGATAAGAACACAATCGAATGTTAGCTAGAAGCCAACTCGCCGGGAAGTTGATCCTCGCTGAGTTAGCGAAACCATACTCACAGTTGTACTTTGTATACTTCAGGCTTTAGGCCTGATTTAGTGAGATTGCAGGAGTAGGAACGCCGTCTTAGTTGCGACGTACCGAACCTGGGTAAAACTCGGTGTTCTTGTTAGAGTACTTTGACGTCCCCGTCCCCCCCCCACGATTCTACCAGTAAACTCATGCACCTCGTCTATGAACTCTACTACGATGTCTCGACAAAGATGTATCAAACATATCATCATAAGATTTAGTCAAGGAATTTCTACATGATGTGTATGGACTATCAACACAAGCATGTAAATCAATTTAGGTGCAAGATGTGTTTAAGTACATAGACAAAATATTGCAATAAGATAGAGATGAAGAATCATCAACAATAAGCTTACTATCAAGATTGCAATTTTTGTCACTACTCACCATATAATTATGTTGTGTCTTGCCACATGTTGGTGAAGTAGAAGAAGTTGAGAACTCATCACGCCCGGAGGTGGAGGGAGAATAATCATTCCCACAATTTTGGGACACATCATATTTATCTTGAAGCTTGGTCCATATCTCATGAGCTTTCCAAGATGGCCTAATTGACTCCAGAGCTACAATGCCTAGCGTTTAATTTATAAAGCCAAAACCTAAGCAAACTAAGTTCACCTATGTGCACCAACAACTTATGCTAAACAATTCAAACAACTATGTGATAGCAAGATATGTTACTTCAAGCTCGATGGCTATCACAAAGTAAATTGCATAAGTAAAGAGATCGGGTATAGAAATAACCGAGAGACGAGGAGACGATGATTTATCCCAAAGTTCACTTCCCAATGGAAGCTAATCTCAGTTGGATAGGTGTGTAGTCACAATGACTCCCAATGGCTCACCTTATTCTCCTCGTGGCTCCACCAATGCGGAGTGCCATGATCCACTATGGGACCTTTGAGGGCGGTCACCGATCCCGTACAAGGTTGGGGCAATCTCCATGTAACATCCCAAATTTGCTAAATTAGGGTGTGTGGTGTTGTGTTCATATCATATGTCGCACCCTGATTTCTAGGGGATACTCACCGTACGAACTGGATAGCAGATGCTTGGATTATGGGGCATAACTGCTCCCACGTCCCAGCTTCCTGGTAGGCCTGCGCTTATGCGCGACAACACAAGCCCTGCTATTCCATCGTCGATGTAAACTATCCACTAGAGATCAAAGGCACTTCCGTCGACGTACTTCAAACCATACACACATGGTACGTCAACGGCGTTTAACAAGTGATATCACAACAGATCTCTACGACACAAAAGATTGAAATAAATTGCAAATGGCTCTCATTAGAGCAGAGATAGCAAATACAATCATTCAGAGGGCACATGCCCCAACAATACATCATTACAATACAGCGGAAGCATTCAACATGTCTGAGTACAGACAAGAACCAAATAGGCCTAAGAGGCCGGAAACAAACAGACGGAGCCCATCCACGAAGTCTCGGATCCTGCCCGGGTCCGCTATCTACTCGTCAGCAGTCTCGTCATGATTCACGTAGTAGCCACCATGTAGATCCTCGGAAACGTCGTCTGCGTAAACCACAGCCCCAAAGGGGTCAGTACATAAACGTACTGGCAAGCAAGACTCACAGTTCACCAAAATGTAACCCGTCAACACCAAGCACAGATGCCTTGGGTTCAACGGAAGAGAGGGGATATAAAAGATGCTGCAACTGGATGCGCTAACCAACTACAGAGATTCTACCACTTCCGGCTAACAGAAAGGAGATAAGATCGAGGATTGTAACCAACTGAAAGATAACGTCAAACAAACCCATCCTGGATCTCGCCCCTTATCCAAAGAAGCAATCGAGGATAACTCACCCAGTTGTATTAAAGGTGAATCAAATTATTATGTCCTCAACCTATTACTAGTCAAGTTATTAATCATGGGGTGTAACATGTTTGATCATTATGTTTAAGTTGTCCTGAGTACTTGTTAGCCAGTACTTTCACCAAGTAATCCATAACCGCGGAAAACACGGCTTCTCGAGAAGATTATCCCTGCAGGGTTGCACCAATTTGGCCGTACACTCAAGAATAACCCGCCAGATGGGAAGCTAACCCACCAAGCGGGGTACTCTACACAACCAACCATTCTTCGCATCAAGCCCAAAGAACCTTGGGCGCACGGCCAATCGAGCCCAGAAGAAAATGGACCCTCATAGCACTCTAAGAACGTGTCCCCCTATATGCCGACTACGAAAGTTCCACCCTGGCCTGGGCTCGCAAAAACATGCATGCGGCAAATGGAAAACACGAACTAAATGAGGCGATTTGGACGAGATGCGAATCAGGTCAAGTTGAGGGGGGCGCCCATACTCGCTTCCCAAATGCGGGTAGTGCGCTCATCATGGATCAGTAGACAAGACCCTTTTCCTATTAGGGTCGACACTAGCAGGCTCCAAAACCTCTCATGGGCCTCCTGCCGGTGCCTTATCATCAAATTTATTATTAATAGTAACATTAGCATGATTGATTGATTAAACATCGAGCCCCCACAACGTAATAGAAATAGTAACAGAAAGTAACGGGTAACAGACTCGAGCAAAAGCAACCTAAGCATGCTAGATAAGAACAGGCACAAGCAATGGCTGTAGGTATGGAGGTGAGGCAATATCAGGTTCAGGGTATCATGTGATGGGTTCGTAACAGAAACAACTACTACTAAGGCTAGCAGAAAAGAACAACGGAAAGTATCGGTAACCAATGTTGAAAGGAACACAGTGGTTCATGTGAGTGATAACTTGCCTGCAAAACCCAGTAGCCTGGTACTGAGCTAACTCCTTAGAAGGGATGTCGTAAGTATCGTCGGTCTCAACGTCGTCGTATATCCGGGAAGAAGCAAACAAACATTGCAGAAAGATAAGCAATCAATACCATGGCATAGTGCACAAACATGATGCATGATAGTTTAATTGATGCATCCAAAAATAAACTAGTTGACAAGATAACATAACATGATTAAATGGACCCACATGCAATTAGATTGCATATGAAAAGCCCATGCATTATGGTTGAATTAATTGTTTTACAACTAGTCATCATGTGTAGGTGAATTAGCATGATGCATGGATGAGGAAAACAGCAAAATAACAACAATAGAACCAAATGGAAATAAGGCTTAACAAGTTTAGAAACTCATTTATTAAGTGTTGGAATTTTGGTTACTTAAAGGTGTCACACAAGCAATTGTTGTTTTCATCAAATTAAATTGTTCAAAACAGATCACCAAGTTTATATTTGAAAAGAAAACAAGATTTTAGTTGGAATACATTTTCACTTGTTGAAAAAGGGATTTCAAATAAATTATTTATGAATTAAACAAGTTTAAGCAAGAATTAAATGAATTTAATTCAAACATGAACTTATTTGAATTTTTATTTGTTCAAAACATGAAGTGGAGTTCATATTTGAAAAGGTTATGCTTTTATGGTTTGAAAACATATTTTATATGCCCCAAAAGAATTTGTTTTGATCAAGTTATAAATTTAACAATATTAAATGAATTAAATAAGATTTAAATTATTTAACCACTTTTAATTATTCAAAACATGAAACAAAATTTATATTTGGAAAGGTGGTTTAATTTTGCATGGAAAACATATTTCATTTGTGGAAATTGGATTTAAAATGAGAAAGTTATTATTTTGGCAATTTTAATTGCAATAAACAAGAAACAGTTGTTTTCAGCAATTTAAATTATTCAAAACAGCAAACAAAATTTATATTTGGAAAGTACATGAAAAATTGATTGGAAAACATATTTGGTTTGTGAAATTTGGAATTTTTATGAACAAGTTATGAATTTTGCAAATTTAAGTGAATTTGACAAGTTTTCAAGTTTTGCACCAATTTAAAATATTCAAAACAGTAAACAAATTTTATATTTGGATAGAACATTTAATTTGGTATTGAAAACATATCAAAAATGTTGGATTTGGGGTTGGGATGATTTATTTATGCAATTTCCAAAATTGGGTGCAAATCTGCCATTTTTTATCACATCTAGGGACTTAGAAAAATTAAACAGGGATCTAGAAATAAATTACAGGGATTTAGGAATTACAGCAGGGACTTGGTTGTGATTAGGTGATTGTTTTGGTTGTGGAAAATAAAATGGCAAAAACTGGGGTTAATCCGCAGGGGGTGGGATTCGAACCCACCCCCTCTGGCTTGTGCACCTGAGACCCGAACCAGTGGGCTGGTGGCTTCTTTGTTGAAGGGTAGGGGTTCTCGAGGGGTAAGTGCTGTGAATGCGGGATTCTGAATTTCTAATCTGAAACGAACAGGTACTGAACCTGTACCTCGACAGGGACCAGCGATGCAGCGGCCCTCGCCGTGGTTCATGGCCGCGGTGGCCGGAGGTGGAGGCGCGGTGTGGGGTGGAGCCAAGGGAGAGGGAGGGGCGAGTGGGGGGAGAGACCGGAGGGGAGCGGACCTCACCTGGGTGTCCACGATCGGACAGGAGGGAGGAGGCATCGGGCAGGAGCAGGTGGCGACAGGGCAGAAAAATGGCGGAATTCCGGCGACGGCGCGGTCGCTCCGGGGGCTCCCGGCAGCAGACGAGGGGACGGCGGGCCTCAGGGGAGCGCCCCGGTTCCATTCCCGGCGGCGGCTCCCCTCGAGGTGAACGGTGGTGGCGAGGTGACGGGGATCAGAGGAGGGCGGTGGTTCTCCGGTGGTTCAGGTACAGAAAGAAACATATGCGTTGGGGGAGAAGGAAGGGTAGACGGCGGCGATGGGGAAGGGAGTTAGGGCTTAGGTTAGGGGCAGAGGGGGAGGTGCTGTTTTATGGTCGTTAGGAGCTTGGTACGGCAGTGCATCGGGAGGGCATGGAGATGATCGTGTGGCTGTGTGCCTGTTCGTACAGGAAGTGACGTGGGGAGGAAGAAGACAACGATGGAGGTACTGGGCCAAGGAAAAGAAGTGGGTTTGGGCCTAGGTAGGTTTAGCTGCTGCCTCTCTCCTCTCTTTTGTTGTTTTTGTTTCCTTTATTTTTTTTTGTAGCAAACAAAATAGGAAGAAAAGGAGGCCTTTAGGGTTAGGAAAAAATTTGTAAAATTTATGGTTTGGCTGGTTTTCACCATTGCAACTGAAATCTAACTTTTATTTTCCAAAAGTTCAAATTTTAAATACTGTTGGCATTTAATTCAAATTTTGAATTAAATTGCTTATTAGGTGATTCTAAATGAAACCAAACTTGCAATAGGGTGAACCCTATTTTAGTTTAGAACAAAGGATTAAATTGTTGTGGGCAATTCCATAATTCCAACTGAGTGCTGGTTTGTCTATTGGTTGGAATTTAAAATTTGCAACTTAATTGATTAATTATTGGAAAACATCAAATTTAATAGGGTAACCCTATTTTAACTTGGTTAACTTGGTGGAATGGTTTGATAGTTGTCATGAATTGGAAACTTTGGTGCTGTTTGAATTTGAGTTTGAGTTTGAAAGCAATTTGGGAATTTATTTATTTGAAACAAAGCACCAAATTATTAGTTGATCAATGTGGAAAGATATGAAAGCAATTGGTTGTTTTATTTGAAATAACATTTTAGAAATTGTAACATCACAAGGATGAAACAAAGGGTTTGAATTTTGAGTTGAAATTCAAATAGAAAACAAAGGAAAACAGTTGGAAAACAAATGGAAAACAAACAAAACAAATGCAATCAACATGATGCCATGATGCAAAACATAAAATAACAGAGAGCAAAACATTCTAAAGGCTGTTTTTCAGACTTGGGATGTTACAAAACGCCCCCCCTTGAAGGAATCGCGCCCCGAGATTCCTACTGAGAAAGAAAAGGTCCGGAAACTTCTTGGGAAGATCCTCTTGAGCTGTGACACGTGAAACACATCGTGCACATTGGATAGACCTCAGGGAATTTGGAAACCACCGGAACATTTTTCAAGTAAAGGGGAGAGGTTTTTGTATCAAGGGTGTATAGCTGGATAGAAGTTGATTCATTTGTAGAATAGACTATCTGTAATAGGGGTGGAACAGAGTTATTGACATCAATGCAACACCAAGAATAATCATCAATGTCAGAATCATCAACATGAGAGTAACGAGGAATATGTGGCCTCTCATTAGAATTGGATTGTTCTTACTTATCTTGGAAGTCAACATTTGAGATCCGGGAGAGTGAACAGAGTTTTGATTGCTTAGTGGAACCAGAATTGGGTTGTATGTTGTGGAAAAGATTGTTGACACAAAGGAATGTGATTCTCCGGTATGAAATAACACTTTAGTTGGACAAGAGTTTACGAGGAAGTTTTGATTAGACGCCGGTAGAAGATTGAAGTGGAAAACAACAACAAGATTTCAACGGACGAAAAGGTTCTTTAAAAGAACAGGATATTGAAGCAACACCGAGGAAAACGAGAACAAAACTTCTGAGGTACTACGGAGAACCCAAAACACGTGAAATCCTAACTTGAAAGTTTAGGTGAGAACAGAAAACAACGTTTCACTTCCTTACCAGAAAAAGGGTGGGTGGGTGGGGAAAGAAGAAAAATGGCAGAATTCCTACTCTCACGTTTCATTTTTCCTATATAGCTACAAAATAGTTTCTAGACTCAACTGCGACCAGTAAAAAGGGATCCTACAGGCAGACATGCTCTGATACCATTTGTCGCACCCTGATTTCTAGGGGATACTCACCGTACGAACTGGATAGCAGATGCTTGGATTATGGGGCATAACTGCTCCCACGTCCCAGCTTCCTGGTAGGCCTGCGCTTATGCGCGACAACACAAGCCCTGCTATTCCATCGTCGATGTAAACTATCCACTAGAGATCAAAGGCACTTCCGTCGACGTACTTCAAACCATACACACATGGTACGTCAACGGCGTTTAACAAGTGATATCACAACAGATCTCTACGACACAAAAGATTGAAATAAAATTGCAAATGGCTCTCATTAGAGCAGAGTAGCAAATACAATCATTCAGAGGGCACATGCCCCAACAATACATCATTACAATACAGCGGAAGCATTCAACATGTCTGAGTACAGACAAGAACCAAATAGGCCTAAGAGGCCGGAAACAAACAGACGGAGCCCATCCACGAAGTCTCGGATCCTGCCCGGGTCCGCTATCTACTCGTCAGCAGTCTCGTCATGATTCACGTAGTAGCCACCATGTAGATCCTCGGAAACGTCGTCTGCGTAAACCACAGCCCCAAAGGGGTCAGTACATAAACGTACTGGCAAGCAAGACTCACAGTTCACCAAAATGTAACCCTCAACACCAAGCACAGATGCCTTGGGTTCAACGGAAGAGAGGGGATATAAAAGATGCTGCAACTGGATGCGCTAACCAACTACAGAGATTCTACCACTTCCGGCTAACAGAAAGGAGATAAGATCGAGGATTGTAACCAACTGAAAGATAACGTCAAACAAACCCATCCTGGATCTCGCCCCTTATCCAAAGAAGCAATCCGAGGATAACTCACCCAGTTGTATTAAAGGTGAATCAAATTATTATGTCCTCAACCTATTACTAGTCAAGTTATTAATCATGGGGTGTAACATGTTTGATCATTATGTTTTAAGTTGTCCTGAGTACTTGTTAGCCAGTACTTTCACCAAGTAATCCATAACCGCGGAAAACACGGCTTCTCGAGAAGATTATCCCTGCAGGGTTGCACCAATTTGGCCGTACACTCAAGAATAACCCGCCAGATGAAGCTAACCCACCAAGCGGGGTACTCTACACAACCAACCATTCTTCGCATCAAGCCCAAAGAACCTTGGGCGCACGGCCAATCGAGCCCAGAAGAAAATGGACCCTCATAGCACTCTAAGAACGTGTCCCCCTATATGCCGACTACGAAAGTTCCACCCTGGCCTGGGCTCGCAAAAACATGCATGCGGCAAATGGAAACACGAACTAATGAGGCGATTTGGACGAGATGCGAATCAGGTCAAGTTGAGGGGGACGCCCATACTCGCTTCCCAAATGCGGGTAGTGCGCTCATCATGGATCAGTAGACAAGACCCTTTTCCTATTAGGGTCGACACTAGCAGGCTCCAAAACCTCTCATGGGCCTCCTGCCGGTGCCTTATCATCAAATTTATTATTAATAGTAACATTAGCATGATTGATTGATTAAACATCGAGCCCCCACAAACGTAATAGAAATAGTAACAGAAAGTAACGGGTAACAGACTCGAGCAAAAGCAACCTAAGCATGCTAGATAAGAACAGGCACAAGCAATGGCTGTAGGTATGGAGGAGGCAATATCAGGGTTCAGGGTATCATGTGATGGGTTCGTAACAGAAACAACTACTACTAAGGCTAGCAGAAAAGAACAACGGAAAGTATCGGTAACCAATGTTGAAAGGAACACAGTGGTTCATGTGAGTGATAAACTTGCCTGCAAACCCAGTAGCCTGGTACTGAGCTAACTCCTTAGAAGGGATGTCGTAAGTATCGTCGGTCTCAACGTCGTCGTATATCCGGGAAGAAGCAAACAAACATTGCAGAAAGATAAGCAATCAATACCATGGCATAGTGCACAAACATGGGATGATGCATGATAGTTTAATTGATGCATCCAAAAATAAACTAGTTGACAAGATAACATAACATGATTAAATGGACCCACATGCAATTGGATTGCATATGAAAGCCCATGCATTATGGTTGAATTAATTGTTTTACAACTAGTCATCATGTGTAGGTGAATTAGCATGATGCATGGATGAGGAAAACAGCAAAATAACAACAATAGAACCAAATGGAAATAAGGCTTAACAAGTTTAGAAACTCATTTATTAAGTGTTGGAATTTTGGTTACTTAAAGGTGTCACACAAGCAATTGTTGTTTTCATCAAATTAAATTGTTCAAAACAGATCACCAAGTTTATATTTGAAAAGAAAACAAGATTTTAGTTGGAATACATGTTTCACTTGTTGAAAAAGGGATTTCAAATAAATTATTTATGAATTAAACAAGTTTAAGCAAGAATTAAATGAATTAATTCAAACATGAACTTATTTGAATTTTTATTTGTTCAAAACATGAAGTGGAGTTTCATATTTGAAAAGGTTATGCTTTTATGGTTTGAAAACATATTTTATATGCCCCAAAAGAATTTGTTTTGATCAAGTTATAAATTTAACAATATTAAATGAATTAAATAAGATTTAAATTATTTAACCACTTTTAATTATTCAAAACATGAAACAAAATTTATATTTGGAAAGGTGGTTTAATTTTGCATGGAAAACATATTTCATTTGTGGAAATTGGATTTAAAATGAGAAAGTTATTATTTTGGCAATTTTAATTGCAATAAACAAGAAACAGTTGTTTTCAGCAATTTAATTATTCAAAACAGCAAACAAAATTTATATTTGGAAAGTACATGAAAAATTGATTGGAAAACATATTTGGTTTGTGAAATTTGGAATTTTTATGAACAAGTTATGAATTTTGCAAATTTAAGTGAATTTGACAAGTTTTCAAGTTTTGCACCAATTTAAAATATTCAAAACAGTAAACAAATTTTATATTTGGATATAACATTTAATTTGGTATTGAAAACATATCAAAAATGTTGGATTTGGGGTTGGGATGATTTATTTATGCAATTTCCAAAATTGGGTGCAAATCTGCCATTTTTTATCACATCTAGGGACTTAGAAAAATTAAACAGGGATAGAAATAAATTACAGGGATTTAGGAATTACAGCAGGGACTTGGTTGTGATTAGGTGATTGTTTTGGTTGTGGAAAATAAAATGGCAAAAACTGGGGTTAATCCGCAGGGGGTGGGATTCGAACCCACCCCCTCTGGCTTGTGCACCTGAGACCCGAACCAGTGGGCTGGTGGCTTCTTTGTTGAAGGGTAGGGGTTCTCGAGGGGTAAGTGCTGTGAATGCGGGATTCTGAATTTCTAATCTGAAACGAACAGGTACTGAACCTGTACCTCGACAGGGACCAGCGATGCAGCGGCCCTCGCCGTGGTTCATGGCCGCGGTGGCCGGAGGTGGAGGCGCGGTGTGGGGTGGAGCCAAGGGAGAGGGAGGAGGCGAGTGGGGGGAGAGACCGGAGGGGAGCGGACCTCACCTGGGTGTCCACGATCGGACAGGAGGGAGGAGGCATCGGGCAGGAGCAGGTGGCGACAGGGCAGAAAAATGGCGGAATTCCGGCGACGGCGCGGTCGCTCCGGGGGCTCCCGGCAGCAGACGAGGGGACGGCGGGCCTCAGGGGAGCGCCCCGGTTCCATTCCCGGCGGCGGCTCCCCTCGAGGTGGACGGTGGTGGCGAGGTGACGGGGATCAGAGGAGGGCGGTGGTTCTCCGGTGGTTCAGGTACAGAAAGAAACAGATGCGTTGGGGGAGAAGGAAGGGTAGACGGCGGCGATGGGGAAGGGAGTTAGGGCTTAGGGTTAGGGGCAGAGGGGGGAGGTGCTGTTTTATGGTCGTTAGGAGCTTGGTACGGCAGTGCATCGGGAGGGCATGGAGATGATCGTGTGGCTGTGTGCCTGTTCGTACAGGAAGTGACGTGGGGAGGAAGAAGACAACGATGGAGGTACTGGGCCAAGGAAAAGAAGTGGGTTTGGGCCTAGGTAGGTTTAGCTGCTGCCTCTCTCCTCTCTTTTGTTGTTTTTGTTTCCTTTATTTTTTTTTGTAGCAAACAAAATAGGAAGAAAAGGAGGCCTTTAGGGTTAGGAAAAAATTTGTAAAATTTATGGTTTGGCTGGTTTTCACCATTGCAACTGAAAACTAACTTTTATTTTCCAAAAGTTCAAATTTTAAATACTGTTGGCATTTAATTCAAATTTTGAATTAAATTGCTTATTAGGTGATTCTAAATGAAACCAAACTTGCAATAGGGTGAACCCTATTTTAGTTTAGAACAAAGGATTAAATTGTTGTGGGCAATTCCATAATTCCAACTGAGTGCTGGTTTGTCTATTGGTTGGAATTTAAATAATTTGCAACTTAATTGATTAATTATTGGAAAACATCAAATTTAATAGGGTAACCCTATTTTAACTTGGTTAACTTGGTGGAATGGTTTGATAGTTGTCATGAATTGGAAACTTTGGTGCTGTTTGAATTTGAGTTTGAGTTTGAAAGCAATTTGGGAATTTATTTATTTGAAACAAAGCACCAAATTATTAGTTGATCAATGTGGAAAGATATGAAAGCAAATTGGTTGTTTTATTTGAAATAACATTTTAGAAATTGTAACATCACAAGGATGAAACAAAGGGTTTGAATTTTGAGTTGAAATTCAAATAGAAAACAAAGGAAAACAGTTGGAAAACAAATGGAAAACAAACAAAACAAATGCAATCAACATGATGCCATGATGCAAAACATAAAATAACAGAGAGCAAAACATTCTAAAGGCTGTTTTTCAGACTTGGGATGTTACATCATACATGCATGAAACAAAAAATTAATCATGTTTGAAACCATTTAAATTGTGAATTTAAATGATTTGAGAAAAATACCACAAATACTACTTAATGTGGGTTTCAAAATTTTGATCTGAAAAATATTTCAATTTCACCAAAGCAAAACATGGTGAGGTTGGAAATTTGGTGAGGTTTCCAAAAAGTATTTTTGTCAAATTTATGTTTACAAAATGCCCTCAAAAAATGTTTTCTGTGATGTTTTATTAAAGAAAAGGACCTCTTGGTGATTTACGAAAGTTTTAGGGGGGTTTCGAAAAAGGGCCTTTTCTTTTCCTTTCTCCTTCTTCTCCGGCCAGAAGGACGCGGGTGTTGTCGAGGTGTCCCTTGCCACCTCCTTCTTCCCTTGCGCGAAGAAATAACGACCCTGGGTCCCGTCTCGATCGAGCTCACCCCCCCAGAATCCCCCACTCGCAGCTCCCTCCCGTTCTCTGTTTCTCCTCCGAAAGCAAAACCTTGCCGGGACGGCCGCCGGCGAGCGTCGGCGCCTCGAGCAACCCTGCGGCCTGCCGTTTGCCCCGCAAGCTCCGCATGGCCCTCTTCTACCTCCTTGTGGAACCACGCTTGCCGCGAGCGCGCCAATCACCGGAATCGATGACGAAGGGATGAACCTTGGACCCGGCGAGTAAGGACACCCGGTCCTAGGCCCAAGACTGAAGCCCAAGAAGAGAAGCCTTTGGACTATTCTAGAAGGCCCAGTTGAAGCCCACCCGCAATGCCTTGCGGGTTAAGATAGGAAACTTGTAACCGACATAGGGTTAGAGTTCGAGTCCTATTTGCCCTATTTTTGTATCTGTGTAGGCCAGAACTGTTTTTGCCCTATTTGCAATTAATTGGCCCTGATCTCTCGGGAGGGCCAAGCTACTGCGCCACATCCTTCTGCGAAAATAGCCAAAAAACACAGGCACTTTCATCACTCGATACTCGGGTATAATAAGCTCATCACACAGGGTATACACCCTCCAAATGGAAAACGACTATAATGGTCATCCGAAAGAAAGTAAGACGAAAAATCTGAGCGTCTACCCAATTGGGAAAATCCCAATCGAGCAAACGCTCGGGGGCTATTGACGAAGTGATGAACCTTGGACCCGGCGAGTAAGGACACCCGGTCCTAGGCTCAAGACTAAAGCCTAAGAAGGGAAGCCTTTGGACTATTCTAGAAGGCCCAGTTGAAGCCCACCCGCAATGCCTTGCGGGTTAAGTTAGGAAACTTGTAACCGACATAGGGTTAGAGTTCGAGTCCTCCCCGGGTACGGTTTGAGACCTGGCCATCTATATAAGCCCAGGAGAACACCGGGAGAGGACCAAGCAATACCGCACCACCAAGCCTTGAGCTCGAGATCATACTCTCGACTTGAGCGACCCCCATTGCAACCGATCTATTCGATAATACAGATCGACAGAGGCAGGAGTAAGGGTTTTACCTCTACGGGGGGCCCAAACCTGGGTAAATCGTGCCTCCTGTCTACCCGATGATCATCACCAGCGCCTATAGGTTCTCCTATTCGAAACCCTATGGGTTCACCCGAGGGACTTGTTGAGATGCAGATTCGACAATTGGCGCCATCTGTGGGAACGGCGGGCGCTGGATCTCCGGCATCCTCGGCTTCATCAACCAACTCACGTTGGAAACCTTCGACCTCGACTCCGACCAACCCTATTCGGATCGGATCTGTCATGGTCACCCCTCACTCGCCGGAATCACGCCCGGTATTCGGAGATCTGGAGAAGTGCGTCACCTTGACGTTCGGAAGCTTCAACTTCTACACCAACAAAGACGGGATCCAACACTTCCCTAAGGAATCATGATCCGAGTCAGGAGCTGTCGACTCGCGACCCTACTTGGGAAAAAGTGGCGAGTCCATCCGCTTCAACGCCAGCAACTTCCATACCCTCTCTACAGAGGAACCCTCTCGGGTTAAGAAAACCTTTCGAGTCACACCTAGGACTCACGAGCCACGTCTGGCTCAGGTATGCATGGCAGGATCGGAACAACCACCCCCAGAAACGGAACACAGCACAAAGGAACGTGCTGAGATCGGCGTCTCGCGAGACGCTTGGGACCGTGCAAAGGAGGCCATCCGCACGAGCAAACCCCCTGCAGCCGGAGCCCCACAAGAAGACATGGTCGCCTACCACTACCATCTAGTGAGAGCGGCCACTGCAATCAAGGAAGCTCGAATCGATCTGGCCCATCGAAAAAGATTAGCGGACGAATCGAGCAACGCCGGGCCGAGCTGTCCCTAACACCTTCTGTCGGAACTCGACCCGCAAGGAAGGGATACGCATCAAGAACCGCATCCATGGAAGACGAGTCCCTGGGCGGGATTAGTAGGTCACTCGGACCTTCCCTCATGCGGGTTGACGAGGAAGAAAACGTCTATCCGCAAACTCCCACTGCTGCAGTATTAGCCGCAGCAACCTACATGCAGATGAATCAACCAGGGGAAAACGACCCCCGAGCGGAGCAATACAAGCAGGTTCGGAAAGGATTAGGCATGGCGGCCTGAAAGCTTGCCTCCTATGATCGAAGGAAAGCTGCCGCACAGAAGAAGAAGGAGAAGGAAGTGTCGCGCAGGCGCAGGAGTGCTTCGCCCAGGAGAGAAAAATCGCCTCGCCATGGTCGAGGAAAAGAAGCTCGACGACGTGATGACAGACGAAGCAGCAGCGAAGGTAGCCCAAGGAATAAAGATCTCGGCTCGCGACATCACAGCAGCGGCTCGCGAAAACGCAGCAAGGAACCAAGGAAAGAAACCGATCCCAATCAGCGCGGTTATAACGTGCGGACGAATATCGCGCAAAATAGAGTGGACAGGGCGAGAGCAGCAAGGAACCGCGCACACTCCTCATCTGGTTCTTCTGATGACGAGACCTGCGGCGCACTGTGTTTCGCTCGCAGCATCCGCGAGGCGCCTCTACCCAAGAGATTCAAACTCAGCACAGAAGTAACAAAATACGATGGTTCACTCGAACCTTCGTCATGGCTAAACGATTACCTCACGGCAGTAAAATGCCAACGTGGGAACAAGAACACGGCTATGCAGTACCTCAATCTACACTTGGTAGGGGCGGCACGTAGCTGGTTGGAAGCAAGACCGAAGTCCTGCTACGCATCATGGGACGATCTATACTTTGATTTTTGCAAAAATTTCCAAGCCACCTACAAAAGACCGGCGACCATCGAGGAACTACGAGCCTGCAAACAAAAGAGTGGCGAGTCCACTCGCGAATACATCCAGCGATGGACCACGCTCAGGAGCACCGCAGGAAACATATCAGAGGAAGTAGCGGTTGAAGCCTTCGCAAAAGGCGCTCGACGAATTGCCTTCAGAGAAGAACTGGGACGAGCCGCACCCATGACTATTGGAGAACTGATGATCATAGCCGATAGATGGGCTAACGGAGAGAACTCAGTGCTCAACGAGAGGGCATCTTCGCCCGCACCCGAGGACGACCGCCACAGTCGAAAGAAAAGAAGGAAGTACTACGATCACGACGACCGAGAAGAACTGGTAGCAGCGGAATTCAGGCGAAATCGCGATAGCAGACGCCGTGGAAATCGCGAATGGAAACCAAAGACCGAGGACAAAACTCCCGAGGAGGACCTCGACGGATACTGCACGCTACATCTAATTTACAGATAAGCGCACGGGCAAAACTAAGCCAACACACCTTCTCAAGGATTGCCGAAAGTTCATTGAAATCCACGAGGCCTTCTCGAAGAAGAGTATATCAGCAGCTAGTCAAGGCTACCCTCAACTTCCAGGTGGAGGACACCAAGGGTTCCAACTGCCACAACCCCTGTCTCCACCAGGAAATCAGAACACGGCGCTAGCCGCACTACCTGCGCCACCCGTCACAAACGCCGGAGCCAACGCATACCCGAACCCGGCTGGACTGTTGGGGATTATACAGAAGGTCTGCCCATCCCGCATAGCTCAGAAGACAAACACACGACAATTATGCAGGGCTGTGCAAACCCCACCAGCAAGACCCGAGTACCTGAAGATGGCGGATCAGCCAATCACCTTCTCCAAGGAAGACCACCCCCCGCGAGTCTATCGA